>JAWPHD010000524.1:0-445785 GCA_037043455.1 Cyrtodaria siliqua | reverse complement strand
TGTGTGTTTTTGCTTTCTGTTCGATCTAGCTCTCTATATATTGTATTGTCCCCAACATTTTGCCTGAAAGGGGTCTCTTGTCCCCATGCATAGACCTAATAACAAACAGATTGGACAATGTGAAATTTACCTGAATTTCACAAGGGACATTGCGAAAATTTCACAAAAAGTTACCCAACTTTAAACACATGTATCTTGAAGAGTTTTATAGGATACAAGTTTTATTATGCCAAAACCCATCACAACTTTAATTCTCCTAATTATAGCATTTTCCTTACCCTACCTTTTTAAACAAAAAAAGGAGTTCAGTGGAAACGTTTACTATGTCAAACCTTGATTTTTAAGAGAAAAACCAAAAGTGGTGAGATTTTTATCTTCAAACAGCTCTTTATACAACTTCATACGTTGAAAATAAAAAGAATTATTATAATCCCATTGTGGTATTCATTATGAATCTTTTGAATGCATTCACGTCAAAATCAATGAATAAATGAGAGAGATAGTAGAAAAGGTGATATTTTGGCTACTTCAATGTTTCAGAGAGGAAGTTTACTATCTGTTTACTAATATGTCTGTGCCCCATTTAATTTTATTTTTGAAATAAACAATTGGTGTACATCTGTTGTAAAATCTGCCTTTTAATGGCAGGATAGGATTTTTAACACTAGATTACATATTTTTGCTTCAATATTTCATATGGGTTTCACGTAATTAAGACGGATAAATAATATTTTAGTTTTGAAGACCAAAGAATAGTTTAATTGGGCTCAGGCATCGGTCCAGTGGCTAAATTCAGACTTTACCTTTAACTGTTCTGGTGAAAGATGGCTTCATAGACTGGGCACCAATTTCTTCCACCACAACTGCATTTGGGGAAGGCCACTGAAATATGATACAAACATTATTAAAAATACGAAATTATCATGTGTCATTGCATTACATTATCTGTCACCAGTTCCGGTTTTAAAATATATGAATTAATCCTTAAATCACTCTTGTAAAAAGAGTGATTTCTTTTAATAAAACAATTATATACGTAGTTACTAACTGTCTGTTGTAGTATGTATAAGTGCGCAAAAAAGAAAATAATGATGCATGTTTGACGATCTTTGATGATCTTTGAGAAAGAAGAGGCTCGTTAGACAGAGAGGAAGCTCTATTTGTTAAATGTAACAAAAATTTAATGTAAATCTTTCTCTAAAAAAAAAAAGAGAATGATAATGGACCTTTGGAAACGGCCGAAAACGACACATACGAAATATTGCAGTCTCGGTTTGATTGAGACTGTTCATGAGCGGTAATGAATTATGTTAGCTACCGCTCACGCCCTCTAGCCCCGGGTTGAACAGAACTCAATATTAGTAAAATCAATAGTACAGAATTTTAACCATCCCAAAGGTGGCATGCATATGTTTTATGATCACAATGAAAACCATCTGGAGAAGTACTACACCAGCCTAAAACATTACTGCGTCTAGGAATAGCACAACCTTTATTGTTTGGAGATGTGCGCTTTAAATTTATAAAGAAAAACTGTCGAAATTTGTACAATGGTTCTTGAGAAAAAAAGTAAGATTTAAATTTGTTATGCTAATGGCGGCCAGCTTGGATGTCGCGTTGTCCTAATTTTAATCAATTTTAAAACCTCAGGATAAAGTAGGATAATCCATATGAATTTTGGTCAAAATCGTCTAAGCATTTTATGAGAAAAATACGTTTAAGCAAAAGTTAACGAATAATGGACAAAATCCAGTCATAATGGCTCACTTTAAGCTTCCGGCTCAGGTGAGCTAAATCAGCTGTGTTTAGAATAAAAACATATGTGTCTGCTGTTCTCATACCTATCCACTTAAAAGGACCCTACCCCTGAAAAATTGTTTACTTTAATTTCATGATGTGTGTTCTGTTTTATTTTGTTTTAAAAATAAACACATGCCTGCCTGCCTGCCATACCCAGCAGGTTCAACCTGATAAGGTAACATGAACAATACAGAATATTTTATAATATTTGAATATCTCGAAAACAATTAAGGAGCTACAGTTTTTGCAAATCGAATTAAGTGATTATTTAGCAAGGGGAATAACTCGGAATAACTCGGGTATTTCAAGTTTGATAAGGAAGGTCTTAGTACTTGTCAAATTATGCACATTGTGATCACGTTTGAAGTATTAAAGGAGTTAAAGTGTCCACATTTCAAATTGGTTGAATTACACTTTGATATTAAAATCTGCATTAATTCCTTTTTGGATATAACTTCCACTTATTTAGTAAATTTATCACCTTTCTTTTCTTTTCTTCTTTAATTATTTTAAACTATATAGTGACTGGAAGCAATCTGGAGAACATAATAAAAGATGTGCCACGGAACACTCGTGTCATCTGGCATCTGCTTATTTCAGCAAACTATAACGTTTGAAGACAGCGGGTAGTCTTTCATAAAGTATAAAGCAGATTATTTTCTTAACTTTTAAACGTTTTATGAAAAAGGGCATACCTCTGTATTGAATAATTGGTAATAAAGAACTGTGTGGCGGCTGTAAAACGTCTCCCTGTGCTTGCAATCAGAACTGTTATTCATTCCGATCTTTTGAGATCATTGATCGAGATATTTACAGATTTCGGTGGTACAGTCTCAAATACTTTTGGTTTTGTACTTGAATTTCGAATGGATGGTTCCACTACTCCAGCCTTTAAAAGATCTGAGTATTGTTTAATCACTCTTAGTATATGCTGCCTGCTTTTTAATTTAGTCTTTTTGACTGTTACCTGTGATACGCAGGCTTCATAACCTCTGATCCCAACTAAATTCTATTTTGTTTATTTCGCCATTATTTTCTCGTTTAGGGCAAAGCGTTTTGTTAGAAACTGGGACCATACGCCGCTGGCCATGGAATGGTGTGAAAATACCACATTGGAGGTTCCATGGTCACCACCATTGCATAGCATCTTCGGGATGGATTACATTTATGTACTATTGACATGATTAATATTGAGTTCTGCTCAACCCGGGGCTAGAGGGCGTGAACGGTAGAAAGCACTTTTCACTACGGTTCATGAACAGTCTCAATCAAACCGAGTCTGCAATTGTTTTTGTATTTAACGTATTCGACGATTTCCAAATTGCTAACATGGACGATCAAGTCAGAACTGTTTTCTATATTTTTATTGGGAACATTTGATAATTCTACTATGAAACCACAAGGTATAGAGTTATAATACTTCGCATGAGGCATTAGCTTATGGTCCTCAATCAAGTTTGTTTAAATGATGACTCTGAGGTCAGTTTTGCCCCCTTCATGCTGTGACCTCAAGATTTGTATAAGAAAATCATTGAAAACTATTCTTCTCTGAAACTATAAGAGTTGAGTAATATAATGCATTATGGTCATATTTTTATTCTGAGTTATACAGGAACATCTTAAAAGCAATCGTCATAAAAAGATAGTATATTTCATTAACATGAGCCTATAGTGCCCATTCAAGAGCGGTGTGAGAATGCAGCAAAATACCACTTTGAATGTGATTGTTGGAATAGAAAAAACGAACTTGCGGGGGAGTCATTAACGGAAGAGTCACTATGGTAGATGTTCGTCGTACTTGACCATATATACTTGATCGCTAGTTATCCATGCATGTTCGTGACCTAGAAACTTTACATATAACGACCAGTTTATCAACATATGAATAGTTCCACAGCGATAAATTTGTCACCCAGAATTCAAATAAAACATTTTCAACTGCCGAACATGATCAAGTCCACCAGCAAATAATTCTATCAGAAAAGGAGTCTGTGTCAAACGGAAAATTCTGAAACATTGAAAAGATGGACAGTGTCAGGTCCATAAATAGACAGAATTTTAAAAGGAATCAACAAAAAGGACAATGTTGTAAAAAACAACATAAACAGAAAACCAGCACCCAGACAAGGTTGTTTAACCATGTCAGCACCAGTGTGCAATAGGAAAGACTTATCGGACCTTACAATGACACAGATGTTTTGACAAATGACTGAAGACAAAATTGCATCAGTGAGAGAGGCAGAGGAAATAGGAATCGAAAGGTACAACTTTTTTGGAAACACAAAAAACCGATGGTTAACAATGAGAAACCATGCAATGCCACCAACATTGGCAGTACAAAACAAAATGAAAATGTAACTCAAGTCTAGTTTTATTAAATATCTCGAAAGTCTTAGCTTTGTTGATTATCCTGGGGTTGGTTATATAATTATTGAAGTGTTGATGGCACTGCAGTGCAATCACTTGAGCCAGGCAAATCTGGCCATGTTGTAAAATCATTTAAACTATGTAATCAAGCTTTTCCTCAATTTCAAAGACCTCAATATAGAATCACGAATATATATCATCTAGGTTGTGAACAGCCGAAAAGAGCTACTACAAAATCGTTGCCATCAAATAGGAAGACATTCCTGTAAAATGACAAATATACCAGTTCTTATTAAAGTGCGCGGAAGAATATTCTGTACCCGCAGACCATACTTTGCTATCAACATATGACGAATTGAATTCAGTGAAAGTTGTTTATCGGCTCATCGACATATTGAATGTTTTTTAGAGATGTCACAGAGCGAGTGGAATGATACACTTGTATAGCAATCCGGAAACCTGCCCAACTTTTACTAATGAATAGATTACTATGGCTCTGTAATATGATCGTAGGATAGACTCCGAAGGGAACTACTGGTTTACATCCCCATCCGATGGGTGGGCCTAAGAGAAAGTGTCTTGCCCAAGAAAAAATAGATAAAACTCAGTGGCGCAGACGAGGCTTGAATCCAGGTCCTCCAGTCTCAAGTTCACCGCGCTATCCCCCGGGCCATGCCTGCCCTCGACCTTTGAAGAGAGAATGCCCTGCATTCAGCAAGCAATACGGATGCTAGAGCGGTTTATATATCTGCTCTTTAAGCATGTTATCCTGAAAACTGAGAGTGCATGCTACTTCACATGGCCCATGCCTGAATCATTAAACAAGAGAGTAATGATAATATTTCGTAGTCTATCTATAATGGTCGTAAGCCTTTGTGTTGGATATACGTTGCATTTTGGCTTGCCTATTCAAACCTATTCATACTGGGGCTGCTTGGGGACAATTTATCACATATGCCACTGGACTTCTTCGTTGTGTCATAAGCAAACACCTTTCTCCTAGCCGTATCCGTCAGGTTGGGACAAAAACCGGGAGGTCTAAGAGTCTATCCTCTGAGCATGTTAAAGGAGGTAGGTATATATTAGTTGATCAGTTGTTGATGAACAACAGTTCAAATTCTTTTCTTTCACGTAATAGTTGACTGTGACAATATCTCGTTATTTAGCAAATATACCTCATTCAATGTTTTTAAGTCTATGCCAAAGCTAAAACATAACATAACATCAGCACCAGATGCAATCGAAGATGGAGATGTCTTGATTATAGAAACGTATGTGTTTCTCCTATACACTCAAGCATTCACACGTCTGTACATGTAGCACGTAAGCACATGCTCTCTTAGAGACTCAGACACACATAAAAACATACATCCACCATGCAGTGCACTTGTACACCATATCAGAATAGCGGTTTACCAGGCTTGCCATATTGTGGGCTAAATACTCTTAAATTGCCCCGAAATGCTAATGCCCTCAGACTATGGTTAGGTTCAGACACGACTGGGTTAAAGTTTTGGAGTACACTAGCAGAGGTACCAGAAGGATGTCCGGTACTTTCTGTTTCTGTGTTTTGTGGTTGACTGTCCTCCTTGAATGCTACTTTCCCTGTCCGATCTTTTTATATTTCTTTATTTGGTGTAAATATCCTGCTCTAGTCGTTGTAGGTGCTTAAATGCCAACATCCACTGCTATGCTTCTACAGTGGCCAATGTGATTGTCAGTAGAAGTTAAAGAACAGGCATTATCACTTACATATTTGTCCCACCAAAGAAACCGTCCTGACTATCACATATTTTATAGAATGTTGAATACATTTAGCTAAGAATTGGCACGACATTAATTTAGAGCAAAACATTCATCAAAATAAATCTTATCAAATGAAACTCTGTTTAAAATATTTCTAACACAATAGTCAAAAAAAAAGATATAACCAGAGCTGTCACTATCGAGGCCTTGTTTACTTATTGGGAAGCTAAGTTGAAGAAGAGGCATAGTTCTGTTAAAATTCATAACCGAATTATGGTACGAAAATGAATATATGTCTAATGTCCTGTAAACGGTTTATGAGATGTGAGCTTAACTTAACGTAAACGGATAACCGTCCCAGATGCTGTGGCGAGTAGAATAGCTTGCATTTTCTTCGAAAAGTCCTGCTGATAATGGTAACCATTTAAACTTTAACTGTTTTGATTTTTCAGAGTACGTAATATTACGTTGATTTATATTAGTGAATATGTTCATAAAAACATTATAATACGTACACATTTGTTAATCATAGATTTGATGATTGATTTAAACATATTTTATTGCCAACATTTTGATATTGATTACAATATTAATAGAACAAACAAAATTCTGACTGAGTCAGCTTTAACTGAAGTGCACATAAAATACTTCAAAACACATTACATGTTTCAATAAACAATGTACTTTAAACCATACTTTGTATGCACAGATTATGTATTGCTGTTTTAATGCAAAATAATGAGTATTTATATTGATATTTGATTAAAATGATATACTTGACCCCAAATGTAGTTGTTTGCATTAAAATCACCCAATAGTATAAAAGGTGATGGTAATTGTGCAACTAGGTGATTTAGATCTTTAAGGTCTAGTGAAGATCTGGGCGGTAAATATTAGGAGCATATTGTTATAACTTTGTGCATCGTAACAGTGACCGCAACATCTTGCAAACCAGTTTTCAACGTAATAGTTCTGTGAGGAATGTTTCAATTCACAAGAATCGAAACTCCTTCAGAAGCGTTATCACCTGTATCACAAATATAGTTATACAATGAATAGTTTTTAAAAAATATCTTATCACTAGTCTTTAAGAAAGTTTTTTGAAGACAAGATGCCATAGGGTTGTGTTTATTTAAAAGTAAGCTGATTTCATCATAATTAGGTTTTAAACCTGGGCAGTTCCATTGAATGACATTATGTGATTTTGATGTCACTAAGGCGGAAGTACGGCTTTACGGCCTTTGAGGTTGGCAGAATTGTTTGGCTTTGGAGACTTTGTGAGTACCAGACGTGCTGGATCATAAACCTCCATCTCCAAATCTGTTGTGCAGTACAATCGGATCATCAGATCCTTTTGACTGCTTCCCTAACCCGAGAGTTTTCTTTTTTCTTGCTGTCACATCCGTGGGAGAGTTCGTCGGTCGGGTTTCGTAGACTCTTGTTGCACCAGAGTCCGTCGATTTCGAAATAGATGAAGTAGATGCAGTAGATGTAGGAGTTGTTGAGGATATAGTTGAAGGAGTTTTGGGCTTGGAAACCACAAGAGGTCAGGGAGCTACAGGAGGCTTATTTAAAAGGACCACAGTTTGTGATGCTGAACATGTTTTTGAGAATTCTGAACAGAGAATGGAATAGTAGTAAACTTGTCGGAGTCTATTGGCCAGGTCAACACGGTCTGCGCCGCGATTGACCTGGTAGCTGGTTTCTCAACCCTACTCGCATCGGCATATGATTTGCCAGATGGAGTGGACGGAGTAAGGCTCTCAACAAGTTTTCTCGCCTGAGGCAAAGGAATGTTCTTCTCAATCTTAACCTTCTGTATTTCCCTCTTGTGCTTCCATTTCGGACAATCCCTAGAGAAAGCCCCGTGGGTCCCCTTGCTGTTAACGCAAGAGGCGGGATTTTTGCAATTTGCTATGACCCTCCTGGCCGCAAAGGGCACAGACAGCAGCAGCTCGCTTGCATCTTTCTCTATGGTGATCTAAGAGTTGACAGTTAAAACATCGAAGAGGGTTTGGAATATAGGGGTCCACTGGTAGAATGATATATCCAGTCTTGATTTTGTGTCCTGAAGGTAAGCACAAAAGTATTGGTAGGAGTGGGTTTGCCACCCCGCCTCGTACTGATGCGCGTTACCTCAGTCACACCTTGAGACTTAAGATTGTGAGTCATTTCTTCAACAGTGCAGTGCTCCAGTTCAATGGAGCGTACCTTTTGAAGAATTGAGAGAAATCTGAGGAATGACTTTAACACGGATGTTTACGAAAGTTTGAATTTAAGTAGATTATCAGAGTGTGCTTTTTTGGCACACTCAACAAGAAGTTTTACATTATTGAGTTTTTTAACACTCCTTTGCTCACCGGCGATACCAAGTAAAGCCTTGGAGGTGGCAAAAGGAGAGAGTCTAGCGATAGTTTTGTCATCCTCTAGAGAGATACTATTGAGAAAACGAGGCCAATTTAAATGAGAAATATCCTCATCAGATTCCGATTCGGACTCTTCTCTAAATCGTTTAGGAGTAGGTGTAGTTTTGTGTGCGTGTTTTGGTGCCATAATGGGGAATTGATATTCATTCTCCACGCTTCTCACCCACCTCGGAGTCCAACAAGGGGACATTTGTTGTGGATATCCGACAGAAAAATGCCAAGAATACGTGAAGAGTATACTCATATAAAACTAACGCATCAGACCTTATCACCCAGCGGACATAACCACTTAACTAAAGAGTCGAAGAGCCGCCCTTATATTCCGCTAAAAGTGGCACGAGTATAGCCATATAGCGTTCAAAAATACATGATTTATCCCTAGCGCCACCGCCATACAGGATCCTTTCTGCATTATGTTTAAAGAAAACAAAATAAAAGGGGAGTAAGATATTAAACGAGAGGGATTGACAAATCCAACCTAAACAAGAAGCTAGGATCCCGTATAGCTGGCGTGACAAACCGATTGATCAGATCGGGCTAATCTGACTGCCCGTCTAGTTGAAGTCCGGAACAAAGTGGTGTGTTGTAACGCGGAGATAACTACCAGATCTCTACATCACTCAACCACCAGGATTCCCTTCCCCAACGATACATATGTACCGTAGCAAATTTGCTAAATTTTTATAAGGAACAAGAGTACATGTATAACAATGATAGGTGAGCTGCAACAGATACAATCTTAAAAATTAATTTCATTGATACAACGTTTCACTAGCGTTCGAAGAGAATGTATTCTAGAAACACATATTTCTTGTGACTGATAAATGACAATCGGATAATTTATTGACTTTACATCTATACACGCAGACAACGATTTATTTACGTTTATAAACATTAGTATGTATACAGTAAACAATTACAGTATTAAATAAAATAAAGCAAACTTAAATATGAAAATCGTTGTATTGGTTAATGGACACTCTCAATTAAACCGAGACAGCAATATGTTTTGTATTTAACGTATTCGACGATTTTCATACATTTTTAGATCACCTGAACCGAAGGCTCAGGCTCAATGCGATCTATTGGTATCACTCTTCGTCCAGCATCCGTCGTTAACTTTTGCTTCAAACTACGTCTCCTCAGAAACCGCTTGGAAAATGTTGACCTCTTCATATGGATGATCCTTAGATGAATGCCGTTTAGATTTGTTAAAACTAGTTCAGCGCATTGAAATTGCTCATGCCTAAAATATGCACTTGAGTGAACTTGGCCATATCCATTTTGGATCTTTTTTTCAATGATGGCGGACCAATAGTCCTTAAATAGACACACGGCAATCTTAATAGAGAGTTTTCTTTTACATATAATCATATTAAACCTAATGTGTATACAAGAGACTTCTTTACTTTTTCTGGTCAAGTCCTATTCAATTAATACAAATTTGTGTTTGTTAAATGTTTTGTTTTTCGTAAACTATTGGCGTCCATCTTGGTTTGAAAATAAAACAATGAAAACATCACGAATTTCTTGATTAATTTTGTAATGTGGTCAGGAAACCGCCAGACCCCTATAATTGCCGAATTTTACAGATCACATCTCCATAAAGTAAAGGTTCTGATATTCCTAGTCGCAGAAAGGTTGTTAGGTTGGTATTGTAGTGGTACGTGAACTATAATTTGCGATACAGCGTGCTTTGTTTGGATTTTTGTAAAGTTTTTGAATCCAGTATATTGTGAGGAGCTTGTTCTGCTTATTATTAATAGAAACCCAAAAGGCACATGCTGGTAAACGTACATCCTTCCCTGGCAATGGTGTGGTTAGATAAGCAGAAGTTCTCTCTAGCTGTCGGTTCTTTCCATAACTGACATTACCACATTATAGACTATAAACAACGTCAGGGTTATTGGCGAAATGGTAAATCTGCAATCAACTTACTCAGATGTGCATGGCAGAGACAAGCTGGGAATGTCCTATGATTTGATAATAAAGCAGATTCTCTTGAGAATAATAAAGGTAGATTGGAGTTAAAATGTTGCCTTGTTACTTAGAGACTTATACTTAGAGACAACCCAATCAATGGATGTTGACAATAATACCTACCAGCTTATGCATTAAACAATTGAAACATGTGTCGTTGGACTGAGATTGTTATCGCTTTGGTTACATAAATAAAATAGAAAACTAAATAATGGGTGTTGTCCTTCATTGTACTCCTTAATCTAAAGGTGAAACAGCACGTGTATATCGGTCGGTTGAAACCCCATAAATTACAGTACTTTCAATATGCCTTATATAAACCTTAAAACGGTCTGCTATTCCAATAGCCTTATTATTAAAATACCGTTAACACTCACTAAACACCAATTACTAACCTGTGACCCTTGGCTACACTATGCAATGTTGATTGATGAATGCAACGGTGCGTTGCATTCGCCATCTACACGTTGACCAGTGTGGTCAAGAGTATTTATATGTAAATAAATATGAACTATATATCTAAGATATACATATTGTTTCAGGTTAGAGTCATAATGAGTCATAATTATGCTTTAGTGTGTACTCTGAAATATTGTATTAGTTTAAAAGATACTTATGAATAAGTTAATAACCATGTATTTTACAACTCATTCCTTTATGCCATGACATTATGCTATGTGTTCACCATTTGTGTATTTATAATATAATGATGGGCATTCGCCATCTACACGTTGACCAGTGTGGTCAAGAGTATTTATATGTAAATAAACATAAACTATATATCTAAGGTATATATATTGTTTCAGTGTCAGTATTAACCAGTCCCAAATCAGAATTGAACCACCGACCACAATCTGTTGCCACATATAAGACGTAACGTAGTACAATAACTAGTATAAAAACTCTACCGGCTGAAGCCGTCCGTGACACATGCAGCAATCAATACTCATGCTTAACACATGGGCGATATAAAGGCACCGATATAAATATATTTTAAGTGCTTAGAAGTAAAATATCTCTCTTAAAATAAAGGAATTCAATAATGAAGTAATTCGCGAGACATAACTGCTGAAAGAAACTGGAAACGATAGCAATATAACAGCGCATCCTGAAAGACAGTCCTTTAACGGTCAAACGTATATTGTTAGATTGTGAGGATGTTGATCCTATGCGACTAAATCACTACCAAGTAAATAGGATGAAAGCATTATTTGATAAAGTTGATTTGAGTCTTGTTTTTATTAGATTTCTTAAAAGAAATCAGACTGTATAAAATCATTGTAAAATACTTTGTATCATACTTTTTAGTACCGTAGCAAGGATATACATATATTGAGTTACATTATTGAACATTATTGAACAAGTAGGGTTCTTTATATACAACTCTAGTATTCATGATTACAATTGTCAACCTTACTGACTCATGTTTTTATAGTAGGAACGAAACACCAACATGTTATGCAGCTGCAATGAAGGATCATAGCATTGATATAACATTTCAAGATGTTTGCCAATTCAATGTAAACTACATACATAATATCTGAGGTAATCGTGAAGATAAACACAAAATAGGAATGGCATTCAGTCGGTAACTAATTAGTCGTATGTAAATGGTCGTAACCTTATGAAAATGAAAATGACATAAAAACAATAAATTCTGTGAATTTACATCCCCCAACGAAGTATGTATTTTGTCTTCTGGGTAGATGTATAGACATACAAGTGAATGTCTCACTAAACAGTAATATCCCTTCCCAGCAATGGCAGAAACTATATTGCGCTTAAAAAAAAGAATTGTGTTATTCGGTTTTTGTTTATTTCTTAAAATGTGCAATTGTTTCTCTTTTATTGTGTTTCAGGTGACTGAAATGGGACAAATTCATGATTTCATAAAGGTTTGGATATACCTGAATGTGTTTGAACCCATATATGAATACTTGGTAGAGATAAATTTGAAAAGGAAAGTGAAATGGACCACGTCAAGAGGGTTTCTAAAACGACATTTAAAGACGTTATTTGCTTGACATTTCGACCAACCGACATTAAGTTCACAAAGAAAAGATTTTTAAGAAAATTCAGGAAGTTGTACAGTGGTCCAGGGAGTCCCTGCTACATATGTAGAGCAATGTAAAAGCAAGAAACGTAGAAATTCCACGAAAACCAGGTTTTCCGAGCGGAAACCGTGTTTCTTTTTTTAGTAACAGTGACATTGAACTTAACCTCAGTGACCCCAAATGCAATCATAAGCTTCATTTATATATATGGTACCTACATAGGAATGGGTTTCGTTCCAATATCCCATTCCTAACTAAAGTTATTGAGCAGAAACTGTTTTTCTATTTAAGTGACAGTGACTTAAACCCAAGTGACCCCAAATTCAATTCCAAACTTCCTTTTGATATGAGCTACCTACTCAGCAAGTTTCATTCTAATATCTCATTCCTTACTTAAGTTATTGAGAGGAAACCGTTTTTTTTCTTCAATTTTTAATAACAGTGACCCCAACTGCATTTCCAAGCTTCCTTTCGATATAAGCTTCCTACCCTGCAAGTTTAATCGCAATACCTAATTCCTAACAAACGCTTTTGAACGGAAAACATTTTCTATCTTTAGTAACAGTGACCTTGACCTTGAACCCAGTGACCCCAAATACAATCCCAAGCTTCCTTTCCATATAAGCTACCTACCCTGAAAGTTTCATCGCAATATTTCATTCCTAACAAAAGATATTTAGCGGAAAACGTTTTTCTATTTTTAGTAATACTGACCTTGACGCCAGTGACTCCAAAATACAATCCCTAGCTTCCATTCCATATAAGATACTTACACTGCAAGTTTCATCACAATACCTCATTCCTAACAAGTTATTGAAGAAAAAACGTTTTTCTGTTTTTAGTAACAGTGACAGTGCCTTTGACCCCATTGACCCCAAATGCAATCCCAAGCTACCTTTCCATATAAGCTACATACCCTATACTTTTCTTGGAGAAAGGAGCTCGGGAGTGGGGGGTCATATGTCATGGATATGGCGCTCTTGTGTACTTGTGTATACGGACAGGAGTGGGGTGCAGGTCTGAACGCCGATATTTGTGCAAATTCATTAAAAAAACTCATTGAATGTAAAATTTATGGAGCGGAAACGAACTTGAACTTATGATATACATATATACATGTATGTATATGTATATGACTTTAGGACCTTGAACTTGAAAATACAAACCCGGGAATTTAGATGCCGCACGTCATCTGGATAAGATGAGTATTTGTGCCTTATTTTAGCATATAAGAGGTATATGACCTGTACGATGATCTCTAGTACCTTGACATTTTGGGTTCTGCACGTCCGTTTGAAAGGTAAGTATTTAGGTGAACTTACTGAACTAAAGATACATACACCAAATCTAAATCACTCCGACTTCGTAACGTGATAATACTAGACAAAGCGTATTAAGTATCCAAAGTAAGAAAGCACTAAACAAATATAGATCGTACCATTTTCCTCGTTATTTTGTCTCTGTGAGTTATTATCGGGTCCAGTGAGCAACAGGAAAAACAGGAAATACTGAAACCTTCATGGCGATGCTGTCCTGAAGCTACATCACAGTCAAGCGTCTTTGGTTGTATCATTTTCGTTTCCCTTCAGTCAAAGTCGGTACAAATATATTCAGTAATTGACGGAAATTCTCAATTGTATACATCCGAGGCGTTAATTTATCGACAACTCTCATGACCAAAATGTCTAGTATGAATAGGTACGAATCTATAAGGAGGAACTGGTTAGTTCATACTTTCTATTTGTCAGCGTGTGCTGAAGCTATTTTTGTTAGTTAAGGGAATGCATACGTTTGATGTTTGTGTCTCTCACCTTAGTTAGGGGTCCCGACGTAGTGCGCATGAAGGTTGTATATAGTTTCTGGCGAATATTGTCTTCTATACGTATTTTGCTTTGCGAACGTGCATCTCTCAAATCTCACATTTTGAATGTTGTTGTAAATTTTATAATTTCAGTTTAATATTTACCGACTTCACAGTAGCATAGTGAATCGGCACCTTTCATTATCACTGTATCAATACAACGTGTGAGCTGTTGAATCTTTTAATTCTGATCCCACTTTTATGAGCTTTAATTGTATTTGTGTATGTATGCGTGTATGTGACTCCGGCCAGACGAATGTGTTATGATGTAGATATACAGTATCTTAAATGTGTTGAAACTATCCGTTTTAGGAAGTAAATGCATACGTTCGATGTTTGTGTCTCTCTTCATGGCTAAGCATAAAGCCGCAGTTGATCTGAAGGGTGTTTGCTTTTGGTTGTTCACGAATATTACTTCCCTATAGATAGACAGACAGACAGTTCACAAATATTACTTCCCTATAGATAAATAGACAGACAGACAGACAGACAGACAGACAGACAGAGAGTATCAGCGTTTGGTGCAGCTATCATTTTAGGAAGTGAATGCATACGTTTGATTTTTGTTCTCTCATCATAGCTAGGCGCCCTGCAGTAGTTCGTCCGAAGGTTGTCTGTCCGTGGTAGTTCGCAAATATTGTCTCCCTACATATAATTCTACTTTGTGAACGTGAAACTCTTAGATCCTAAATTTCAAGCGTTGCCGTACATTACGTGGTCACGCTTTAATTCCATTAAGCGATGGGAAAGCCTGTACTAGTAGGATTTTATAAATAAACAGGTTTAAAAAAAGACTTTTTATTGAAAAAATACGATAACCAGTTTAAAATTACCAATTAAATGTTTTAATTTTACAATATGCAAACTTTTAAAGCCGAAATTAAGGTTTATTTCATACCTCAGCCAACCCCGTTTTCGCTTCTTGGAAAAAGGGTTGGATGGGGTATGAAGGTTAATACTCTACCACGTAATGAGTGAGTTCAAATTATCTCCCTTCAAAATATACCATTTACTGAATTAACAGTATTCTAGTGATTCGGACACCGTTCATTTTCCCTTTCTTAATATAGCGTGTGTGAGGTTCAATCCTCATGCGGTTTCACTCATATGAGCTATGATTGTATGTATGTGTGCACGTATATGTTAATTGTGCCTCCAGGCGAAATTGTTATGATGCAGAGATACAATATATCAGCGTGTGTTGCACCTCTTTTCTTAAGAAGTGAATGCATACGTTTTATTTCTGTGTCTCTTATCATAAATGTAGCTAGGTGCCCTACCGTCTGCCGTAGTTCGTCCGAAGGTTGTCTGTCCTTGGTAGTTTACAAATGTTTCTCCCTATATATATATATATATATATATATATTGATCAAATGCAGGACGTATTATACTTTAAGACCCTGATAAAAATGATTGCATACATACATTGTCGGAAAGTGGTATATGGCTTTAGAAATTTAATATGATATTTAATATGATATAACAAGCGATTTTTAATGTTTTAAAATGTATTAAGATATGATAATGTAATAAATAATTAATTTACAAATACCAGTATATATTTCTTTTTTCCGATATTCAAAAAAAAATCGTAAACGATTAAAAAAAATTAAGTTCTTTTCGTTTTATATTTTTTCGATACTCAAAAGGTATTTAGTCGATAACGAATATCGAGTACGTCCGCACATACAGGGTAACTACTAATGAACATTCAATGTTCAAGGGGACATAACTCTAGCAAACATATTCACAATCCTAACTGGTTACTGAATGCACATCTGCAGTTGTTGGTGATGATATTTGTTAAGTTTAATCCTCATCAGCCGATGAAAATCCTGTAGGTGGAAAGGTGTCCATTACATATGGGACTGACGTACGGACGGACACGGCGTTTCCTATAACAGCCCCACCATGTCGAAGTGAGGGTATATTCAAGCCCTATGGAGGGGTCAATCGTTAAATCCTGCTTGAAAACTCAAACTAATATTATCATAACGTCACTACACACTTGCTCAACGAGTTCAACTAACCTTATGACGGACTGATGCTTGAGGTTTAGGAGTCGGTGATGGCAAACCTGAAACAATATAGCAAAGTTGTTTAGCTTGAAATTACAAGTATATCTGTATGATATATCTAATGAACAAGTATGTGTTTTGATATACTTGCAAAACAAAATCAGGAAACAGTAGAAACAACTGTTTAATCAAATGAAAATGAGAACACCACAATTTGCCCACACAGGAAACTGCAACTACATGTATCGAATGATAATACATATTTTGACATTTCCTTGATCTTGATTGTTTAAAATGTATTTTACTTCTTGTGTGTGTATTACTCGTCTACGCGGAGTACCTATACTATGTAAGTGCATGGACAGCTGCTGGTTACTCGGTACATCTTCATTCGTTTTCATATCGTACATTATGAACAAGAGTTTCATGTACAAATTAACTACTAGTTACTTTTTTGTTCAAATGCTCAGTTGCCTTGTTATCATCAGGTTTTGAGTCCTTAACATCTTTTCCTGCATTTATGACTCATGTATGTGCGCCCGACCTATTAGGTTGTTTCTCCATTGGATTTGAATTGGTCGTTGACACTTAAAATGTTGGAATTAAATGTATCATTACTATAAATAATCATTTATCGTCACGAAAACCACGAGGTCTTTCTTTCCTACCACCCCACTACCCCCAATCCGTATCTACACACATCATTCAAAATACTGATTTTATTAAAGTTATACATGTCGTGTGTTTTTGTTTTTTTTAAACTCTCGTCTTTGCTACATTGTGCTGCATTTTAACAACACATAGGTCATTTATATACTAGACTTATACATTATCAATGCCGAATTTTACTCTTAATTTATTTTCACAACGGTGATTTCCTAAGTTTCAATAATAAACACCCCCAATACCCTCGAATTACGAATACAATAATTCCATTTAGATGTTAACTAGAGTTGTTTCTCTTTGAGGGCCAGCATTTTGAAATTAAATCAAGATTTAACTTTCACAATGACAGCATAAACATAATCTTGCTTTCAAATTAATTTTAGTTGAACAAAAATATCAAGATAGGCAGGTCATTTTAAAGACAAAACACAACAATTTCAGCCAACCATCGTGGTTGTGAAATTTGTGCTAACAATAGAGCTCTAGGTTTTCGCTGAAGACAGGATAATAGCGAGGATTCTGCGCATATAAAATCGATTCAAGCTAACCAGTAAGCCTTATTGCCTACTGACCGTTCCAAGTCGGTAACCCTGGCTTCACCACCCTTTCTGTTGTTTTTTGTCCCTTTCATTGTAGTTTCAAGTCCTTGTTTGCAGTACAGTGCGGACCTACGATGCCACCTACGTTCGGACGTTTAGGCTTCTATAGGACCCTATATATCATTTCGTACACATTAAATCACCCTAAACGATGTACTATTTATTAGGTGGTACCCTTATAATTAAAGTATTTTAATACAATACTTAACTTAGAGCGACCACACTCCGATTCTGGTTTCAATCAAACCGAGACTGCAATATTTTGTGTACTTATCGTGTTCGGCGATTTCCAAATTTCTCTTTTCATACTTTTTTATATATCACAGTAGCGTAGCCTGTTCAGCGGTAAAACGTCTACCCGTGCTTGCAATCAGGACTGTTATTCATTCCGATCATTGGAGATCGCTGTGCCCGATATTTACAGACTTCCGTGGTACATTCTTAAATACCTTTGTTTTCCTACTTGCATTTTGAATAGGTGGTTCCACTACTCCAGCCTTTAAAGGTTCTGAGTATAGTTTAATCACCCTTAGGATATGTCGTCTGCTATTTAATTTAGTTTGACTGTTACCTGTGATACGCAGGCTTCATAACCGCTGCTCCCAACTATATTCCATTTTGTTTATTTCGCCCATTGTTTTCTCGTTAAGGGCAAAGCGTTTTGTTAGAAACTGGGACCATGCGCCGTTGGCCATGGAATGGTGTGAAAACACCTCATTGAAGGTCACATGTTCACCGTCATATGCATACCATTTTTGGGTTGGCGGAAATTTTTGTGCTATAGACATTTTAAATATTGAGTTCTGCTCAAACCGGGGCTAGAGGGCGTGAACGGCAGCAGGCACTTTTCACTACCGTCTCAATCAAACCGAGACAGCACTATTTTTTGTATTTATCGTGTTCGGCGATTTCCAAATTTCTCCTTTCATACTTATGTGATTTTTTTTTTCTTGTCACCTTATGTTTTTTCAAACGGCAAGTCTCATGAGCTTGCACTAATATGGACCTAGAGGCATTTATATTGAGTAAATTTCTCTTCTTGCACACTGCTGCGTGTTATTTGAACATTGCTTGAAACATAAATACAATAACTGTGTAGACGTATTTGAAGACAAGACATTGTGATTGTAAACGCATTATAATAACTACATATTTAATTTGGTGTAACTTACTCTCGGCGGCAATGTTGTTCATTTCGTCCGCAATATCATCAAGTTTGCATTCTCTCAGTGCGTTCAAGAAGTACTTAAACCAGTTTTCTTGACGACGAGGTAATGAGTCCAAAAGCAACCAAGAAGCACGAGATTTTCCGTAATTCTTCTCTTCAGCCCGTATATATTCTTCATCCATGTCATCTAACACTTCATACTGGATAAGTATCGGCAGTATTTCTACGGGATCTAAGCGTTGAATTATCTTGTGATTAAAAAGCTTAACGAGTCTCCGACAATTTTTATCATCACTAATGGTGTTTCCTGACAATATACTGACAACCTTTGGATAAGCTGAAATTGAAATAAATAGGCTATCACGATGTATACCGGCTCGCCATTCATGTTTAAATAAATATATAGAAGGATAAAAATATCGGACAGGGAAAGCAGCATTCATGGATGACAGTCAAATAAATATATGTTTGTTTTATTCTGTATATGAAAATGCAAAGCACGAAATTTCAAAATATAGCTGCAATTTAAATAGAGAGTGTGTACCTTGAAACAATCAGAACACTATCGCACGTAATTAATAATTATTATTATAAAGTTCAACTTGATAGGTGCTCCCTGTCGTTTTCAAGGGTCTTGTTTTAGAATATATGGCAAATGGCCATTGCCATTAAGTGTAGATATGTAAATTTTGTTTAAAACATGAACAAGTTACAGTGAATGTTAAGATAAAACAAGAGGTCAATGACCTTAAATGACTCTATACAGATTTGTCAGGATTTGATAGCCAGATCAACCATGTGACGGCCATTTTGAATTATTTGTCAACCTGTATTTTAATTAGGATCAACTAGACATCAAGAGTAACATTCCTGTAAAGTTTAATGCAAATTCATTAGGTAGTTTCAGAGGAGTAGCAGCAACAAGTTTTACTAATCATTATGTAACTCTACGGAAAAACAAATGGCCGCTGGCGACCATTTTAGAAGGTGGATCAAAATTATTATAGTTTATAGTCATTAAATGTCATGCCATTACTTTTGGTAAAGGTTCCAAATCAACACCACTTTTGTTTTTTGAGAAATAGTCGCTACAACATAGAATTGTGGCGGCCATCTTAAAATTCCGGCCGACATGATTTGTAAGTAGGTCCATCTAAACATCACGAACAACGTTCCTGTAAAGGTTCACGAACATTCAACAAGTAGTTTCAGATGAGTAGTGGATACCACAAGAAGTACACGGACAGACGGACGGATGACGGACGCCATACACTGGCATAAGCCGTGCTTAGTCTGATCCGTATAGCTAATACTGAGATTTGAACAGAAACTATTTTCTTAACGCTGACCTTGTGCATTAGTTACTAGTGTGGTGATTTGGCTGATGTCATAAGTTGTATATATCCAAAGTTGTAAACATAATTTAAAAAAAAAATCATGAAATGCTAACTTTTGTGACCAAAACATTGTGTTTGAACACAGACTATGACCTTATATGTGATCGTGAAATCATTGAGTACTTGCATTTTGTCTTTCTAAACGTCTTTATATTCATATATACATGATCATCTTGTGTTATACTTATATGCATATACATTCTGCCTTGTTTGTCGGAGGATATAGCCCCGCGTGGATTTCTTTATTAATTTTACACTGTCCCGTTTTATTGGGATGGCACTAAAGTAAGAGTGAAGTTTGATTCACCCGAGAACCTGATTTAAATTCCCAGCGACCTTTTTGCCACTAACCGTTGCATGGCGGTAGCCCTATTGTTAACCCGTTTGTGTTTACGATATATATTGCCTTATTTCTTATTAACATTGTAATTGTTGTACTTTTCCTGTTTGACTTTTATACTTACATTCTATGTATTGGTGCGGTATGTATTGATGTGTGGTCATCTGGCTATTGCCATAAATACCGAACGTGCGATAAAGAAATATGAAAAACACGTTCTACTTAAGTTCAGATTTTTAAAAATCAACATATTTGTTATCGATGACTTGATAAGACGGTCACGCGGCCTATGTCAGTAGGTGTATATATCGAACGTTTGAAAAGCACATATGAAGAAAAGAAATAAATAGGTGTACCCAATTTTAAGGTTTACAGCCATCATGTAGCATTTACTATTCTGGTAAATAAAACGCGTAGGTAGGAAAAGAATCAGGTCATACGCTTATGCAGATATGAACATTATTTATTAAGTACTTAGCATAAAAAAGTAGTATCATATTGTATACAACATATAATGCGTTCGACACTTCATTTATTAGAATCATACACACCCTAAAGATTGCATTTGTGGGTCACAATTAAAGTATAATAATATCATTCGTTTATCCTCAACAATGAGGTCCACAGTTCCATCAGGATGAAGGTGTACTAAGTGTTGTTCTTTGCAAAGTGGCATACTAGTATTTAGCATAAACTCAACTAAAATGGATTATCTCCCAATATATGTTTATAGCTATCGGAACATGCTCGTTGCCTATATTTGAATTATTATACAAAAGAGAAGATATTCATCAAATTGCAAACTTCTTATAAAATGTATTGATTAAATAATTGGTTTTGTTACCATTTCCTTTTTCTAAGGCATTTCTGAGGCACAGAAACCTTTCCGGATCATCATTTGTGTAATTTAGAATGAGTTCTAACGCCCTTTTTGTTGCCTTCGATGGATTCGATTTTTCTTCTTGAAAAATGTCCCGCCTTTGATCTGTGATTTATAAAAAAGGAGCACTCTTAACAACCATAATAAGATAAGTGCACAAATACATTTTTAAATAAAACCATAGTTTAATTTAGAACATTGTATATGAGCACTCATTCACACTAAATGATCCAGCATGTTTCTAGCTATGAGAACCATATATATTATAGTCTTATACTCTGTACCTACGATATAGCTATGAATCTACCCGTTCGAAAAGTAGGTAGAGTATGCCCAGGTTTCTGAAGACAGAACACAATGCTTACCGAAACAATAACCGTATTCCAATTGAATAAACTTTTATAATCACACGGCTATGCGCAAAACTCACCAAATAAATTTAAATGAACCGTCAAAATATAACGTCAATATTTAAAGAGCTAGGCGGGTTTATAGAGCAAACATAAGGTCTAGCTGATTTCAAAAACAAAGAATAATATCGACGTGATATCGTGATATGTTTGGTGAGTAAAGAAAGTACCGTGTACAGTCTTGGAAATATTAGTGTTTATATCATTTGCTCGTCAGTATGCATTTGCTATTCTGGAGCTTCATTTTATCGAAACCACACTCTTACCATTAATCGCTAGAGTGGCAGTTCAAGCTTAAATTGAAAGACTTTGACACATTTAGGTGAAGATCAGATGAAAACAATAATATATCAAATAAGTCATGGGCCATAACTTTGTTGTGAGATAGGGTTGGTTTTCAAATTTATCCTTGTTTTCAATTAATATTATCATTCTGAACACGTTTTGCCCATATCTGATAAAACATACAGGGGCTAGAGAGTTAACAAAGCAAAGTTTAGTATTTTTAATTAATTCAAGGGGCAAAACTCCGCTGTTTCTGGTCCGACATGGCTTGTTTTGAATTTGTCTACCTATATATCAGCATAAAATAATACATGGGGTTCGGGTGGAGGGATAGTGTACTGTAAATTGGTGAGTGGGGATGGGCGTGAGTCAGATATGGCTGTTTTTGAAACTTGCCTAACATTTTATAGCTTGATATTAACATTATGACAATGTTTGTAAAGATCAGATGAAAAATGAAGAAGCAACATATTCAACAAAGCTAAATATAGCATTTTACAATGAATCAAGGGCCATGAACCTGGTGTTACTATTCCGATCTATTGATTTTCGAATTTCAATAACAACAATATGCCTTAGCTTGGTAACAATCGTACGAACAATGAAGGTGCTAGAAAGTTAACGAAGCAAAGCATGGCATGTTTAAGGTATACAAGGGGCGTAACCTGAATATTCTAGTTAGATATGAATACATTTCAAACTGTTCAGAGCTATATTATTGATATTAACATCCTGCCAACCATTGCTCAAGATCAGAGGAAGAATGAAGGAGCTAGAGTGCTAGCTAAACAAACCTAAATATAGATATAAAAATCGAACAGGCAAAGTAGCATTCAAGGACGACAGTCAACCACAAACACACAGCAACAAAGAATAACTTTACGGATGAATAAAAGACCAAAAAAAAAGACATCACAAACACAAAGCATTTTATAACAAATCATAGGCCATAACACTTGTGTTATTAGTATGATATAGCAAGTTTAGGAATTTTCCGAAATTGTATCGAAATCAACAATCTGGCCGGGGTGGTTTAAAATGAAGGCTCTATCGTCTTAGCTAGCCCATATATAGCATATTTAACTAATTGGAGAACCATAACTCTTGTGTTACTAATGCGATCACGCTTGATATCGAACTTCTCCGAGCTTTCAATAATTATATCGTCAATACGGCCACGTTTGATAAAGATCGGGTACAAAATGAAGGTCCCATCGTCTTAAGGAGGCATAATTTAACGGACGGAGGGAAAACGGACAACACGCCATCCAATAATCTCATAAACATGCACATCTGTGTTAAGTTTTGCACATTAGTGTTCGTTTTTAATTGCTTTTAGAGATACTTTTATAACGTATATTTTGCGTTTACAAAAATGCATTTTCACCGTTCACTTTGTCATTCATCGTTTCGTATGCATGTTGTGATGCAACTTTTTTTTTGTTATCATTCCGTTTTCATTTCATTCGACTCTATTTGTGGTACTTACTAACCTTATCCCATAATCTGTTTTCATTTTAGAAAGCGAAACAAATCGCCTTAGCTGGCGGCGTTTGGCTCCATATACGAAGTTTTCATATTATCTAAATTGTTTCATGCAACATTCATTAAACCAACAAGCGATACATGATTAATATGGGTTTTTTTTCAAGGTAAAGATACAAACCTTCAGTAAAATATGCAGGCAAATGTACAATCAGGTCAAAAGCTTTCACGCACTCGCTGATGTATGGTAAAAATGTTCTCAAGCATAATTCAATCTTATCATTTTCAGATGACTCCATTTTGAATAGTGTTCCGTCTTATATTCGTTATTGTCTTGTTTTTGGTCTGTTCGGTTTTCGGCTCTTATACTGAAATATGTTAATATTTATATATATATCACATAATTTGTGTTGTGGGAGTTGAAAAAAAACACATGATGTATTTATCATATTACACTAATGAAATAAATATGCAAGTGAATGTCGAATCATGGTTCAGTCCTTTCCGTTCAGTTCGGTGTGCATCAGAATTGCCTCGTCGGTTTTCGTAACCGTTTAAAATACCAGATTACGGAAATCGACGAGGACTCACAACACTATTATCTCTCAAAAATACTCGTACCCTACAGATGAAGCAGGTAGATACAATATAGTTCCTCTTTTTCTACTTGTACAGGGCTTTGCATTGTATATACCTTCGCGTGATAGTCAAGTCTGACTGGAACGACGTACCATATAGATGTAGATATATGTAGATTTATCCTTACCATGGTCTAAATCTATAGCATTTTAGGAAGAGATCACCGAAAATGTCATGCCGATACATGTGTATAAGAGTTCTAGCTAATTCTGCTCATTGACACATCATGGTCTAATCACCACGGGGTTTATTTGTGTCATGTTATTGCGATAAATTGTGATAGATGTGACACCTATGAAACATAAAAAACTATGAAACGAGAAATTTGGAAATCCTTGAACACGATAAAACACAATGTATTGCAGTCTCGGTTTGATTGAGACTGTTCATGAACGGTAGTGAAAAGTGCCTGCTACCGTTTACGCCCTCTGGCCCCGGGCTGAGCAGAATTCAATATTTAAAATGCCAACAGTACATAAATTTGAGCCATCCCGAAGATGGTATGCATATGACGGTGAACATGGAACCTTCAATTGGGTATGTTGACACGATTCCATGGCCAGTGGCGTATCTAAAAACCTATCGGCGTATCGGTGAAATCTAAAACTGTGTTACATGGTAAATATTTGTTAATTGTGTTTTAAATTGCATCAATGAAGAATTTAAGCATAAATGCATGTTGTAAACTTTGTTTAACTCTATGCCACGAAAAAAACATTACAATGGGACCCTATGGAAAATTAATAATGATGTGATACAACGACGTAGTTACGGCGACGTATGGAGAAGAACCGGTGAACATATGACGTCATCGTACAAACAAACAACGTTATATATAGGAAGCTGCATGATTATGTTAAGTATAGAATTTGATCGAAGGATATGTTTAATTTAGCAATAGCCCATAAAAAATGTTCCGAATTCATATTCATGAGTTTTTTTTTTGAGTTTGTACAGAATCTCACATTGCTATTTAATAATAAATGTATTAAACTGAAATTATTTTATCCAACTCGTTTAATAAATCCAATCTCTCTCTCTCTCTCTCTCTCTCTCTCTCTCTCTCTCGTTTAATAAATCCAATCTCTCTCTCTCTCTCTCTCTCTCTCTCTCTCTCGTTTAATAAATCCAATCTCTCTCTCTCTCTCTCTCTCTCTCTCTCTCTCGTTTAATAAATCCAATCTCTCTCTCTCTCTCTCTCTTTCTCTCTCTCTCTCTCTCTCTCTCTCTCTCTCTCTCTCTCATACATGTACAGGTAAACTGCAAACAGATATACAGTTTTGTTTTAAAATGCATATGTTAATATGATTGTCATTTTAGCTCGCTTATTCCAAGAATAAGAGAGCTTAGGTAATCACCCCAGCGTCGGCGTTGGTCGGCGTCGGCGTCCAACATCGAGGTTTGCGTGTAAGCTGTGTTTACAGATCTATATCTCTTACATTTCTTATCCTAGCATAACCAAATTTGGCCATGGGATTCCTTATAAACTTATCTTAAGGGCTGCACAAGCAATTTCGGTTCCTGTAATCCCTGAGCTCCCATGGAACCAAATTCGTATAGCCCTTAAAATGTGTCTATTTCATATCAAACTTTGCGTGTAAGCTGTGTTTACAGGTATATATCTCTTACATTTCTTGTCCTAGCTGAATTCAATTTGGGAATTGTTTTTTTTTATAGTATGTTGTAAAGGGTTGCGTAAGTAATTTTGTCTTCTGCGAATTCTGGGCTCCCATGGAATCTAAATTGTGATGGCCCATAAAATGTGCAATAAAGGGAGATCTAGGTTTGCATGTTCGATTTATTGTTTACATATTTCTGTGTTAATTTGGTCAATTTATACACATAGCTGTGTTGCCCCTACCCCGCCCCGCCCGCCCCGCCCCGCCTTACCCCATCCCCCGCCTCGTCTTCCCCCTCCCACCCACCCCACATACTTTCAACTGGAACTTCTTTTCATATTCTGTGTTGTTTTAGTCAATTTTTACACATAGCTATGTTGCCCACTCCACCCCCGCCCCGCCTTCCCCAAGCCCCTTCCTCCCACACACACTCGAAACCGGAATATTTTTTATATATTTGTTTTATATATTTCTGTGTTATTTTGGCCAATTGTTACACATATAGCATGTTGCCCCCCCCCCCCCCCCCCCCCCCCCCCCCCCCACTCGAAACTCAGTAGTTTTTTTTTTACATATTTCTGTGTTGTTTTGATCAATTCTTACACATATATAGCTATGTTGCCGACCTCCAACCCCACCCCACCCCCAGTCGAAACTAGATTTTGTGTTTACATATTTCCGTGTTGTTTTGGTCAATTCTTAAACATAGCTATGCTGCCCCACACCCCCCGCCCCGCCTTCCCCAAGCCCCCTCCCCCACACACACTCGAAACCGGAATATTTTGTATATATGTTTTTTATATATTGCTGTGTTATTTTGGTCAATTGTTACACATATAGCTATGTTCCCCCCCCCCCCCCCCCCAACCCCACCACCACCACTCGAAACTCAGTTGTTTGTTTTTTTACTATGTTGCCGACCTCCAACCCCACCCCCCCCCCCCACTTGAAACATTTTTGTTTACATATTTCTGTGTTGTTTTGGTCAATTCTTACACATATAGCTATGTTGCCTTCCGCCCCCACCCCAACCTGCCTCCCCCACCCCACTCGAGACTCCAATGTTGTGTGTTATTTACATATTTCTGTGTTGTTTTGGTCAATTCTTACAAATATATAGCTATGCTGCACCCCCCCCCCCCCCCCCACACACACTCGAAATTTATTTGTTTTACATATTTCTGTTTTGCCTCTCGCAACCCCCCCCCCCACCACCCAACCCACCCTGCCTCCCCCACCCCAGCCCACTTTAAACTCATTTTTTTTTACATATTTCTGTGTTGTTTTGGTCAATTCTTACACATATATAACTATGTCGCACCCCCTCCCCACACACACACATTCGAAACTCGATTTTTTTGTTTTTATTACTATTATTGTTTTAATTATAATTCTGTGTTGATTTTGTCATTTTTTACACATATAGCTATGTTAACCCCACACCCCACATCAACCAACCATCCCTCCACCTCTCAAATCCCCCAACCATCCCTTGTTTACATGTGTCTGTGTTGTTTTGTTTTATCAATTCTACACCTATATTAATGATGCGCCCTCGCCCTGCCCCCCATTGTTTTATGGGCTCCCCTCACATGGGGGACAGGGGGACGAAAATTCTTTCCATTTTATCTTCCATTATTTGGATATTAAAATTTTAATTTGAACACAATCATTTACATATAAAACAATTTAGATTAAATTCAGATACATAGATTCAGATACAAGTTTCTCCGAAGGTAGCACCTGCAGTAATCATATCCCTGTGATTTTGATTGTATGAAATTATTTATCAAAGACGAGTATCAGCAGGTTGATACTAAGAGGAGAAGAATAGGAGAGAGATTTGTAGCTTTTCCAAATCGTATCACTTTAAATATTCTGGTGGAGAAAGACTCTCTATGTTTAACATGTTGTTCTAATCTTGCTCGATTTCTATATATTGCTAATAAAATTGTATAGTTTGTTACAACTGTCGAATTTATTAAACAAAACGATATTGTTTCTAAATTTAAATTAATGTTTACAGTTTTTAAGTAGATCGGAAGATCTAGCCAAAACATGTGCGGATGCATACACTCCCAAAACAAGTGGTTTAATGTTAAATGTTCATATTGCAAAAGTTAAACAGGTCTGAGCCTGCCAACTTGTATTTCATCAACGCTTTATTTGTTGGGAGCTTCCGCATTACATCTTTATATTGAAAGTTTCTTAGTATTTATTCTATTGTGGATATAAACGGAATTGTGTATATTGAATTCCAAACAAGATCGGTTTTGTTGAACGTATTTTCACGTTTTTGTTGTTGCTTAGTTTTATTTGGAAGTTGTAGAGAAACGTGTTTGCCTTTGCTGAAGTAATCAATTTTTCCATCCATTCATCCATTCATCCATCCATCCAAGCAAGTCAGATTTAATGTGTAAATTTTAAGACTTAATTGTTATAGGATAATATATTCCCAATAGAAAATATATCATATCAACCCGTATACAGGATTATAGAATTTAAGTTTTGAAAACATACTGTTGTGTCTGAAACATGATACGTGTTTTTATAAATATGAAGATTTACTAAACGCACATATGTTAGACATGTGATGGGATGTGTTCATGAACTCGACCCACAACTAGCATGTTTGTACAGGAATAATATATAGGCCATTCGGATATCGATTTCTAAAATGAAACACATGTATGCGGAGTTCATGTTGAACGAGATCAAAATCGATGAAAATGATCAGGTCTCAAAAGAAGGTATATAAATGTGACAGATCGTAATACACGGCTGGTAATTAATGGATCTACCTCCGTTTAATGTATATGCAAAAGTGCTCCATCGTCACGTCCGAAGTAAAGTCGACGCTACAAATAACGGTAAACAATATGGGTATGCTTTGCTATTTTTATTTGCCTTGATATGACAAAATCCTGGAATGTAGTTTGGTGTGTTTATCATGGTTATGTTGAAGCTTCGCACACGGACAAATCAAATTCGAAAGATGACTCATTTGGCGCCAGGGACTTTTAGCCCGTTCGAACTGTGCAGTTTATGCTCACACAGAAAAACTAGAATTTTCCCCAATGATTTGCCTATTTAAGCTACATATGGACATAACACATCAAATATCAATAAGTTGGTGGCCGTATATTGCCACGGAGAACGTTTCAGGCGGAGAAATACACGAATTCGTAAAATTATAGAGAGATAGGTCCAATGCTGTGAACTTGGGTGGTGCCAAATGTGACTACAGGATGACTATTTGAATAACTGGGTAGATATCCATCAGCAAATTCTAGATGCAACATATTCGAACTCTATTTCCAATAGTTGTAGATGAGTTGACTTTTAAAGTTTTTTATGTAACTAATGTGACCCATAGGGCAGTGCTAAATATAATACGAGGATCACCATATAACACTATAAGCTGCATTTTCATGCAGTGTAGTATAATAATAGCTCTTGCTGTTTCAGAGAAGATGCAATTTTAATTTAAAGATTTCTAACATTACCCCTGTAAAAACTGTGACCTGAGTGTAGTGGCAAAATTGGAACTCAGTGTCACAATTTGGAACAATGTATTAGAGAACTACAATATAATGCGAACTATAACAAATGCGAGTATTATACTAAGAGTTGTAAACACATGTGATTCTGGAACGGTGACCATTTTGATAGAGGATCACCACTGGAAAAAACCACTGGAAAAAACTTGGTGGAGGACCGTAAGCCCATTCTATATGTACTCTATTAGACGTCTATCTCTTGTAATTTCGAAGAAGATATTACTCTATGTATGAAGTCTGATTGGAGTTGCAAGTTTGTGTCTAAAATCAGCAACGTACTGTAGAAGATTCAAAGAAGTGTCTTCTTCTGAGAGAATTTTCTCTTTAAGTAACTTAAGTGGTGCACGAACAGTGTGACCAAAAACTAGTTAAAATGGGCTGAAACCCAGAGATTCTTGAACAGACTCTCTAACGGCGAAAGCAGCAAGTGGATAACTTAACCCCAGTCTTTGTTAGTGTCAAAACAATACGACCTAATCATGTTTTTCAGTGTCTGGTGAAATCTTGCTAGAGTACCTTGACTCTCCGGATGATAAGCCGAAGACTTAAAGTGTTGAAAGCCTAATTAATGCATGACCTGTTGAAATATACCAGACATTAAATTTGACCCTTGAATGGACGGGACATTTTTCGAAGGCCAACTAGTGTGAAACACTTGACCAGAGCCTTCACAGTAGAGTTTGTCTTAATATTCCTAAGTGGAATATCTTCAGGAAATCGTGTTGTCGCACACATAATCGTCAACAGATATTGATTATCAGACTTGGTCTTAGGCAAGGGGCAACACAGTCCACTATTATTTTATTGAAAGGTTCATCAAATGCATGAATAGGTTGAAGATGGGCTTTGTGGATCTTCTGATTGGGCTCTCCTACCATTTGACATGTATGACAAGACCACAATTTGGTAACTGACAGACCATTCATCATCAACGGAGACATCAGGTGGTCGCCATTTTCTCCCATTCTTAGTAAAATAACAAACTGGGACTTGTGTAGCTTCTTTTTCACTAACGACCCTGTCAAATAAGCTAGAAATCTCAGGATCTCTATACTGTTTACGTATACTAATAGGAGAATGATCTGGTAAGTGAATGTTATTTACACTGTAGTCCATCTGAGATTCAAGAGATTTGTTAACCTCTGTATTATAAGACTGACCAATAAAAGTATCAGCCCAGTTAATGTCAGAAGAAAGTAGGTATTTCCTGTTCAACGGGATCAGGGAATTAATCCCATGAAGGCTTGTCAGATACAAGTGGATTAATCATGACCTTATCTCCAGCTAGGTCATTGCCTAGTAACAAACGGACACATTCAAATGGCAATGAAGATCTTATTCACACAGCCACAGGTCCAGTAACCAAATCTGATGACAAATACATATCATGGACAGTCAAATAACCACACTCTACCCCTTGAATAAGTACATTAGTACCAGAATATGTTTTCTCCGAAAATGGCAGCGTATCTGCTAATAATAATGATTGAGAAGCTCCTGTGTCACGTAATACTTTAATAGGGATGGATTTGGTTGAACCACCAATAACTGATAAAGAACCTTCCAGACATAAGTCTCCATAACAGAATCAGACTGAGATTTCCTGACCTCAAAAATTGCATTGTTTCCAACATAAGACCTTAAATCCCCAACTGCCATTTAAAAGCCAGACGATGGCGCTGGGGCAGGTTTCTATATAAATTATGCATGTTTCACATCAGAGATCCCTTTATCAAAATTTTGAATAAACTACTGTAAAATAAATTATGAAAATTTGCACAAATTCGCATTTAAACATGTTAAATCAATTGGTGTAATTATTTTTTTAACCAATCATTTGCAAAGTATAGTATCAAAAAATAATTTAAACCAACTGTCAAACAATTTGAATTTGCCGGGAGGAGCCTATGCGGTTATAACCCTTGCTAATACAGAATGTGAACATATCCCACGTGGCTGTGTTTATTAAAAAACGTGCTGCAGCAGACGCTTCTACTATGTATTATCATCAAAACCAGACAATGTAAAGCATCACAATTTAAAGCGGGTTGTCAACAGACCTTCAAAATGGCACCAAATCTTGATGTTGTCAGGTTATAACTGTACTGTATAGGAAAAGTTTCAATGTTCATTTGTGAAATATTATTGTGATTCAATTCAAATATAGAGTCGGCTGCTTCAGCATGTGTAGGACAATGTTTACATCAGCTTTATTAGTTGACAGACAAGCTGTGTGCAGCAGTGGTAATTTGATAGGCCCCTCCTACAAATATTTACTACCTCGGCAATAAATGTTGGGGGTTTAAAGAGGTGAGACCTGTAGGTTTTATACCCTCTTTTTGTTGGTGCTTCCTTTTCAAAGTAAAGCACTCAGAAATAAGGTAACCTTTCTTTTTTGCAATAATTGCAAGTAATTTGAGACAAGGATATTTTAACAGTATTCTCATTAGATGCTGCATATTTGACAGTACTAGTACTGAAAGTACGAGACTGAGATTTACAAGTAATATTGTACGAGTGAGAGGGTTTCTTAAATGAAGAATGCTGCTGAGGGCTTGATATTTGAACAAAAGAAACCTTGTGAGTTATCGAATAATCATCCGTCAAACGTGCAGCATCTTCCAAAGATTTGGCCTTTTGCTCATCTAAATAGGTTTTAACATCATTGTAAATACACTTTTTGAACTCTTTAATTAAAATAAGTTGCCTTAACTTATCATGATTGCGCCCAATTTTCTTGGATGCACACCATCTATCAAATAATTGTTCTTTAGTTCGAGCAAATTCAGCATGTGTTTTATCACTTTTTTTCTTACAATTTCTAAACTTCTGCCTAAATGCATCAGGAACCAATTCATAAGCTTTTAAGATAATATCTTTAACAATTTGGTATGAGGAACTTTGTTCTACAGTTAACTGAATATAAACGTCACGGGCTTTTCCAATCAAAACACTCTGTAAAAGTAATGTCCAATGTTCTATTGGCCATTTCAAATTTTCAGCAATGTTCTCAAAATGAAGAAAATATTTGTCACTTCCTTTTCTTGAAAAGGTGGTGCTAATCTAATATGTTTAGTAACATCAAAAGTAGATGAGTGGGAGAGTTGCGGTAACGGCCTTGCTTGCCGAATTCAATTGATGCATATCTAATTCAAATTCTCTCCTTTTTTCTTATTTCTGTAATTTCATTTCTTTTCCTTTCATTTCGTTTTCTAATTTCAATTTTTCCAATTCTATTTCTTTTTCTCTTTCTTCTTTTTCTAATTTCCTCAATTCTATTTCTTTAATGTTTTGTAATTCAATTTCTTTTACTTTTATTTCAGACTCTGTTTCCACCAACAAGTTTAATGCTTCCTTTCCAAGATTGTCTTCATCAACCGAACATTACACCAAAATATTTTTTCAAGATCAAACACCATTTTGACTTTTGCTGGTTTCACTCTTTATAATCTTGAAAATGTACAAAATGTACAATTAATTTTGTACTTTTATTATTTATTTATTATTTCATTATTGTCAAAAGCAATGTATAAAATTACTAAAGCACCGAAAATGTTTCTATCCCGGACGAGCCCCCAATTTCTGTTGCAAGTAACAATTAACAAGAAAGGAAGCAAAACCACCACACAAAAATATAATTAACGAATTTATTTACATAAGATATTCACTTACAGAGTTAACACATCCAGTTTTTCATTAATATTCAATTTCTGAATTAAGTCAAAATAAAATAAAATTATCCAATGTTCCTTTAATTCACATTAGCAAGTGTTTCTTTAATCAAAAACGGTAAGTGAATCTTTAGTCCAAAACAGTAAGTGTTTCTTTAATCCAAAACAGCAAGTGTCTCTTTAATCCAAAACGGTAAGTGTCTCTTTAGTCCAAATATTAATTGTCATTAGTCTAAATTAATTTCCAATATTTCCGATTTAGTCCAAATATCAATTTCACCATTATTATTAATGAGCAGAATATGTATTAAAACCTCTAACAATTAAATTATCTAAAAACATCCAAATCTAAATTAGCTGGAATGAAGAATACTGAAATTGATCTCAACTGCTGGGCTTCCCCAGATCTAGCCTGTTTATAAACGCCCAAATACTGAGCCAAAAGCCTTCCAACCAAAACTGTCCAATGAAAACAGTCCAAAGTTCATCACAAATGAATTTGCATAAAATAATGAGAACAGTCATCATAAATGAATTTGCATAAATAATTTGCATACATTGTAAACATATTTACAACTATACTATTTTTAACTCTTTTCACGGCCAAATCAATAATAAACATGCAACAATGCATGTACACTCCGAGACACATGCAACAATACATGTAAACATTTAAATATATAGGTAACATATGACTCAAATGCACAATTAATTAGTTAGTTATTAATAGTTAACGATTATGAATATTCTTTCAATGAGAAATCCCAATATTTTACTTATAGGAATTAAATAAACTGGACTAATCCATCTGGGTGGTAATTGTAATACTTGTTAACTACATCAAGAGTGTGAACATATCCATATACGTGTCGTTTGTTTTAGATACTATGCTTATACTCTGTTTAGAGCTATTGTTAATTTATACCCCGTTAAAATTTAAAAAAATTAAAATGACCTGGATTAAATATATAAGCATTTTGTCAATTTACAAAACACCTAGACAATATAGTATATGAAACATGATAGAAAACCACGAACCGTTCAATATGATACCTGTTTAAGTGTAAAGCTTTACAACATTCAAATTGGAACATGTCATTAAAATCAATATTTCTATTAAGAATATAATAATACCGGTAAAGTAATCACAGTATATGTTTAATTTTAAAATATATTGACTAAAATATAGCATTTTATAAAGGATACAGGTGCAAAAAAACACAAAAAAAAACGCTAGCTAGTAATCGTGACAAACTGACATTTATTTTAAAGAATGCAATTATACATTTTTTCACGAACTAAATAGTATTGAATTATTTTTAATGACTTACCAATACATGTCCTGTATTGTTGATATGTTATAGGGTTATGTTGTTTGTTTGAATACTCGGATAATATAAATTGGACATGGGACCTTCCGGTTCACGTTCATTTTCCAACGGCTGAAAATTAAAATAAATTTAATGTAATGAATTTGTATTGATATAATTTATTTCAATAGCTATGCATATATTTTGGTGTATGGATCCAACCCTAGGTCCTGAAGAAGGCGATAAAAGCCGAAAGTACTCGATATAGATCTGTTGGTTTAAGCAATATTTGGTACATAATTTGTCTCACAATTATCTTTTTAAATACTTTTATTCCCGGAATCCTTCGTGATCTAGTGATCCAGAAAGGGTCCCAAACATCATTACTCACTCAATCCCAATTTCTTAATATTCTAATAATGAATATTTTGTTGATAAAAAAACTAAATAAATAATATAAGTACATGTACAAATAACTGTATCCTAATTAAATATTGTTCAAATTAGTTTACCTTAAGCTATTTATTTTATTTTATCATTACGACTTAATAAACTAAAAAACGGCTAAGTGATCACTTTGGAGCTTGGGAGAAATAAACTACAGATTAGAGTTTACAGAGGTGAGATCAATTGAGATACGGATTCGCAGGTTCAACTACTGTACTCAGGGTATATATGTTCACGTTGGCTTGGATTTTTTACCATCTCTATGTGCTTATTTTGTATTTTAGGTTATGAGAGCATGTATAATACAATGTATTGACGACCTGTTTATAATAGACTAACATTAATTATTTAGCGTCAATGTGTTACTCTCTGTTATTGCCCAAAGGTCAGTGAATAATCTGCGTATATTATTTATATAAAGTTTATCAAATATAGGGGTATTACTTGCCCACGATTTCCTTTGTGGGGTTTTAGGGATGGGTGGTGATTTGTTTTTGAGCAAACTAATGTCGAAATATTGATATTCGCTGCTTCTTTGTTTTTTATAAATTAAAACACATTTGTCTAGGGACATAGCGACACGGGGTTGTTGTTATTATTCTGTTTTTAGAAGAAGAAACATTTTGAAAGTATCCTCTTACTTGTTATAACATGCCTACCTGCAATAGTTTCTTCTAGTATGACATATAATAGACAATGGTTACACTAATATAGATTTCAATGTCCTGCCTAAAATTTCCTCAAAACACACAGCACGCACGCACGCACAAACGCATACAATGAACTTATCTGTAATGTGCTACTTCATAAAACCATGATTTAACTTAAAAACGTATTATAATTGATTGTAGTTATAATATATTTCAGACCACAGATACAATAACAAGCATACTATCAAATATCTAATATCTTACTGTGTTATATACATTCAATAGATCTTCCGTTTTCCCAATACCATGAATACCATGCAACACATACTTGTGCATGCAGGGTTAACTACCAGTTAAATCTAAATGTTAACCCAAATGTTTAGTCAGGTGGATAACCAGGCGCGGCTCTAATCGCTTGACTCGGCTATTGTATTCAAGATGGGCTATCAACTAAACACTCCGTTATTATGGTAAATATACGTACTTAACATCCATAAAAATCGTATGACTTGTACACCATGTATATAGAATAATTTTCAATTACAGTCACGATGCTTTTTACAGTACTAGGGACCAGAATTAGTCAGGCCCGTAGCTACGCTGAGGTACACCGAGGCTATTGTTAGGTAGTTTTTTAGGAAATTTCCACACATTAAAGTGGGCATTTTGATGGAATATCAAGGAAAATCACTAAAATAACCATGAATATGTTAGTCTGATTTTAAAATTGAAAACTGACCCGGGAATTCACTAAAATGCAGAAAATCACATTTTCCCGGTGTATAATTTATGTCCTAAGACCCTACTAGGAAGGGGATTTACCAAGTCATTGAGTACCTTCATTGTGGCTTTCTAGGCTATTGTTCTTTTTGTATTTATACACAAGCATCTTTGTGTTTTACTTATATTGCCTATTAATGCTGCCTTGTTGGTAAGAGAATAGTTCATGGCGGAGATTTATTTATTTACACTGTCCCGTTTTATTGGGATGACAGTAGGGTAAGTGTGAGGTTTGGTGCACCCTAGAACCTGGTTTAAACCCCCAACGGCCTGTTTTGCAACTGACCGTTCCAAGGCGGTAAACCTATTGTCAACCCTTTTGTGTTTATGATGTCTTATTTTGGCCTTTTATTCATCTTTAAAGACTATCCAGCTGGCTTGCGGAACGTCGGTGGTTCTACCCAGGTGCCCGCCCGTGCACGAAAATTGCCCGGAGGGGCACCTGAGGTCTTCCTCCACCAGTGGAAGCTGGAAAGTCGCCATATGACCTTAGCTGTTGGTGCGACTATAAAATCCAATTCAATTTAATTCATCTTTAAAGTTGTTCTTTGTTTCTGTGTGTGTTTGTAGTTGACTGTCGTCCTTGAATGATACTTTTCCTGTTCGATTTTTTTATATCTATATTGGATAGAGACCCATACGCATTCTTTGGAAATTTGGAAAGCCATGGAATACAATAAAATATGGTTAAGCCTATTTATAAATATGAAGAGAGCGTTAACAGTTTAGTGTTTTTCATGGTGTCTTACGTCATTTTAGCACGTGTTAAGCTATATAAGAGTATGACGGTCGATTGTCTATTGTGGTATAGAGAGACCACCACATTTTCCTGGGTAAAACCAGTACTGTATACCTCCCACCAACCGAAAGAATCGACGCTTTCTCACTTGACAGTCAACAATTTAGATTTTGCAGTGATTGTATTATTAGCAATCCTCTGTTTTACGCGCAGTCATTTTGTGTAGCTTACAATGCCTAGATAGTGCCTAATGCTGACATACCTTTTTTAACATTTCATCTAGGTTGACAGTGTAGAATTGCTTGGGTTAGGTACAACACAACACACTGCAGGTCATGCTCAGGACAAATCCTATAGTGTTCATTTGCAATTGTAGTGCTTGATTTAACATGGCAGGATAAACCTGTGAAGTTTCGTGAATATCACATCTGATTCAATAGTTTAGAAGTTGTATTTTGGAATAAATGTTTCCTTGTAAGTAAGTCTATGTAAACAAAGCGCTATTATTTCATCAATGGTGATGTTAGTCCACCACTACATGTCACAATGATATATTTGGTAAAGGTTTTCAATCAGCAGACAATATTGGCAATTTCGTTTCGAGTTTAGTTTAATCGTTTACCTAAATCAAAGAAATTTGTTATGTGATTCTCATAACCAAAGATGTTATGTTATTATTCACAGCCAATGTTGTTATGGTCTTATTCACAATCAATGATGTTATGTTATTATTCACAACCAATCTCGTTATGTTATTATTCACAACCAACGTTGTTAGGTTATTACTCACAACCGGTGTTGTTTTGCTATTAATCACAACCAATTATGTTATGTTATTATTCACAATCAATATTGTTATGTTATAACTCACAACCAATGTTGTTATTATATTACTCACAACCGATGATGTTATGTTATTACTCACAACCAATGTTGTTATGTTATTACTCACAACAAATGTTGTTATTATAATACTCACAACCAATGATGTTATGTTATTACTCACAACCAATGTTGTTATGTTATTATTCACAGTTATACTAGCCCGGTGCAGGATAGGGCATACAAGTTATACTCATTCATATTTATTACAAGGTGAGCAATTACCAGAATGTATACCCTGCTTTTAACCTGTTGATTTACATACATAGTTTATATTACATCTTATCATCCCTTATTTTTTTAATAGTTTATCTTTATATATTTACACTAATTTTTAAATAATACTTCATTTTTCATCAATTTTTGCGCACAATATGACCTTTTTATGTGTCGACGTGCCGTAATACACCATTCATTCATTCATTATTCACAATAAATGCTGTTAGGTTATTACTCACAACCGATGCTGTTATATTATTACTCACAACCAATGTTGTTATGTTATTACTCACAACCAATGTTGTTATATTATTACTCACAACCAATGTTGTTATGTTATTACTCACAATGAATGAATGAATGAATGGTGTTTTACGGCACGTCGACACATAAATAGGTCATATTGTGCGCAACAATTGATGAAAAATGAAGTATTATTTAAAAATTAGTATAAATATATAAAGATAAAACTATTAAAAAAATAACGGATGATAAGGTGTAATATAAACTATGTATGTAAATCAACAAATGCCCGTCAACGGGCATATAAACAAGTAAATATATAATATAAGAACACATTATAATGATTTATATAGTCTGATCTATTTTAGGAAATCTAAAACAAGACTAAAATCTACAGTATCAAATAACTCTTTCATAGTATTAACATTGTAGTACCTTTGACGCATAGGATCAAAGTCTACACATTCCAATAAGATGTATTTGACCGTAAACGGTGCAAAGCAGGGTATACATTCTGGTAATTGCTCACCTTGTAATAAATATGAATGAGTATAACGTTTTTACTCACAACCGATGTTGTTATTATAATACTCACAACCAATGTTGTTATGTTATTGTTGATTTACATACATAGTTTATATTACACCTTATCATCCCTTATTTTTTTAATAGTTTATCTTTATATATTTACACTCATTTTTAAATAATACTTCATTTTTCATCAATTTTTGCGCACAATGTGACCTATTTATGTGTCGACGTGCCGTAAAACACCATTCATTCATTCATTATTCACAATCAATGCTGTAAGGTTATTACTCACAACCGGTGCTGTTATGTTATTACTCACAACCAATGTTGTTATGTTATTACTCACAACCAATGTTGTTATGTTATTACTCACAACCAATGTTGTTATGTTATTACTCACAACCAATGTTGTTATTATATTACTCACAACCAATGTTGTTATGTTATTACTCACAGCCAATGTTGTTATGTTATTACTCACAATCAATATTGTTATGTTATTATTCACAATCAATATTGTTTTGATAATTACTCAAAATCAATGTTGTTATTATATTACTCACAACCAATGGTGTTATGTTATTACACACAACAAATGTTGTTATGTTTTTGTTGACAATCAATGTGGTTATGTTATTACTCACAACCAATGGTGTTATGTTATTACTCACAATCAATATTGTTTTGTTATTATTCACAATCAATATTGTTTTGATAATTACTCAAACTCAATGTTGTTATTATATTACTCACAACCAATGGTGTTATGTTATTACACACAACAAATGTTGTTATGTTTTTGTTGACAATCAATGTGGTTATGTTATTACTCACAACCAATGGTGTTATGTTTTTGTGGACAATCAATGTTGTTATGTTATTATTCACCACCGATGTTTTTATGCTAATGTTCATAATTCAATATAAATGTTGTTATTTATTATTCACAATCATAAATGTTATGTTATTACTCAGAATTAATGTTATTATGGTATTACTCAATATAAGTGGTGTTATGTTTTAATTTACATTCAATGATGTTATGTTACTACACAAAACAAATGTTGTTATGTTATTACTCGATACCAATGACGTTAAGTAATTACTCACAATCGATTATGTTACATTATGTAAATACACGCAATTCATTTTGATGTGTTATTACTCACAATAAACATTGAAAAGAAGGAAACAACAGAGCAAGTGATACGGTAAAATACGTCTGAAATACGGTAAACACACGATAAGACCTATCGTATGTTATACACAAAAAACACAGCCGACATCTCATCGCGTCGGTATTAGCAACAGTTAGTTTATATCGTATGTTTAATAAAACTTCGATTTGCTCGAAATAATTAACTTAATTTGATTTTGTTTAGTATACACTAGAAAGGTAACTTATCAAGGTAAAACTTTAACAGATAATATGACATACCTTTCCTTATCCTTACTTAAGCTTTGCATACAACTACACAACTCGCTATAGAAAAATGGCCGACTTTATGGGAAACCAATTGTTAGTTCAATTTTAATTATAGTATCAACTGAACTGGATTTTCCTGTTTTAAATTTAGAATAAATAATCTAGGCATACGAGTCAGAACCCAAGTGTTAAACCGGTGACTCCCTAAAATAAAATGTTGAGCATGGAGACAATGATGCTAGAGTATGGTCTTGGGCATCTCCTCCCTCTTCCCCACAATAGTAAATGGCAACAAAATCTATACAATGCACATTTTAAAACGCCAAAAGTACATTTTGCATACAATTACAATTTTTTGTTAGGCCGCCATTAAAAAACATCTGTATTTGCCCTTTCCTGACCCTAATTTCAAATGTTGGGTCGGCAGGTAGGCAAATTATGTTTTTTTAATTATTTTGTTTGTACAGACCCAGTTGCGTTCAAGTACCCCAAAAATGCATTCCGTTTGCGTTTCGTTTGCGTTCCGTTTGCGCTCCGTTTGCATTCCGTTTGCATTTCGTTTTTATGAATGTATTTTTTAAAATGCAAATCATTTGCGTTTTTGAATGAATTCAGCGTTTATAAACGAAACTATGCGTTCATTAAATGCACGGAACGAACTCAACATAATATGTACGTTTAAATGCAAAAACGGAAAAAATGCATTTGCGTTCGTTCGATCAACGTTTACCAATCGCAACATTTCTGACGATTAAACTACGCATGATATCCAGTCATGCAATTCTTACCACGAGTCGGCGACTAATGTTTGTGATCATATTGAAGAATGTGTCCTTTGGATGACATTATTTGGTTGTTCACAATGATTATTATTCTGTTTTCTTCAAGGTTTTTGTCATTTTCATCAACAATTTAACATACTTGACACTATATAAAAATATGCCGTCTGACTTTACCAACATTATTTCAGTTTTATATTGAAATAATATAAGGTTTGTGCTACACAATAAATACATTTCCTAATTTAAATCGGTAAAAATAAAAGTGTGTAATCTTGCTTAGAAAACACCATTTACACAGTGTATTTCTTTATATTAAAATACTGCAAAACGCACTTCGTTTGAATCGAGACTTCAATTATGTACACAAAAGGATAATATTGAAAGGTATCCGAAATAACGAAATGCATTTGCGTTCGTTTCATTCGTTTCGTTGCGTTCGTTTCGTTCGTTCCACTCGTTTTCAGCGTTTAGCGTTTTAAAAAATGCATTCATCGTTCGTTTTTAAAACGCTGAACGCTGAAAACGAACGAAACGAACGCAACGAACGAAATGCATTTTTAAAATATAGATCGTGCAACGTTCATTCTGCGTTCGTTCTGCGTTCATTCTGCGTTCATTTTCCGTTCGTTCAGCGTTGGTTCTGCATTTATTTGGGGTACTTGAACGCAACTGGGTCTGTAACTAAAACATACTTTTATTATTTAGCAGCATATTGATGCGACCGGGAATTAAAACAAATATCTTAAAATGAGAAAAATCATTTGGGTAGGGCCCTTTGTTTAGGGTCGGTCGTGAAAGGGCAAACATTTATTGTTTCAAGTGTGGCCTAATTCGTTTTTAAATTCGTTGTCGGAGAGTTTCAAATAATTAAAGATAACAAAATAAATAGAGGGATGTCTCAATAGTTCCAGGACGAAATTATCAGCATAAGAAAGCTATTTCTTACCGGCATATATATTTCTTACCGGCATAATGTTTTTTTTTCTTTATTTCAGAAACTGTTTCATGCAACATATACATACTAGTCTGTCTTCGGTGTTTTGTAATTCAGGACTCTGTAACTATTTCAGTTCTAACTTTGCTAAGTCATTGAGTGCTTGCATTGTGGCTTTCTATTGTTTTTTATATTCATATGTTAAAGATCATCTATGTGTTATATTGCCTAATAATGCTTGCGTGTTTGTTAGAATATATACCCTTCCGGGGATTTCTTTATTTACACCGTCACGTGTTACAGTGATGACAATATGGTAAGAGTGGGGTTTGAGTTTGAGGTGAAAGTTAAATCACCCCAGCGGCCTTTTTTCCACTAACCGTTTCAAGGCGGTAGCCCTATTGTCAACCAATTTGTGTTTGAGATGTCAAACGGCTTGCTTATTATTAGCATTGCAATTGTTGTTTATTGTAATACGATTATTTGGATGACTGTGTTCTGTTAAAACTTTATTTCCTGTTCGACTTTCATATCTATATTTTTGATTTATAATGATATTTACAAGATTAAAATAAAATAAACTTGCATTTGAGTATGTTGCAATATGCAAATACAAGTGTTTTTGTTTTCTGATTTCCGGTTGTTGATTTCCACATATTAAGTTGTATTTCACTTTTTGAAATTATGTATTAATATGACAAACTTTCATTTAAAATTTTCATGTTGTAATTCATCTCTTGATATTGAATCTGATCGTGTAACTCAATAGTTATATGATGTGTTTATAAACATGTGTTTATGTCAGCAAATTAGCTCTACCATTACCCTTACTGTGGCACTTCTTTAAAAGCAACATGAAACTATAAACGAAATTGCTGATTCAATACTATGATTACGGCAACATAATGAGATTAATAATGTCATTTGAAATTCCTAATGACAAGTCAATATCATCAACAACAAAATCTCACCGAAAACCAGCCAGTATCTTCTCACAAGTTACATACGATTCATAGCATGCATGATTGTTTACATCACATTATTTCGGACATTTGTTGATTTACATATATACATAGTTTATATTGCTACCATATCATCCCTTATTTGTAGATAGTTTTATCTTTATACGTTTACATTATTTTTAATTACTACTTCATTCTTTCATGATTCATCGGTTTTTGCGCACAATATGACCTATTTATGTGTCGACGTGCCATAAACACCATTCATTTATTCATTCATTGGGTCAATAGTTGTTAAAATTTGAAATTCTCCTCTATTTCTGTATTCATTTTGCCTCTTTGAGTTGCAATATCTTTCCTTATTTTTTACATTCGTTCAAACTGTTCAAGCTTTATGGTCATACTCACGTCATATCAAAAGAGTATGAAAGAAGAAATTTGAAATTCGCCGAACGTGATTAATATAAAAAATATTGCAGTCTCGATTTGTATTAGCCTTTCTTGCTACCGTCCACGTCTCTATCCCCGGTTTGAGCAAAACTCAATATTTAAAATGTCAATAGCACGAACATATGGCAGTGAACATGGAACCTGCAATGTAGTATATTCATATCAGGACATGGCCAGCGACATATGATCCAAGTTTTGAATACAATGTTTTGCCCTAAACGAGAAAACAATATGCGATATATAACATAAACAAAATGGATGTTTTTTGGGAGCAGAGTTTATGAAGGCTGCGTATCACAGGTAACAGCCAAAAGACTAACCTAAAAAAGCAGATAACATATCCTAAAAGTGAGTAAACAATAAGCAGAGCATTTAAGGCTGGAATAGTGGAACCAACTATATTAAATTAAAGTCAGAAAACGAAGTATTTGAGAATGTACCACCGGTATTTGTAAATATCGGGCTCAGCGATCTGTCTGAGACAACTCATAGACCAACTTTAAGGGAAGTCACTATAAATTCTTGTTTGCGATTGAAATAAGTTGCTACTTTACCATCTAGTAGTCAGTTTACCAACCGACCATATGAAGACATAGCTGGGGACCGTGAGACAATCTTCCTGACCTTGTTTTAAACAGAATGGTTGAAATATTTTAAATTTCGTTTGCCATATTAGAAACAAAATGCCAAGAGGGCCTGTGGACGCTCTACATGCTAACCTGGCTCTTATAACATCAATGTAGCGAGTCTGACTGCAACTTACGTTTTTTTTAAGTTTTGTATTAAATAATTATATATAATAACTTTCAACATATATACACAGATGGTTCTAAAGATGGAGATAAGGTAGCTGCAGCAGCTGTTATTCACAAACACAGCATCAAGAGCCGCTTGCCTGACAAGGCCTCTATCTTTTCAGCTGAACTTAAGGCAATTGAACTTGCCTGAAATTATATTCAGGAATCTGATGATGACCATTTTGGAATATTTTCTGATTCCCTTTCATCTCTTCAAGCACTGGGTAATATGAAACATGATAACCCAGTTGTGCTTCAATTTTTAGAAAAGTACAATTCTCTTATAATTGATAATGTTATTTTTTTCTGCAGGCTTCCAAGCCATGTGGGAATACGTGGTAATGATAGAGCTGATAGTGTTGCTAAGGCAGCATTAGATTTACATATATCTAATACCAAATTACCTTATACTGATTTTAAAAGTTGTATTAACACATATATTCGTAACTTCGTTAACAATAAACTCTGTTCAATTAAACCTTACTCGGAGAATGGTGTTCTTCTAGTAGACCTATTCGTCAAGAGGACGTTGTCCTAGCCCGGTGCAGAATAGGGCATACACGTTATACTCATTCATATTTATTACAAGGTGAGCAATTACCAGAATGTATACCCTGCTTTTAACCGTTAACGGTCAAACATATATTGCTGGAATGTGTAGACTTCGATCCTATGCGTCAAAGGTACTACAATGTTAATACTATGACCGAGTTATTTAATACTATAGATTTTAGTCTAGTTTTAGATTTCCTGAAGGAAGTCAGACTATATAAATCATTATAATATGTTCTTGTATATATTTACTTTTTTATATACCCGTTTTCGGGCATTTGTTGATTTGCATACATAGTTTATATTACTACCATATCATCCCATATTTTTTTAATAGTTTTATCTTGATATATTTACATTAATTTTTAAATAATCCTTCATTTCTTCATCTTTTGTCAGTTTTTGCACACAATATGACCTATTTATGTGTCGACGTGCCGTAAAACACCATTCATTCATTCAATAGTTTACCTAGGACTACTTTTGCCGATTGACCCCATGATACCCGGTTTAGCTCCTATATAATTCATTATTAAAACAATGGACGTTGTGGTAGGTTTTCTTGCTTCCGTCCTATTTTTCACGATGAGAGAAATTGATTGAACATGGAGATAAAGACACATAAAGATGTTCGTTTTCCCTTTTTTTGATTGGAGAAGGACGAAACGTCAATAATGGGTATACATAACATTCAATAAAGATACTTGTCAATACCTAATCTGTTTGAATACTGATTTGTTGTTGTAGCTGTTGTACGAATATGTAGTTACTTGTTCTGTATCGTTTGTCGGATAAAGCGGGAGGTCCCATTTAAGCGAAGTATATCCTACAAGCACGTCAATGAATCATCTAGTAAGAGTAGAGCAGAGCTCCTGGATCCCAGTGTATCCATCCCAGCATTACCTATTTGTCAACGGGTTACATCAAATTAAAACATGACAATTTCATACTTGCTCATAAATAAAAAAACGATCAGTTACAAGAAGTATTTAGAGGATCTTACATAATTATCTGTTTAATTTTGAATTTATTAAACTCGTTGGATACAATTAAATGATGCGAGGATGCCTCGCATCACATCCTCGCATCGAAAGATTATTTTTTTATTATCATATAATCATAATATTAAAAAAAATTCGTAAGCAACAGTTATTAGGGTAGCTGCCTATATATAACGTTTTCGTATGATGACGTCGTATGTTGCATGTATGTTGTTTATTGTATGTTGTTTGTTGAATGTTGACTCGGTCTTCTCCGTACGACACCGAACAACTGAACCAGTTCGTCGATTTTCGAAATCCGGTATTTTGAACGGTTTCGCAAATCGACGAGGCAATTCCGAAGCACACCGAGCTGAACGGAAAATACCGATGATGATTCGGCCTTTATTTGCATATATATTTCACTGGTGTAATATGCATGATAAATATACCATGGCTTAAATACACTCCCACACCGCAACTTATGCATTACGTGGTCCGAGTATTACTTTTCATACCCGATCCAACCCCTTCTTCAAGAAGCTAAAACGGGGTTGACTGGGGTATGAAATAAAACCCTAATTTAATATACACCTTTAAACAGTTTAACGCATTTTTGTTGGTAAGCGTTAGAGAATCCTGATAATATAAGCTTTCCCATCGCTTAATGGAATAAAAGCGGGACAACTGTGTTTATATATTCATTTTCGACTTTGAATCATCCACACTCTATCGTTTACAGAAATGCTGAATAATCAATACATACGGTATACCTAGAGGTATATAGACCGCAACTATGAGTAGTGTTAGACTTTTATTTAGGTTCCCAGTTTGAACCCTATCTGCGTTAAGCTTAGCTCAACTGTTCGATTTATGTATAATGCTACGCATATATAACAGGGTCTCTGTAATAACATACCGTTAAAACATATTCTTACATTTGTTTTATTAAAATCCTTGTTCATTCAATGTTAACTAATATCGGTATAAATGTTTTGTCCTAAATTTAAAATATTTTGGTATTAACTTCAATCGCAAATATTAAATGTCAAGTGTCTCGTAGATGAATCCGATACGTTGTATTTGTGCGTCGCTTTGGTCATTACGTTTGATAATGTACATACATTTATCGTTTTTCATCAATTGTTTCAATCTCATAGAAGCTAATTGTAGTTATCATATCACTATTACTTAATGTCTCATAGATGATACGTTTTCTTTGTTTATAACGTTGGTCACTGTATTTGTTAATTGACATAAAATGTCAGTTGCGTGATTCAAGTCATTGGTTTTAAACATTTGTTTAAGTGTATCGTGGAATTTAACCTTAGTTATCTGGCAGCCAGATTTTGTGAAATTCAAACGTCAACATATCTAATATCTATGGTGGTATGTCTTTGTCCATATTGTAACTTTGAACAATTGAAATATTCGATTAAATCAATAATTGTGTTTTGATCTTTTGAATGTGTGGGGACTTCAACGTTTAACGCAACTATCCAAACAATCTACACTTAATATATGCTATTTAATATTACACATAATACAATATTTATCTACCTGCATGTTTGAGCCTTATTATATGTTTACTATATTCATGACCTTATGATGTCATTACTGTACTGAACTGAGTGAATAAAAGATTTGATTTGATTCTATTTGATTTGGAACATTAACTGCAACTTTTACATATTATACATATGAACAGATGCAGACATATTATACATATGAACAGATGCAGAGGGTAGTTCTCCATTTGATATTCTTAAGACTTATTTAAAATATGATGTCTTTAAAGTAGAACATCGCTTAAGTAGAAAAGTGTGCTGTATTGCAGCTTATATAACCCCTAATTAACAGAATCAGTAACACCGCGTCTGCTACCTGTCTTGCTTGTGTTTGTTGATTTTAACGGCTGCTCGTTATCAGTATTTATTAACGAAACTAAACCACCAAAGTTCAGTACAAAAGCGTTCTTCCAAAAGTTATCCATGTGTTGATTAAAGGTCTAGATTTATTTACGGTGCTTAAAACACCCGTAACTGAAAATGCATTAAATGATATAGGAGCTGGTGATTCCGTTTTTAGTAATTACTGGTAACTCATAATTCGACGATTCGGCAGCGATAACAATATAGTGGTTTGTTAAGGGAACTAATCTACCGAAAAACGGCAAAATTACACTACAATATTGTTTATCCAAACCCTATCCAGGTGTTCAGGTCATTAACTAATGAATATATGCCGACTACAAGTATATGTTTATTCACGGGTAATTAAAATACGCGAGATTGAATATTCGTAAAATGATTATTAATTGGTAACTCTTAATTCGACGTTCCTGTTTTCGGTTTTGGCTTGGCTGGTTAAAGCTGTTTATATTGTGTCTATAGAGTTCCGATTTTCAAAATGTGTAACTTATATTTATAGGTTATTAGATTTGTATTGGGATATATGCATGAATTCTTTCGCGTATTAATACTGTGCGACTTTAGGAGCGCAATATTTATGCGCGAAAGAAAGATTGCATATATCCAAATATAAAACTAATAACCTTTTTAATTGAATAGTTTTAACGCATTTTAAAATTAGTACAATACAATAGGTTGTAACATCTAAACATTTTCACAAAATGTGCAACAACATCATCGGAATTTTCAAAACGGAATTAACACTGTTTACATCACGTGACATACTTTATTTGACATAAGCAGAAAATTGCACCAATCATGAACGAGTGTTCATTACACACCCAATATGACGTTATTACACGTCAATATGAGCGAATATTGAAGTTTCCTGTTACATTGAAAGTAAACGGAGCCTGTAAATGTGTATGCAATAAATATATATATATCGTCGTCAGTAGGTTTAGAAACGGTATACATATTTGTAAACTTTGCCTCTTGATGGCGGGATAGAGACTACTTTAAGGCGTTTATAGTTATAGCACATTTTCTCTTTCTTTTTTTGCTACTCAGGAACAAAGCACAAGCGAAATTTTTGACGGAATGTGTATTTTATGTTTTTGTTTTTGACTTCTTTCAGTCACTGCAAAGCATATGTGGGATTTACTATAATAAACACTTTCCCTCATATACTCCTTAACGATAAACACCGCATTCTGTAATTATACATAACATAGAATAATATTCTGGTCATGGAACATTGACGAAATCAATGTGAAAGAAGTACTTAAATGTACCCCTACACGCACCTTATTTAGTCTTCGGATCATCTGCATTATACGATTTATTTCGATAACTGCTAAATTTAATTGTATATCAACATTTACAAACAATACAAATGCTGTATGACCTTTGAAGAAAATGTCTAAACCGAAACACAAAATGAGAACATCTCGTATGTTTATTAACTTTGTTTCAAATTACTTAAAGGTGTAGAAGGATCAAAATAAAGTCGCAATATAGTCTGCAATATATAACTAATCAAATTGAATTAATTAAAGTAGCTGAAGACAAAACATATTGGTATAGTTGTAAGCCTGTTATACGCATTAATCTAGCTAGATTTCCTAATGTCTTCATTATTAAAACAATTAAACCACCACCCTTAAAACACAAACAGCTTGACACTGTATATAAAACGTTTCGAACATGTTTTTTCGGATTCAGAATAGTGTTATTTCAAATTTATGTTCGATAATAACATACCAGTTTATCCAGTGAGAACACTAGCAGCGGCACGATTCGGGGTTTATGACATTTGACATTTATGACAAGTTATTTATAACGTTTACAAAACTAGAAGACGCGTGAAGTGCATTGTTGTTACACCCGTCTTGTCGATTTTGTTTGTTTCTATATATTTTTACGAAATGTACGTGCTGGCCTCTACCAAATGTTCATGTTGAATGAATCCAGTGTTTAGGAGGCGGAGGGTGGGTGGATGTTGGTGTGGGTAGAAAACGTCTCCACCTAAATCTTTGACTTCTTGAATTATAACTTATGACAATTGAAATCACGAAGAAATGAAAAGTCATGCCATTAGAATTCGTGAACTGAGAAGTCGTAATACTGTTATGAAGTTAGAAGTGAAGAATTAATGAATTGCATTTTATTTAACGTAATGAATGAATGGTGTTTTACGGCACGTCGAAACATATATAGGTCATATTTGCGCAAAAACTGATGAAAAATTAATGTAAATATATAAAGATAAAACTATTAAAAAATAAGGGATGATATGTAGTAATATAAACTATATATGTAAATCAACAAATGCCCGTTAACGGGTATATAAAGTAAATATATATAAGAACACATTATAATGATTTATATAGTCTGATCTCTTTTACCCCCCAGTCGGTGGTGGGGTGTTAAGAATCAACCGACTGCTCGTTACTTAGCAGAGGGGTAGAACCCCCCCCCCCCCCGAAATGTATCCCACCTGTTGACCGTGGGTGGCGACCCGTGTCGTTGGAGAAGGGAGTCCTGGTGATTGAGTGGCGTGGAGATCTGGTAGTTATCTCCACGTTGCAACACACCACTTTGGTCCGGACTTCAACTAGACGGGCGGTCAGATTTGGCCCGATCTGATCAATCGGTTTGTCACGCCAGCTATAAGAGATCCGACCTTATTATTCAGACAGTACCAGTACACTGTATCTTAACTTACTTTTTATATTGTTCTACTTTAAACATTATATAAAAAGGGTATTTTATGGCGGTGGCGCACGGGCTAATCATGTATTTCAAAACGCTATATGGCTATACTTGTGCCACTTTTTAAGCGGAACATAAGTGCGGCTCTTTGACTTTTTAGTTAAGGGGTTATGTCCGCTGGGTGGTATGGGGGGTCTGATGCGTTAGCTTTATATGAGTATACCTTCTACGTATTCTTGGCATTTTGCTGTTGGATATCCACAGCAAATGTCCCCTTGTTGGACTCCGAGGTGGGTGAGAAGCGTGGAAGATGAATTCTTAACGCCACATCATGGCATCACAAAAGGCACAAACTACTAACAAACGAAAAAAAAACAGAACATGAATCTGATACTGAGAAACCAGTGATTAACCAGTCCTTTCCTCGTTTTCTTATTATCGAATCGGAAGACGGGGAAAGGCCTGTTGCAGATATATCACCTTTTGTAATAGAGAAAACTGTCCATTCCATTGCTGGACATGTTAAACAAATAAAAAAATTAAAGACCAAAACTCTTTTTATTGAAACAGAAAAATTTACTCACTATTAAACAAATTTTAAACACAAAAGTCAAATGCTACCCTCACTCCTCTTTGAACATCTTCAAAGGCGTCATCAGGTGCCCGGATCTCTCCGGAGTACCTGAAGACGAAATTATTCACGAGCTTGCGCACAGTTGGTAACTGCGGCTCGCCGAATAACCATAAAGAGGAATGACAAAATTATCAGTACAAATACTATCATCCTCACATTTTCAACACCCGTCTTACCAAAAACAATAAAGGTGGCATATCTGCAATTGCATGTTGACGCCTACATTCCAAACCCGTTACGTTGCTACAACTGCCTTGCTACAACTGCCAAGGCTTTGGGCACCACAACTCCAGGTGTACTAAAGAAGAACGTTGTGGTAAATATGGTGAGTCTGCATTCAAGCATAACAAACCAGATTGTCCTAACGACCTCAAATGTACCAACTGCGGTCTGGGACATCACGCAAATTCAAAATCATGTGAAAAATTTAAAAAAGAAAAAGAAATCATAACAGTTAAATATACACAAAACATTCCCTTTCCTGAAGCACGGAAAAATATAAAATGCAGGTACGCAATACGAACCACAGTCAGAAATTCAAAATACAAAGAATACTTCCTCAGTATCAAATCCAAACAAAAGTCAACAAATACAACTGAACAAACACAAATTAAACTTTTCATCTAATCAAACTTTTTCATTTAAACCAAACACAATATGTTCCTTATATTTACCACCTAGTTCTTCACTAGACCCTAAAGATCTCAATCACCTAGTTGCACAATTGCCATCACCTTTTATACCCTTGGGCGATTTTAATGCAAACAACTACATCTGGGGTTGTAAAGATATAAACGATAAAAGCAAAAGAATTGAGGATTTCTTAGCCAAAAACAATTTATGTCTTTTTAATAACAAGTCACATACTTATTTACATCCTGCTACAGGCTCTCATTCTTCCATTGATTTAACAATATGCGATCCAACGCTTTTGATGGATTTTTCGTGGAGTGTTGGAGGCGACCTCTGTGGAAGTGACCACTTCCCCATATTTCTTGAAAATATCGGCCCTCCACTTCTCAATAAAATGCAACGATGGAAACTTCGCAAAGCTGATTGGACTACGTTTCAATCTCTTTGTGAGGAACAATTAAAGCCTTCCGTTTTTGAGGATGTCGAAGACGCAACTGCTCTTTTTACCAAAACTCTTCACGATATAGCTGATCAAACCATTCCAAAAACCTCGGAAAACACTTAACGTCCACATACACCATGGTACGACGATGACTGCAAAAAGGCAGTCAGCGATCGTAAAGCTGCATTAAATAATTTTAACTTGCGGCCCACTCAAACAAATTTAGATAACTTTAGAGTTTTTCGTGCGAAAGCCCGTCGTACTATTAAGGATAGCAAGAGGAAATCCTGGAGATCTTACGTCTCTAGGCTGAATTCTCGCTCATCTCTTAAGAAGACATGGGACATGGTCCGGAAAATAAATGGTAAAGGTAATTCTAGTTCTGTAAATCTTCTTAAAACAGATGATGGAGATATAACATCTGTCAAAGATATTACAAACACTTTGGCAGAAACTTTTTCAAAAAATTCTTCTTCTGAAAATTGTCAACCAAATTTTCTGAAAAATAAGAAACACAAAGAACAGAAGAAGCTGAACTTCAAGTCGAAAAACTTGGAAAAATACAATAAACTATTCACACTCAAAGAACTTCGAGAGTCCCTTAAAAAGGCTCATGATACATCTTCTGGTCCTGATGATATCTATTATCAATTACTAAAACATTTACCTGAATCCTGTCTCTCTACCCTTCTTGATATATTTAATAAGGTTTGGGTGACGGGAAACTTTCCCGATTCTTGGGGGGAAGCAATCGTTATTCCAGTCCCCAAACCTGGAAAGGATCATACGGACCCAATAAAGTATCGCCCAATCGCTTTAACGAGTTGTATATGTAAAACCATGGAACGAATGATTAATGAGAGACTCGTTTGGTACCTGGAGTCCAACAAACTGATAACAAAGTATCAAAGTGGATTCCGGCGCCAACGAGGCACAACAGACAATCTCATACGATTTGAATCGTTTAGTAGGGAAGCTTTCATAAAAAAATAACATTTAGTCGCTGTATTTTTTGACTTGGAGAAAGCTTATGATACTGCATGGAAGTACGGTATTATGAATGATCTACATGACATTGGTCTTAGAGGCCGATTACCCATTTTTATAGAAAAATTCTTAGATGATAGACAGTTTCGTGTCCGAATGGGTTCAACCCTCACTGATATTCATGAACAGGAGATGGGTGTTCCACAGGGCAGCATACTATCTGTAACACTTTTTAATATAAAGATTAACAGTATAGTAAAATGCATCAATCCTGGTGTGGATTGTTCGCTATATGTTGACGACTTTGTTATATGTTATCGTGCAAAAAACATGAATACTATCGAGAGACAATTACAGCAATGTCTCAATAAACTTCAGACCTGGTCTGATGAAAATGGTTTTAAATTTTCTAAATCTAAAACTAATTGTATGCACTTTTGTCAACTTCGTAAACATCATGAAGACCCTCATCTAACACTGGATGGGTCACCAATACCAGTAGTGGATGAGACAAAATTCCTTGGTCTTATTTTCGATCGTAAATTAACGTTTATACCACACCTTAAATACTTGAAGGCCAAATGCCTTAAAGCTCTTAACTTACTTAAAGTTGTTGCAAACACTAATTGGGGAGCAGATCGAAAAGTCCTCTTGCGACTTTACAGATCTCTTATCAGATCCAAGCTGGACTACGGCTCAATAGTATATGGATCGACTCGCAAGTCGTACTTGCAGATGCTTGACCCTATACATAATCAAGGATTACGACTCGCCTTATGTGCCTTTCGTACATCACCAGCCGAAAGTCTATATGTTGAAGCCAATGAACCATCACTGTCTCATAGACGAGACAAATTAGCTCTTCAATACGCCATTAAATTAAAATCTAACCCTTCAAACCCAACTTTCGATAATGTTTTTAATTCTAGTTGTGAACCTCTTTTTGATCGAAAACCGAAGGCCATTCGACCATTAATTTGGTCTTCGGATTAAACCAAAATTAAGAGACACTGAAATCGACCTTAATTTGATTGCCAAGTACAAAGTAACACAAATTCCACCGTGGACTTTGGAAACTCCAACAATTATTTTTGATCTTTGTAATAATAACAAATCCAGTACAGACCCTTCTGTCTTTCAGAGCAAATTTAATGAAATTATATCGAAATACAGTGACTTTCAACAAATCTACACAGATGGCTCTGAAGATGGAGATAAGGTAGCTGCAGCAGCTGTTCACAAACACAGCATAAAGAGCCGCCTACCTGACAATGTCTCTATCTTTTCAGCTGAACTTAAGGCAATTGAACTTGCCTTAAATTATATTCAGGAATCTGATGATGACCATTTTGTAATATTTTCTGATTCCCTTTCATCTCTTCAAGCACTGGGTAATATGAAACATGATAACCCAGTTGTGCTTCAACTTTTAGAAAAGTACAATTCTCTTATAGTTGATAATGTTATTATTTTCTGCTGGCTTCCAAGCCATGTAGGAATACGTGGTAATGATAGAGCTGATAGTGCTGCCAAGGAAGCATTAGATTTACATATATCTAATACCAAATTACATTATACTGATTTTAAAAGCTGTATCAACACATATATTCGTAACTCTTGGCAAGCCACTTGGGATTTGTCAGTTAACAATAAACTCCATTCAATTTAACCGTTACTCGGAGAATGGCGTTCTTCTACTAGACCCATTCGTCGAGAGGAAGTTATCCTAGCCCGGTGCAGGATAGGGCATACACGTTATACTCATTCATATTTATTACAAGGTGAGCCATTACCAGAATGTATACCCTGCTTTGCACCGTTAACGGTCAAACACATATTGCTGGAATGTGTAGACTTTGATCCTATGCGTCAAACGCACTACAATGTTAATACTATGACCGAGTTATTTAATACTATAGATTTTAGTCTAGTTTTAGATTTCCTTAAGGAAATCAGACTTTATAAATCAGTATAATATGTTCTTGTATATAATTACTTTTTTATATACCAGTTTTCGGGCATTCGTTGATTAACATATATAGTTTATATTACTACCATATCATCCCTTATTTTTTAATAGTTTTATCCTGATATATTTACATTAATTTTTAATTAATCCTTCATTTATTCATATTTCGTCAGTTTTTGCGCACAATATGACCTATTTATGTGTCGACGTGCCGTAAAACAACAAGTTTTAGGTGTTCTACAAGTATTTTCGGAAAATGGTCTGATCTTATTTAGGATACACGACACAGTTCTGTTTTCGTGGAAGTCGTATTCATCGATGCGTCCGATTATTTGAATACAAAATATGCCAATATTAAATTTTGATTGTAAATAAAAATGGTTGGTATTATATAGATATTTTTATGTTTCAAAAGATGTTCGTGAACCTTTAATCAAATCACATAACATAACCTGCTGTAAACTTGCAAATTAGCGAAAAGTTCTCACTTTTACCAAACAAAAACTTCGTCCACAGTATCATTGAAAATAGATCATTCGCTGCAATTCTTCGTCAAACTTTAATCATTTTCAAAGGAATGTCACACACATTTATAAATACGACAGAATATGTAAATGAGAATCATTATATCGGTAATATTTTCCCCTAGATTTGGTGAAAATAGAGTCAACACTATAATAAATTATATTTTTAAAAGTTTCGGTGATGTACTATATAGATAGCAATGATCGTTTACAATGCTCTTTGTCCAATGTTTACTGAAAAAGAACATAAAGTAACCTTGAACATAATGCAGCAACACAAACACTTCGTCACGTTTTCTTCCAAGGTGTGCACGCAATACCCTAACTGTATTGTGCTCGTTAGATGTTAAGCGATATCCAATAATCAATCAACGGAACGGAATTTTGTAAGTTCATGGATAATTAAAACGGCACAGCTTTTGAAATATACAAGCCTCGAACTGAAATAAAACACCCGCTTATTTTTTAACAGTTAAGAAATAATTACAAGTAGACAGCCGAATAAAACATCGACACCTTGTTTTATCGCTACCCTTTATGAACTATTACCAACATACATTTTTGAAAACTGTGTAGATACATGTTTCTTCTTCTTCTTCTTTCATCATTATCACATCTTCTTCTTCTTCTACTTTTTCTCTTTAAAATTGTATTCGGAATGTACCATTGCAAATATACACTATGTATTGTAATATTTGTTTTAATTCATGTTCAGTATGATATGAAATAACGTCCTGATGTTAAAGAGTGCGACCGTTGTTAAAGCTGATCAATCCATATAAACGACATCATTTCTAGTACATATCTAACTAGAGAGCACATATAGTCAACCTTCACAAAATGTACAGATGCATGATCATTCGTTAATTTCCAAGTTTTTCGGAGAACAAATCTCAGTAAACAAGAAATCCGCGAATTCAAATGTCTCGCCTAACGGGGGCGGGTCTTAAAAATAAAAGATAAATGATGCTTAAATGAGCATTTGTATACATTTAAATAAAATTAAAACAATGGAGTTTACCGTTTGCTGAGATGACAGTTAAGTGCATTTGTTTAAAAACAATATGCCATTCTATAAAAATAATAAAAAAAAATTTTAAAAAAATCACAAGCTCCAAAAATAGGTCAAGTCCAAAAAGATGCACTACACACGACACAACTATGTCAAAATAGAATGTTTTGTCTTCCAAAGATTCAGCTATAAACTAGGTTTAAAGCATCTAGTGCATAATTATAGTTCATGAGCAAGTGATGTAAATGTAACAATTAAAGTTATCTGCCCTTTGCGTGGATGGTTGTTGTATGGTGTTTTACGTTATTTTCAGCACATGCAAGGTTATATATTTGTGTGGTGGAGGCAGAGAGGCGAAGGTTTACAACGCAACGTCATTAACCATTCGGCCACGGAGACGCTGTGCTTGCTTGGATGGTAGGGTCACATTACTTTTTGACACGTGATGTACTACCCAAGAAAAAACTACATATAAGTGAAATTTGATAGGTCTAATGCACAAAGTTGGTGAGAAAGTGACCTCAACGCAAATGTTGCAAGGTCACATCCACATTTGCTTTGTCATGTTGCAATGTACCACGCAGGATACAACTTTAAGCAAAGTTTGAAAGGTCTTATTGCATACAGTTTGTGCAAAAGGTGACCTAAAAGCAAATATTGATGATAAAAATTTAAGGTTATCTGCCCTTTGCTTGGAGGGTCAATGAATTAATGGTGTTTTACGGCACGTCGACACATCAATAGGTCATATTGTGCGCAAAAACAGATGAAAAATGAAAAAATGAAGTAGTAATTAAAAAGTAATGTAAATATATAGATAAAACTATTTACAAATAAGGGATGATACGGTAGTAATATAAACGGTATACGAGGGTCATTCAATAAGTTCTGTCACTAACGCGTTTTAACAATTATGTGCTCATTGTGAGTGTTGATGTTTGGTACCAAATGAAAGACAGTTTCAATACCATTCCATTGATGGTAAAAGGAATGCTGTATCTTTTGTGTGACAAAAGTTATGGAACATTTAATATACATCACTTATACATACTGAGGCATTTTCGTCCTGAGTTTTTTTCAGGTGGGTTAACTGTTACTTTTTTAAATGCCTGTTTCTCTTTTAGTACTTGTCGAAGACCTTTGAAATTTCTCATACATTACCAGTTATATCTGTGCATTACAAGATTTAGAATTTAAGCATGGTAGATGAAAAGGCATTGTCTTAGAAATTAACATTTTAAGCTAATATGTAAAGTTAATTTAATGATAAATGGACATTAAATGGAAGGGCAGTCTTCCGAAATAGCGTTTTTGGATGATCAATATTTTCACTAAACATTGTGCAAAATTCTACAATAATGTGTTGAATATGAAATTTAAACACTGAAGGACTAGGATTTGTAAAAAAATATGATTTATTTTTTTTATTTTTTTTAATACTATGAGAATAATTACGACATTTAAAAGATATTATAACATTTCCGTAAACAAAATAAAGAAAATCAGTGTTATTTCCGATAAAATTAGGGGATATGCATTCACTCATATCTGGTTTGCATCAAGACCTTTCCGAATTATCGACAATCATTTTCATGGATTATAGGCGAATTACAAAAGATGGCGTACAAGAAAATTTAAAAGCATAGAGTTATTCAAATAATTTTTACAACGTTTTGTAACAAGGACATTTTCAGAGATGCCAGTATCCAAAAGGTGTGGTAGGGGGAGGTAATTCAGGGGTATAAATAACCGGAATCTTTTCATTTTTGTTGTGGAATTTAAAAGAGCGAACCCAGTAGTTCTATAAATGGACTACTTTATCTCAGTGTAATATCCAGTTCAAAGGATATATGCCTAGTGACAGAACTTTTTGAAGCACCCTCGCATGTAAATCAACAAATGCCCGTCAACGGGTATTAAATAAGTAAATATGTATAATAACATATTATAAGGATTTATATAGTCTGATTTCTTGCAGGAAATCTAAAACTAAATCTAAAATCTATAGTTTCAAATTACTCTTTCATAGTATTGACATTGTAGTACCTCTGACGCATAGGACCAAAGTATACACATTCCAACAAGATGTGTTAGACCGTTAACGGTGCAAATCAAGGTATACATTCTGGTAATTGCTCACCTTGTAATAAATATGAATGAGTGTAACGTGTATGCCCTATCCTGCACTGGGCTAGGACAACATTTCTCGACGAATGGGTCTACTAGAAGAACGTCATTCTCCGAGTAACGGTTTAATTAAATAGAGTTTATTGTTTACTGACAAACGCCAAGCGGCTTGCCAAGAGTTACGAATATATGTGTTAAAATCAGTATAAGGTAATTTGGCATTAGATATATGTTAACATAATGCTGCTTTAGCAGCACTATCATCTCTATCATTACCACGTATTCCTACATGGCTTAGAAGCCAGCAGAAAATAATAGTATCAACTATAAGAGAATTGTACTTTTGTAAAAGTTGAAGGACAACTGGGTTATCATGTTTCATATTACCCAAGGCTTGAGGAGATGAAAGGGAATCAGAAAAGATTACAAAATGGTCATCATCAGATTCCTGAATACAGTTTAAGGAAAGTTCAATTGCCTTAAGTTCAGCTGTGTATACATTGGAAGTTATTGTATTTCGTTTTAATTTCATTAAATTTGCTTTGAAAGACAATAGGGTCTGTACTGGATGTGTTACTATTACAAAGATCAAACATAAGTGTTGGTGTTTCCAAAGTCCACGGTAGAATTTGTGGTACTTTGTACTTGGCAAGCTAATTTAGGTCGATTTCAGTGTCTCTTAATTTTAATACGAAGACCAAATGGTCGAATGGCCTTTGGTTTTCGACCAAAAAGAGGTTCATAACTAGGATTAAAAACAGTATCGAAAATTGGGTTTGAAAGGTTAGATGTTAGGTACATCAGGCGAGTCGTAATCCGTGATTATGTATAGGATCGAGCATCTGCAAGTATGACATGCGCGTCGATCCATATACTATTGAGCCGTAGTCCAGCTTGGATCTGATAAGAGATCAATAAAGTTGTAAAAGTACTTTACGATCTCCTCCCCAATTAGTGTTTGCAAAACTTTAAGTAAATTAAGAGCTTTAAGGCACTTGGCCTTCAAGTATTTAAGGTGTGGTATAAACGTTAATTTGCGGTCGAAAATGAGACCAAGGAATTTTATCTCATCCACTACTGGTATTGGTGACGCATCCAGTGTTAGATGAGGGTCTTCAGTGTCTTCATGATGTTTACGCAGTTGACAAAAGTGCATACAATTAGTTTCAGATTTAAAAAATTTAAATCCATTTTCATCCGACGAGGTCTGAAGTTTATTGAGACATTGTTGAAGTTGTCTCTCAATAGTGTTCATGTTTTTTGCACGATAACATATAGCAAAGTCGTCAACATACAGAGAGAAATCCACACCAGGATTGATGCATTGAACATACTGTTAATTTTTATATTAAAAAAAGTGACAGAGAGTATGCTGCCCTGTGGCACACCCATCTCTTGTTCATGAATGAGAGAGTGGGTTGAACCCATTCGGACACGAACCTGTTTATCATTGAAGGAATTCTGTATACAAATTGGTAATCTTCCAAATGTCATAAAGATCATTCATGATACCGTACTTCCATGCAGTATCATAAGATTTCTCCAAGTAAAGAAAAACAGCGACTAGATGTTCTTTCTTAACGAAAGCTTCCCTAATAAATGATTGAAATCGAATGAGATTGTCCGTTGCGCCGGAATCCATTTTGATACTTTGTTATCAGTTTGTTGGACGCCAGGTACCAAACGAGTTTCTCATTAATCATTCGTTCCATGGTTTTACATATACAACTCGTTAAAGCAATAAGCGCAAATGTTGAGGGTACAAATTATAAGATTATCTGCGTTTTGCTTGGATGGTCAAGGTCACATCCACATTAGCTTTGTCACGTTGCGATGTACCACCCAAGATACATATATTTGAACAACGTACAACTCTATGATATGTCAGAATTTGCACTCTATTGAATGCAAATTAAGTGTATTTCCTGTATTTTTTAATTAATGTCTCGCGGATATTTTAAGTCGTAAACGTCGATTGCTGTAGCAACAGTTTGGAGGGCGAACTTATTATTGTATACACGTTTTTAAAATGAGTTTTGTTTCGTTTTGTTTTGGCTGCATGATATAAACAATAGACATTCCATCTCTTCTATAAACCACAGTATTTGCTTCGATATTCAGTTGATCGGAATATTGATTCCCACAACAGTACAAAGGTCTGATTTGTTTTTTGTTCTCATGGATCCGTCGTTATGGACTAGAACAACAGGAGCAGTTCCGAGTAGGTAACTAATACCCATGGATCCGTCGTTATCGACTAGAACACCAGGAGCAGTTCCGACTAGGTGACCAATATTCAACAGGAGGAGTTCCTTTACTAGGTGACCAATACTCAACAGGAGGAGTTCCTACTAGGTGACCAACAGTCCTACTAGGTGATCAATACCCAACAGGAAGAGTTCCGACTCGGAGGAGATCCTACTAGGTGATCAATACTCAACCGAAAGAGTTCCGAATTGGTTACCAATACTCATTTCCGACTAGGTGACCAATACTCATTTCAATATTAACTTCCTCTAGATGGTCAGCTAACACCAATTCTCTTTTGAAAATGATTTCAGGACTCGCACTTCTCTCATCTTTGTTACCATTTCTGTAAATGTTTGCAGTTTTAGTTTTTAGCAATTGGTTAATAGAAATGTTCTTCGTTGCCAATTTCAATTATGTTCTCTATAAATCTCCCAATGTTCACTTTCCCTTTCCCATCAAGGTAATTGGAAGCATTTTACTTGTGACAAGAATATAGAAATGTTGATATGTTCAAAATACATTACTGTCAAGACTAAGGTTAAACGTGTTCGACAGTCTCTCACGATGTGTGTAACAAGCTTCCTTATATCTTCCTCTGTTTGAATGCTTAATGATGTTGTTGAATTTTCGACGAAGTCATTATGATTGCTTTAATCTATTCCTGCTCTGTTGATGACAATACTGTATTCGCCAATACGTTGTCAGGCCAGATACCATTGTATACGTGCAGAATGTTTCGTAGACCAATACTGTCAGAACTGCTTTTAGAATCTTTAATCCCCGTTCTTCCTACTGCAGCATCTCTACATATACCATTTAAACGACCATTGGTATTATGCCGAAACACAAATAATCCTTAACTTGTGTTACATATCTTCAGGTATGTCGATGAGCAATGCTGTCTGATAGTACAGTTTAGCAGTTCTTGTAACGCGGTGGAATGGCCTCTGTGTGGGCTTCTTGTAATGCATTTTAACAACAAGGGATAACTTTATAAGATCAGTAACCTTAAACATTCCAATTCAAGTAACATTGAAGCATGCTTGTGTTGCAGATTAATGAGCAATGTGTGGCCATTATTGACCAACCAAGAATTACTGTATTTATCGGCATAAACACTGAACAAGACAAAAGGAATTAAGAAATGTTTATATACATATATTTAATATCATCATACAAATATAAGTAATCATATGCTTATAAAGTCTATGATGCTATTTTATGCAGAAAATACAGTTGAATCAAAATAATTAAAAGTGGGTATACAAGTCGAACAGGAAATGAATCGTCCTGAGAACACAGTCATCCCAGAACACGCATTAAAACAAAACAAAAACAACAATTACAATGTTAAATTAACTTAATAAGAAGCAAGGCAAGTGACATTACAAAAGCTGGCGGGTTGACAATAGGGTTACCTACTTAGAACGGTCAGTGGCACAAAGGCCTCTGGGGGTTTAAACCAGGTTCAAGGGTGCACCAAACCTCTCGTTTACTCTAGTGTCATCCCAATACAAGGGACAGTATAAGCAAAGAAAAAAGAAGAAGATCAAGGTTACGATAATATAATTTTCAAATGATCTTCGAAATGTATGGTAACATGTAGCCCTCATGGAGTAGCTTCCTATATATAGATCTAGCCATTATGAAGTTGCTTCGTCAACATCGCAAACCAAAGTGGGGATAATTATCAATATCAAATTTAAAATCATCTCTCTTGTAATAGATTTTACTAATTATTTCTCCATTTTCAATAGAGAGATATACGTTGAGAAAAGAAGCGACAGTATCCAAAATGTTAGCTTTGTTGAGTTGAAGTTTTTAAGGATAGTGCTAACCATAAATGATAGTAGAAAATAAATGGATGTCAAAGTTGTATTTGTCATCCACATAAATACCCGGGTGAATAAAGGTTTCACTTACATCTGCCTGATTAGCTGGTGACCGACTCAACATAGAAATCTCGTTTATAGCAAAACAATAATAAATCTGCGACAAGAGGTGCAACGTTCGTACCCATAAGGATACCAACAATTTGTCCATAAACTGTAGATTCATACCTTACGAAATGTAATAGGACAAAAAATGCTTCAACACAAACTTCTAGTGTACATGTAATTGTTCGAACTTGCATCAGTAAAAAACGCTTTAATATTATTACATGCCAAACATGTAGATTTCTCTAGTGAACGTGTTTTTGAATGAGAGCAATATGTTTGTCTTTGATAAGGTTGTGTGGTAAAATTGTATACAGTGTGGACTTATTTATACTGAAAGAAATAGGTTTAGCAAGTAAATAACATGGTAAATACAGTTGCTCATGTTCTAGACTATGCGTGGCAGAGGTCCTAAACAATATAATTAACATAATTATGGATTATATACCGGGCATTGTTTTCAAACGATATCTGCGACAAAAAAATTCAAAAATGTTTAAATTTAGCAGCTATGAAGACATTATAATTTTGTTCTTATTTCAATATAAAGGGAGGTAATTTCACAAATGGTTAACTTTGGTTCCCTATATTTTTATAATGGCAAGGTTATTGTCAATTGTTTTTTTGCGGGTTTTATAACTTGAGACCCAGAACAGTTATTTAATATGTGAAATACGCTGTTTTAACTAAATGGGAGATAACTCTGGTACTTACATTGGAACACGAAATATACTGTTTTAACTAAATGGGAGATAACTCTGGTACTTACATTGGAACACAAATAACAGATGAAAAGGAATATCACCCTATGTCATTCCAATGTTTTCAAATACTGTACATTATAAAATTACAATATATTTATTTAAGCTAGCTATCCATATTTCCTGGCTAAACTTATTTCCTTCAGTATATGATGATACTTATATATGATTTATACATATCTGCATATAAGAGCAAGTATACACTAGTTATCACACACTGACCAGTTAGAAGAAACCAGATTTAATGCATGGAAACACGGAAATGTAATACAATTATACAGTCTTCTCTCTCTCTTATATTAAAGGGAAACACGACAATTTTGAAGTGTTTATCAAGCACTAAAAGTAGTGTCGTTTTATTTATCCAGTATCAATTTCACTTTAAATCTGCTTGCAAATAATTAAATATTTTTTTGCGTCTTTATTTTCTCGTGTTAATCTATCTTAAGTTTAAAATATATTCAGTAGGAACGCCACGGACCTATAACGTATCAGTTCTGTTCGCATTTTAACTCCGCGAACATGGACTATTTCTTTGTATTTTACGGACTATTTTACGAATTTTCAATTAAAACAGACGCCATTTTTTTACACCCGAAATTGGGCGCGCTACTTCGGCGAGCACTACGGGTACCTATGGAGTCTAACAACACGCGTACAGTGTTTCATACCGTATATTATGTAAACACTAATACCTTACCGGACGAAATAACGTCCCATTATGTGTCAACACGATGCAGTGTTGGTGACTGACAGGTCACCGTGACATAACTTGACACGTGAAATTGACATGTTGTTGCAAGTTGGATTTGGGATTATTGTCTGCTGCTGGAGGTCCATGATCAAGGTATTTGTTTTGTCATTAAAATGTGTTTGTTAATAAACAGTACACCCCCCTTTTAGATCGTGCATATTTAGACATTGGCCAAATACAGTGCCTAAAAAAGTAGTGTATACTGTATAATAGAAAAATCATAATCACTATAAGTGTTTTTCGTGTACTCCGATCTTTCCAGTAACTGGATGTACTGTAAACTGTAGAGCGTTTCGTGGAATAAAACAATTGCTAGTAGAAATGCTATCAATGTCCCCCGCACCCCGCCCCCACCCAAGTACGGTAGATGGGGGTCTGGGGGTAGATGGAGCTTGCATACCGAAAACAAGGAGGGGGTAAAAAAAACTAGAAACCCCCTCCAACCCCACCCCTCAGATGCATGAATTTAAATAGTTAGCGTTGTCTCTATTCGTGAATACATAACTCGATACAACTACCATTGAAACAATGTAATTTGACTGAAATCGGTCAGATTCATATGTATGTACAGTAAAGTTTTGAGGTAAGGAAGTGATTTTGAATTTACATTTATTTACATTTACTACATACTTTCTGTTGCGAAAAAAAACAACGCAATTTCGAGAAAGTACATTTCACTTAAAAGCCTTTAAGACGGTGGAGCTACTACGCTTGCCTCCAGTGTGTCTCAAAAGAAATGACTATTCCATGGGCTGGAAATATGCTGTGAAAGTGGAACAATGTTTTAATGGATCTCCAGTTGGGCTACATTATATTTTACATGTATAATGAATGATGAGAGATGTTTTTATTACATTAACCTGTTATTGAGCACAAGCAGTATTCATGCTTTATTCAATTTAGTTCTTCTTTTATCTTTTCTTTTTTAAATATGTTACATTATGTATAACAAAGGATAAACTATGTCTGTTTGATCATTGACATTGGATTGATGTTGTTTTCAAAGAGGCCTCAAATGTGAATCGTGCCCTTGAGCAGCTCTAAGTGAATTGTACTGACGACTTCAGAGTGTCAAGCCGTATTAAATGCCATTGGATCATATGGAGGTAAGAGCCTTTTTAAAAATTGTTTGCACTTGTGTAGTTCTTTAAATGGAGCTTGTGTTATGCTTGCACGGTGCTGTTCAAAGTTAGAGTAAAAAATAAATCAGTGATAGTGCAGCGTGATTGTCATATGACTTCATGTACTGGATACATGCGAAAACAAGTTGTGTTAAAGGGACACTAGGCAGTCTTTATTTGTTTAAAACTTCTGGAGTTCGGTTAATTTTTCTGCATAGTTTGCATTTGTGCATCATTATAGTTAAGTATTTGATAGAATAACAAAGACAAAATGAAACAGCTTTATTTAACTTTTAATGCAAGCAGGTTTAAATTTAAAATGTTACCAGGTTAACAAATGGAGATGCTAATGTTAAAGCTTGATAAATACTTCAAGATTGCCGTGTGTCCCTTTAGCATCATCTAATTGGTCTATGTGATGGGTCCCTAATTTATTAAAGAGACACAGAGCAAATTTCCAATCTTGTGTCTGTTTTACACATTTTCACATCAGAACAGACCACACATCTACAAAAGTGTCTTCTCAACTGCCCTATTTAATCATGTTTTATTTCTAAAACTAGCGGCATCACCAGGTTTTGAGAGAGAAAATAAATAGTTGTATATAGTTGTAATGTTTTCTCCCCATGTAAAATGACCTTACTAAGTCATTAAAGTAAAATATCCTATGAACAAAACGTGTAAAATTTAACAATTTTAGATTTTTGGCAACACTTGTATTTTATTCCCCTTCTAGTAAAAATGGCTTATAGAGCATTGCACCCTCTGTCAGATTTTACTTTCCATATAATAGATTCTTGCTGTACTGTTGGGTGAAACATACATTAAAATGGTTCTATAATCATGTCAGTTCAATCATATACTCGTATGATACACAATATAATATGTATTGACCCTTTACTTGATGTGCCATTTACTCAGTTTTGGTCAAGGGACGTTTATAGCATATCGGCTTTGAATCCAGCGAACACGGATTCAATTCTTACTGGCGCCAATGGGTTACTTCGATGTGTCTTGCTAGCCTCGTTCGTCTGATGGGAACGTAAACCGGGTGGTCCTGTGTATCGGAGTCTGTCCTCCAAGCACGTTAAAGAACCATAGGTATCTAATCGGTAGTAAGCGTAGGGCAGGGTTCCTGGATGCCTATGTAACTTTCCTCCTCTCTTTGGGGCGGCTCGAAATAACCTAAACAACGTGTTGATGAGGCGTTAAACAATAATTAAATTTTAAACTTTCCCATTCACCTAAACATGCCCTAGCTCCCCTCGCAACACCTGATTCAAATTGAATACTCTGCTCGACTTATATAAACTTTTTATTCTATGTCTTTCTTTTCTTTCAGTCTGCACGTCATGTGGAAGAAGACTCCATGTACACCACTGGCCAGAGTCAATGCTGAAGTTTATGTTCGCTCAATTATTTGCTTAATAAAGTATACATATGAACTAAAATATTGTCTTTATATTTATGTCTTCCACCACTATGTGGTAGGTGAGACAGATTATATTTGGCCTTTCCGTTCGTCCGTCACAAATCTTGTCTGCGCTACTTGTTGGATTTTGACGAAACTTTGTACAAACTCTTTATTACTTTCTCTGAAGCTAATTTGATAAAACTTCATACTTTGAATGCCTTTGGTGAAATGATAATCCCTGTTTATTTTTAAGTCAGTAGTTGAAAGGTCCGTTACCATGACCGGAAAATGAAAAGTATTGCCCACACAGTTTTTCCTCTTACCTAAAGCAAATTTCATGAAACTTCATTGGTGGACAGTGGAAAGAGGATGATCGTTTGATTTTTAGGTAAAAGGTCAAGTTCCCTGCAGACATCCACTATCCAAGGATAAGCATATGTTACAACACACATGTTATAATATTAATGGTATAATATATGAATATTTTCTTGCACGATATTGAATCCGGTAAAACAAGTGGTTTTGTTCACCGATAGTATCATACTGTCGTCTGTGAACCAAACCACTTGTTGTTAAATTACAGGATTCAACAATGTGTAAGACATATTCCGATCATCCATTTTTTTTTTAAATCATAAATTAAAAAATAGATATATTAAAACAAACAAAACATGCTATTTGATGAAAACAGACGTATTCAAATTTTCAAAGTAGCAATATTCGCAGAATATAGTAGATTTCAACTGCTGAAAACAAACATGTATTTTTTTCCAGGAAATAATAATTCTATGAATATGGTATACTATATGTTCAGGGAAATGTTTAATATGTCTGTTTTCAAATACTACAGATCGTAACGCACCGCACATGTATATTCAGTATTTACTTTCAATATAGTAGTGAGTATGACTGCGTTCTGGGACCATATAAATATAAAAGAATAATATATATAAATATATATATATAACTATATATGCCCTATAAATATAAACGACCCGCACTTTTTGGATTCACGCGGACAGTGTTTCACAACACCACAAGTGTTTCACAACACCACACATCTGGCAAGTGCTCCATTGACACAATTTCATGTCCACGTTTATGTTATGAAATCTTCGAGTCTACACATAATCATGTTTGTTACTGACAGTAGCATGTATGTTACTCGTCAGTCATTTATTTACTTGGTTAAAGGGACACATGCCAATCTTGCTTTCTTTAAAACTCGAGTCGCCCCCTCAGTTTTAAAAGAACAGTTAATAGAATATACTTCTTTCTGCCTGTTAAACTTATATTAGTTTATCGCTTTTTCTGATTTCGAAAATTAACTCTGCAACGTATGTTGCCGCCATCATGATTTCATTTTCCGATATACCGTTGCAACATTGTTTGTTAAAATAAATTGGCCACTCTGACATAAACCCAAAGCATGTATAGATAAGAAAATTAGTGTAAAATACATGAACACATACATTTTAAATATATGTGTTTACATATCGAAATTATTTAATGGTTTCTGTAGCCGGTCGTCTTTCCTTAATGAATATGAATGTTTCCGTCTTTGGGTCGGACGGTCCTGTTACTTAAATAGTACTTGTCTCCGTTTATTGAAATTCTACATATATACAGAGGAGAGATGTATCTATATGATTTTATTATAATGCTCGCTCCTAAAATGACGAAATAAATCGATTTGAATAAAAGGCGCATTCTCAGCAATACACAACGTATTGTGTGTACGGGTTGGAGGGTGGAAGCCCACGGGGTTGGAGAGATACTACCGTAATGTTGCTCTCATAAATACTGTGAACATACTATATCAATAATATAACAACTACTGAACAATGCTGAAATCGATTTATCTTTATATATGAATTCATAATTCCACAATTGTATTCCGTGCGAACATCGATTTGGAACGTCGATTCGGCGTATTTAAACGATTACGGTGTACTTCGTTAATTTTCGGGGGAAGAAAGTACTTGCCTCCGAATATTTTTATATTTTACATATCTACAGAGGACTGATTTATTTACGCGTTCATGCTTTTGTTTTTTTCTCTCGCTTCTAAAATGATGAAATAAATCGAATTTGATTAAAACTGCGCATTCGCAGCTATATACAACTTAATCAATACGGTATGGAGGGTGGTGGGGGTGGAATGAGGGGCGGGGTTGCAGGGATACTACCGTAATGGTGTCCTTGAGAAAAATGGTGAACATTCTACTCTAATAATTTATTAAATACAGAACAATTTTGAAATCAATATATCTCTTAAAAAGGATTTCACAATTTCATGGTTTTATATCCCGCGTGTACATTAACTTCGAAAGGCGATTGTTTATATTTTAGTGAACACGGTGTACTTTGTTAATTTTGGGGAAAAAAAAGTACTTTTTTCTGATTGACTTTAAATTTTGGGTTTTAATAGTAGACATGTCAATGAACACTTTCAAGAAAAAAAATTCATTCTCGTTGTTAAAACTTTTTTTTTTTTGCTTTTTTTTCGGATTCAGAAAATTAGCACTGCAACATATATTTCCACTATCCTCATTTCCTTTCCCGACGTACCGTTACAATTTGGTTTGTTAAAACCTATTCTGAGCACTCCGGCATAAACCAAAAGGATGTATAGATCAGAAATTTAATCTGGAATGCATGGATACATACATTTGAAATATATGTATTGAAATAATGGAATTATTTCATTTCTTGTGTACCCGGTCGCGTCTGTAAATGTATATGCATTATGCCGTCTTTGCGTCCGTGGGTCATGTTAGTTAATTTTGGGGGGAAAAAAGTACTTGTCTCTGATTTCATTAAAAATTTGCATATGGACAGAGGAAAGATTTATCTACGCGTACATGCATTTGTTTTTATTCTCGCTTCTAAAATGACAAAATAAATCGATTTTGATTTAAAAGCGCATTTTTGGCAATTTAAACCTTAAAACAACCTAAATTCATCCCTTTGAAAAATACCTTTAACTATTAATGGGAATTACACGAAGTGTACGCCAATTATGTTCGACCAATGTAGTTTGTGAATATTATTACTTTAACAACGATAAGTGATTGTGTTTTGTTATAATCACAGTTTATAAATAAGAGGTGTATAAATCTGACCAGTGAAAATTTTCCCAATAATGTCATTTTGTTATCGATTTTATCACGTGACCTTGTTTGATAAATATCCCTAGGCCATAGGGCTGGCGTTCCTACTGATTGTTGGTTAATTAGATTGGTATCAAAAAACAATTTGATTTGTTCTATATGAACATTGTGCAACATTTGTAAATAAAATGCCTTGTTGGTTAGAGATTAGATCATGGCGGGGATTTCTTTATTTACACTGTCCTGTTTTAATGGGATGACAGTAGGGTAAGTGTGAGGTTTGGTGCACCCTAGAACCGGTTTAAACCCCCAGTGGCCTACTTTGCCACTGACCGTTCCAAGGCGGTAGCCCTATTGTCAACCCTTTTTCTGTTTGTGATGTCGTTATCATTTATTATTGCTTTTGCCTTCTTGTTTGTCTGTTTGCGTGTTTGTTTCTGTGTTTTGTGGTTAACTGTCCTCCTTGAATGCTACTTTTCCTGTCCGATCTTTTTATATTTCTTTTACACTAAGTCATTCTTTAGGAAAGCACTTTAAAAGCTGCATTTCTATTAATATTGCGTAGATGTTATCTGACAGTGTATGAAGGCTTACTATTAAATATGTGGTAGTTTACGCGTCGATATATGGCTTATTTACCACATTATGGATGTTCTTTGAACATAAACTACTTCATCCGTTGATGAGGTAATACAACTTAAAGCATAACGTGTACAGCTTTAAATAAGGTGACCACGTATTAAAGGAAGCTCTAGGTAATGATTAGAACAGACGACACGGACGGTGACATTGGGTAAGGTAGTAGTTGTGCATAGTATTCATTAGTATTTATGCGGATACCAGAAATTGGCAGTAATAAGAATACATTTGTCATATTCATGACACAAAGTAAGTTGTTGTTTTTTTCTCTTATTTCTGGAATGGGATGTTATGGGATCTCTCGTTTATTAAGTCTAAAATAAGTGTTTATATATTTAGCAGTTTTAATATCAACCCAAAGTGAAGGGTTTGTATAAGTATCTGTACTTACTGATTTATCAATACTGAGATTCTTAACATGTAAGCAGCAATATACTGTTAGGCCTATGTCTTATTTGTTTCAATAAAAACGGTCAAGTTCATGTGGTTTCTTTACAATTGATTAATCATTAACGTAATTGCATTTCAGAAGATATGAAGACAAATATTGGTACTTGTAAGATGCTTTCTCATTTGAATATATTAATACATTAATAAACAGTATAATTATACTTTTAAAAATTCGAAGATGTATTCGGAGTCCGATGTTAAACGGATAATGTCACCATATTAACAAATTGGATGAATGATTGGTTTTATGGCACGTCGACACATAAATAGGTCATAGTATGCGGCAAAAACCGATGAATCATGAAGGAATGAAGTAGTACTTAAAAATAATGTAAACGTATAAAGATAAAACTATTAAATAAGGGATGATATGGTAGCAATATAAAATATGTATATATGTAAATCAACAAATGCCCGCCAACGGGCTTGTAAACAAGTTAAACATTATATTGATTTATATTAACAAATTAAAATACACATTTGAGGTTCATGACTATTTCTTTTATAAATCACCGGTGATTTATAAATATTTTTTTTATTTTTTCTTCCGCCAATAATGTTGAAAAGCACAATATGTATATAAACACGTGTATTTAGTAAGAAAGGGTATTCTCATGTGCACAACACACAACACTTGTCTCTATGCGTTCCATTTATGTCAGTGTATGCATTTCACAAAATGCACAGATGGTTTCAGAGACATTAGCTTACCATTAACATGTTAATCAACTCCGACGGAGACACCGACACCGTTGCAATTAGAATAGCTTGACTTTCCTGCGGAAAAAAAGAGAAATAAACCGACTTTATAGTGAAAGTGACTACACTCCAAACCGTCCTCTCGCTTTTCGGACGCGATAACCATTTAGATTATTTAAATTACGCTAAATATGTGACATACATCTTGTATTTTTGGGTTAAACATACATATACCTCTACCATAACTATGATTAAATTGTGGGAGCTAATCATTTAATTTTAAGTATTTATCTTTATCAACAATTATCATTACTCTTCGATTGATTAATACAGTCTCATTCAAACTGTTGACCTAAAATCTTCTTGCATCTAATTAAATAAAATGTAATGAATTTTTAATAGTAAATTATGCTTCATTATTCTATCATAGGTTTATACAAGTATATATTATTGGTGCAAGATAACCAACATTTAGTTATATGCGGCAGCAATTTGCGTAGACCCATTCAAACAATTATCAATAATAATCTGCAAATATGAAAGATATTTTTACGCGCTGGCCGAAGCTTCACTTAAAGTGATAAGTACAATGGACTCCGATAGTATACTTGTAAATAAATAAAACGCTATAAAAACCTATTTTATAATAAAATAACAAGGAAGATAAATAATTGAACTACTCATGTGAACATTTCTTTCTTTTAATACTCCTTAGGAAATTCTAAAGTATCAAAATCATCAACAAGTAAATATAATGTTTTAACGAATGTAACAATTCTTGACTAGATATAAGACTCAATTATTATGAATAGTGAATCTAGTAGGGCTTATCAAATGACAGATTAATGAGTAACATTCAAAGTGTCCCTTTAATTGTTTCAAACTACGATAAATAAAAGATGCTCTCTTAAATAAATAATGGTATTTGTGTATAGTATTTATACCAGTGAGAACGGCAAATAACTGGAATTTGTGTTATGATAATAATGTTATGAGTTATATTTATATTGTTTAATTATATATTATATAGTTAATTTTTCTCAACATTCTGCAAATAAAGACGTACACATCAAATATATATTATTTTTATGATTTGAGAACTTTAAGAACGTTGTTGGATTGCATGATGACAAACAGAGAGATAAGTAGCCACATACTGATGTTACTATTATTAAGGAAACACTGAGGTCAAATGCCAAAAGGTTGTATATATAAATATATATATAGACAACAGTAAATGATTGGTTCCGGTTGACCATTGATACTAAGGCTTTTACTAATTTTCACGACGGACATACTTCGGGCGTTTCCGGAACATAATTTCAACCATAGAGATGATTCACATTACATAACTCAAACATCAGGCACCTATGCGTGCAAATACCATCATTTGTTGACATAATTTACTTTATAATAGCGAACTTATTACACATACAAACATTAGCAGATTCGAACCAACAGCCCTTGGATATCAACAACGAAAACTAAAGAGCATTCGGCCACTCTAGCAGTATAACCGGTCTACCTGTACTTATGTTTAATTTGGCTTGCTGGCCATGTGGCCACGTCTAAGACGTCTGGACGCCGTTTTATGAAACAACTTACGACCATTTTGATCGTAAATCAATTTCTTAAATGCTTCACTATACATTACACGTTTCAAATAAACATGACTTCATTTCCTTACACATGTGATATTTCTGCACTACGTGCACACATAATTGTCTACATTGAATGCTTAGGTAAAAAAAGTGAATGATTTTAAAAGATGAGACTTATCGTAAGATGTTTAATAACACAGGGACCAGTTCTTTAGCGAGGTGGATTTGTCGTTGTTGGTATCCTAAGGATATGATGGACGAGAATCCGAGAGTAAAACACAATTGTCTCAATATGTACAATTTAACTTGTATCTTATGTATCCTACGTTACAGAGTTTGACAAATGAATAGTTGGCAAAAAGGTTAAGCATTGTAAAATTCTCGCCATCCACATGGATCAAAATCTTCTCACATACAAGTCGATCTCTCAATAGGATTCTAATTCAAGGCGTCGAAAGGCAAGAACGTCTTTTATGCCCCCGCCATCTCGGAAAATGGGCATATATTCTTATCCCTGTCAGTTCAAAAACAATGTCCGCACTCTAACTTAGCTAATTGTTATCGGATCGTTTCCAAACTTGGTCAAATAGTATATTGGCGCAATGTCTCGGCCATTAAATATACCATTAAATTACAATTAACACTTCAAATCCAGCTTTCGACACTGTTTTTAATCCTAATTATGAACCTCTTTTTGAAAACCGAAGGCCATTCTGCCATTTGGTCTTCGTATTAACTCAAAATTAAGAGTCACTGAAATCGACCTAAATTTGATTGCCAAGTACAAAGTACCACAAATTCCACCGTGGACTTTGGAAACACCAACAATTATTTTTGATCTTTGTAATAATAACAAATCCATTACAGATCCTACTATCTTTCAAAGCAAATTTAATGACATTAAATCGAAATACAGTAACTTTCAACATTTATACACAGATGGTTCTAAAGATGGAGACAATGTAGCTGCAGCAGCTGTTGTTAACAAATATAGCATAAAGAGCCGCCTGCCTGACAAGGCCTCTATCTTCTCAGCTGAACTTAAGGCAATTGAACTAGCCTTAAGTTTTATTCATGAATCTGATGATGACCATTTCGTAATCTTTTCCGATTCCCTATCATCTCTTCAAGCATTGGATAATATGAAACATGATACTCCAGTTGTGCTTCATCTTTCAGAAAAGTACAATTATCTTATAGTAGATAATGTTATAATGTTCTGCGGACTTCCAAGCCATGTAGGAATACGTGGTAATGATAGAGCTGATAGTGCTGCTAAGGCAGCAATAGGTTTACATATATCTAATACCAAATTACCTTATACTGATTTTAAAAGTTGTATCAACACATATTCGTAACTCTTGGCAAGCCGTTTGGGACTTGTCGGTGAACAATAAACTCCATTCCATTAAACCGTTACTCGGAGAATGGCTCCTTCTAGTACACCCATTTGTGGAGTGGAAGTTGTCCTAGCCAGGGTCAGGATAGGGCATACACGCTGTACTCATTCATTATTACAAGGTGAAGCAGTTGCCAGAATGTATATCCTGTTTTGCACCGTTAACGGTCAAACATATCTTGGTAAACATTCGTGAAATAAATGTAACCACGTCAACGGAATTCATCCAACCTTAGTGTATGACTACCCTACATCATAATGAGCAACATTTGTTTTTACTCCCAGCTTTGGGACATCGGGGCGGGATGGGGTGGAGGATCAAAAAGTTAAATACACTAAAAATTCAATCACACCGTTTTTTCATATTTGTGCACGTAACTGGGAATATATACTCGTCTATGAAGGATAAGCATCATTTCAAACTCGGACGTCTGCCCAGGGGATTGGGGTTGGGTGGGAGCTGGTGCAGTGTGAGGTTTTTTTTTGTTGGTGGGATTACACAGTCTGCATATTTTTCCTTCCTACGTCACCCGTTGTTCCGGGGAAATGGTCGCCAACATGTCAAATACACTAATAGTTCAATAAGCCTTGAAGAAATGTTTCTTATGTTTGCATATAACTTGGTATATATACTCGTGTATAAGAGATAAACAACATATCAAACGGTTTCATTGCTAAAATTACTTTATACTGATTTTAAAAGTTATTTCTGAAAGAAATCAGAATATATAAATCATTATAAAGTGTTCTTATATATATTTACTTGTTTATATGCCCGTTGACGGGCATTTGTTGTAAAATATCTACCATTTCGTCCGTTATTGTCACAGATATTGTTGCAGACGCTTTCAATTGATAATAATGTCTTTCGAAAACTCTGCAAATTGTCTCAATTATGACCTGATGCGACATTTCTCACATGTCTACAAATGCAACAAACGTAAAATATCTGTCTTATAAGAACACTTATCGTACTTAGTGCATGCCTTTTTTTTTTAAACAATTACGAATTCTGAAGATGTTTTAAATAATTTCTAATTTGTTTACAAAACACCTGATGTCTTGTTTTAGTTCATTGTTTGTGCTTGTTTACTTCTAAAAAGGTGCCGTTTTAATAGTCCATGGTCTTACATGAATTTCTTTGATATCCATCTAGAGAAATGATATCCCTTGATATCTAATTAGCATGTATACATTTCGGGTGTTTGATCGCACCCTTTGGAAGAAAAGGTGTCGACGTTTTGCTTTATGTCTACGTAGCGTGATTACTTAATGTCCTTTTGTTCTATTAAATATGGACGAAGAGCTTTTCATTGCTATTTTGTATATCGCCGCAGGCCCGTAATTAGACCGAAAATTTGACGAATGCAAAAATCCTTTTGCTAGTGGGGTCCGGGGGCATGCTCCCCGAGAACAATTTGAAAAGTAGGTGCAATTATCTGCGTTTTCTGGGCATTCTGAGGGCATTTTAAGGACAGATTCCCTGTTCATAAAGTGTATATAATTTATAAATTTAATGAAATTTGAAAAACAAATTAGATCTAGATATGCATTTATTACATGTTCACGTATGTCCGATTAATGTAAATGCAACATTTTTATAAAACCTTAAACAAAACCGTACCATAAACACCAGTCTATTATACGAAAAATATGGACTAAACCTAATTTTTAGACATTTTTGAACCGTAGTTGTTAAACAGTTGAAAAAGGTTTTTGATTTTTAACTATTTTTTTTTTTCAAATTTCGTACCTCCAGAAATTCTGACGGAGGCACTTTCTGACGGAGGCAAGTGCCTCCGTTTGCCTCAGTGTAGTTACGAGCCTGCGCCGACACCTTTTATTGAACAATATTACTTTTAACAATACTTGTACGTGTACCACATCCGCTGCATATACATGTATTACGTTATATAATCTGAAGTATCGATGAATAACTTTGCAGTGATTTCAACGAAATATTTTGCATGGTAAACTAGATCACATCATTTTCCGAAATTAATGTATTGTGTAACACTAGCATCGCCAAAAACAACTTTATAACTTGTTTTTCGACCTTGGCGAATGTCATTTGCTGTATACGTGCAATAAATACAGACAGTCCAACTGATTTGCATTTAAACCCTCCTTTGCACTGAGATATATATTTAAGACAAGACTGAAATTTGACTTCAGTTCACTGATCATGAATACTATATTATTGTATACGAAATTAACGTGTAACGTGGCCCATCTACCTTAGAACATATAGTTGTGAACTAGTATGTAAACAACTAATCGATTGTTCTTCAAACCGGTAAACCTCAATAGAAATGAAATTGAAAGTAGTCTTCCTTTTCTTCTTCTCTATCTTCATCTTCTTGCTCTTTGTCTTATTATTATTTACCTTCTTCTGCATTAAATTACAAGGATCCACTCTGTAATGTTACATTTGTTTTTCTGCATGTTTATTCAATATATTGTTTATTATTTATATAAACTAACGCCTTAAAGATGAAGATAATTAAAAGCAGAACACACCACTTAAATCGCATGCATATTTGTGGCATGTCTTGCTTTGTCATGTTCACTAACAAATACCTAAGCCACATCGATGTATCGATCATAATATAGTGATTATTATCGTCGTTTTAGGATATATCAAAGTTTGGTATCGTACGATATTCCATCTCAATATTATTGATAAAGGCTTTGGGACAATTATACATAAACGTTTTCTTTTGTTTTGTTCTAGTTTTTTTTCATTTTATTTGGATGAATGAATGAATGAATGAATAGTGTTTTATGGCACGTCGACACATCAATAGGTCATATTGTGCGCAAAAACCGATGAATCATAAAATAATGAAGTAGTAATTAAAAATAATGTAAACGTATAAAGATAAAACTATCTACAAATAAGGAATGATATGATAGCAATATAAACTATGTATATATGTCAATCAACAAATGCCCGCCAACGGGCTTGAAAACAAGATAATATATTTAGGAAAATATTATATTGATTTATAAAGTCTGATTTCTTTAAGGAAATTTAAAACAAGACTAAAATCTATAGTATCAAATAACTCTTTCAAAGTATTAACCGTGTAGTATCTTTGTCGCATAGGATCAAAGACTCCACATTCCAACAAGATATGTTTGACCGTTAACGCTGCAAAACAGGGTATACATTCTGGCAACTGCTCACCTTGTAATAAATATGAATGAGTATAGCGTGTATGCCCTATCCTGACCCTGGCTAGGACAACTTCCACTCCATTAATGGGTGTAACTGTCATTCAGTTTGCATTATTTAGCATGCACACAAATAGGAATGATGCTTACTAACAGTCCCAAAACTATGTTATGACTATAATACAATGCGAAACATAGAATAACCTATGTTAAAAAGGTGCCATAGCAACAAACGCACGTAGTTGCCATGGTTTGTAGTTAGACAAGTAGTTTAGGAATTAACATTAAGACTCTTCTTCGTTGTTTTTATTTTGAGTATATCTGACACACAAATGCATATACAGTAACATAGTTATAGTTTTAAATTTCATAAACAAAAACATTCATTGTGATTTATGTGGGTGAAGTAATTCAAACTGGTGTTAATATCATTACAATAGGCATCTAATTCGAGTTTGTGTGAGCAAGTTTAACTAGTACGTCGTGTCTTTATGTGTAATACATAATCAACATGTCTTGATCATAATAAGGTATTGCAATAATGCATACACCTGAACATTGACTAATGTTATGAAAAGCGGAAACACTCACATTTCCCTATTCTAATCTTCTCTGAACTGATTGTGCCAGTTGAGGAATATATGTACATATCATAAAATTAAAATAATATTGTTGTTGCACTTATGTTGAGGAAGGCTTACATTTTCTGTTCGATGTGCGTGTCTTCTTATCAGGCTTGCTGAACGTATATATGCAAGCAAATGTATGAACGTTCCATAGTACAACATTTCATTTATTTATCAAAACAATTCCTAAATCATAATATAATATTTAAACCATCGCAGAAAGGTTGTGAATTATCGATTATTACAATTGCATGCATATAATGTAAACAATATTGACTAAACTAAATGCATAAAGATGCGTCAGTAGTGGGTGGTGTATTTCACTTCCAATTTTAAAGTTAATACTGATTTAAAGCAGAATGCAGAGCCGAAGCACATATTATTTATTTTGTATTAAATTAATATGAATTATAAACTTTATATAAAAGCATAATTAAATAATTATCAAATGAACAACGTTTACAATGGTTACTATTTAGACTTAAAATAGGTCATGATCACTAAGGTATGATTAACATAGCTCTAGGTGCAAATGGGTGACAACCAGTGCGTACTGCTGAATCACACATATGTTTTAATTGTATCATTCTCCTTTTTTCTAAGAATAATGAAACGCACACATACGCACGCATGCACGCACGCACACACACACGCACACACGTATATTTGTTATAAACAGCAATGGTGTAAACGGTTTGTTCTGAAATAAGACAACAAAAATATAACCGTTACACTAGCAATATTTATATAAAATACTCTAATTATTGCCTGATTTATAATAAATATAAATAAATGAATTGTATTTTTAAGTTTTAAGTACTAGATAGATTAATCGTATTAATGCTGGTAACGTTGTTTATTTGTTCATGCATAGTAAATATGTAGAAATGTAATTTATGCATACTTATCTAAACAATACTGTTTACGATTTGTTGACAGGTTGCGGAAAATAACAATAATGTTGAGCACATTAAGGACCACAGAATGCAAACAATGGGTAGGCTGTGTACATGCCTTAGCAACAACAACTGAAGCCCTGCATGGTTACGTAAAGGATACACTTAAACCTATGACAGACGAATTAAGGCACAGTGGTAATCACGGCATGTATTTCTTTATGGGAGGATATTATGGTGCGTCCCACATGAAGTACAACCACTTTAGTAATCGCTGGGAAATGACAGATTATGGTTGCTCTAGATGCAAATGTATAGTTGACAAACTACTCTGTGAACATAGGGATCCATCTTCGCAACTCATTGGTTGGAAGAACCTTGTAGAAAAAGTAGAAGAAGGAAAATTGGATGACTTTTGGGCTATTGCAAAGGTGTACATGCCACAGGGAAATGAGCGAAGTTTGGGCCCCAACGACACCGATGCGGCGGATTTTTTAACTGTTATCAAGACATGTAAACTTTTCAAAACAGAACCCAGCGACATACAAAACGTACGTATATACACTATCGGGTATTCGCTAAATTGGAACTGCATTCGTTAGTCAAATATATGCTTGCATTTTCTCAAGGGTATTATACGATACATGTATTTATTACAATTGTGCATAATGGACATGTGTACTAGGTTCAATACCTGGAAAAAATTGTTTTTCAATAATAATTGATTAAGACCCGGCTATTAGGTTTTGATAATGCGCAAAAGTCAAACAATTCGTAAGATCAAATCGGACATAAACACGGTTAATAAATATATTGCAATGTAACGTAATATGTAATGCTCATTGTCGAATTCGTACGAGATCTTATCACGGCAATTTTTCAAATCAAATTAGGAGAATACAACTTAAATGTTGTCGCGTTCACCTTCAAAAATGAGTTATTGGAAGGATGACGACGACCAAAAACACGTTATATAATAAGCTCAATAAATAACGTGTATGTTATTTATTTCTTTATTTTCTTTGATTTCTTTATTTACACTGTCCTGTTTTAATGGGATGACAGTAGGGTAAGTGTGAGGTTTGGTGCACCTAGAACCGGTTTAAACCCTCAGTGGCCTACTTTGCCACTGACCGTTCCAAGGCGGTAGCCCTATTGTCAAACCTTTTGTGTTTGTGACGTCGTTTTCATTTATTATTGCTTTTGCCTTCTTGTTTTGTCTGTTTGCGTGTTTGTTTCTGTGTTTTGTGGTTGACTGTCCTCCTCGAATGCTACTATCCCTGTCCGATCTTTTTATATTTCTTTGGTTAAATAAAAAAAAGACTTACAGAAATTAAAGCAATTGCTCTTTTCAGATCATACACGCCAGAAATAAACTTATGCATTCTGCCGACAATGCCGTATCAACAGACGACATGAAAGAGTTTCTTGGTTATATGTGTAAGGTGTTGGAGGATGAGCCATCTGGTTTGAAAAGCCGCCCTGAATGTCAAGCAGCTGCACAAAATATCAGAATGGTATTGTGTGTTTTCACGCCGGTATGTAATATTGAATGGGCGTTTGCATTTGTTTCATATTACGCCCATTCACAAAGCACAATATCAATTAGAAAGTTTTGCGGAAAGAACAATATAAAAATCAAAATATCATTCAGTACATACAATCCATGTGCATTTATTACAAACATACCCCACAACCACCACCAAATACATTAGGCTCGAAATAGGTCCTTAGCGAAGTACTTTCGTGTTTTTTTTTTGTGGGTTGGAAACGACAGACGTGAACCTCAAGGTGACAAACTATAATTCAGTCAAGAGATAAACAGTTTTAAAACAATGTACGTAGTGAGCTTAGTAGAGTTAAAGTCGTGATATATTTTGCTACAGCTATGAGTAGTGTAGCTGCTGTTTAAATAGAATCTCTCCCCTTAATGACATATTTCCCAACACTACCTACTCATGGAAAAAGCGTGGAAAGCAATATTACTTACGGTTAACAGGCTACGTGTCTAATAAACTCATGTATATAAACTGAGGCCCGATTACACCTTTTGTTTTTCTTTTTTTTAAATAGCGTTATTATACACAAATAAAAACAACACACAATTACTGAAGTTCATGCTTCCACATTTATTTATGTTTACTGAATAACAACATTTCCTCATGAAATTGTACGTCTAATAATGATTTAAGTTATATATAGATATTCTCACCCCTTCCCTCGTCCCATCGCAATAGACTGAAATTTTGTTATGAGGTACGAAAAACTGATATCGCGGTTGTCTTTTAATTATTGTTACTAATATTATAAATTCATAGTTTAATAGCATTAACTATAACCATAGAGCATACTAACTGCATAAACAATATGAGTCAATACACTTTTACAAAATAGTAATATTTTTGATGTTCGATACCTGTTTTGCCACCTACTGGGTATTTGTGATTGCGTTTCATTGGTATTTGTACATGGAAGGAGAAGTCTGTAGTTCAATATAAACCTTGCTTTATGTTGAATTAGATTCCTTGGATTGTAATTTTTTTGTTTCGCACAATTACTTCTTTATTGAACTTTAATACGTTCTTAAATAAATTTATTGAGTGCATTAACACTTTGTTCTCAAATGGGTAGAGACCAATACAATTAATGATACATAAATACTCTGATAAAATGACCGACACGAATGTGTGTTTTGTATAAAATATAGTGTCATAATGACATTGATAATAGCTTCTTTTCAAGCAATACCTTATCTCCGAACACATTATTTGTATTCAGCCCATATCAATATCGTATTATATTTATTAGAAATCGTTGTAAACACTGTTTGTATTGATCAATAAGCATAATTGTTCTCGAAATAGGTCCTTAGCGAAGTACTTTCGTGTTTTTTTTTTGTGGGTTGGAAACGACAGACGTGAACCTCAAGGTGACAAACTATAATTCAGTCAAGAGATAAACAGTTTTAAAACAATGTACGTAGTGAGCTTAGTAGAGTTAAAGTCGTGATATATTTTTTTGTTTCGCACAATTACTTCTTTATTGAACTTTAATACGTTCTTAAATAAATTTATTGAGTGCATTAACACTTTGTTCTCAAATGGGTAGAGACCAATACAATTAATGATACATAAATACTCTGATAAAATGACCGACACGAATGTGTGTTTTGTATAAAATATAGTGTCATAATGACATTGATAATAGCTTCTTTTCAAGCAATACCTTATCTCCGAACACATTATTTGTATTCAGCCCATATCAATATCGTATTATATTTATTAGAAATCGTTGTAAACACTGTTTGTATTGATCAATAAGCATAATTGTTCTACGTGCACATCCTTGCACTGCAAATATTTCAATGATGGTATGTTATGTATTGCGTGTGGTACTCGCTTGTCCAAACTATTCCTTCATCAGTCAAAGCTCAATTACTGTAATAGATATGTCGTCTTCCAAAGGTTCATTATCATACTCTTTTTTTCCATATTTCCGACGATATAACATTTTGCGACAAATGGCTTTTGAATAAAACAAGACACAATAACGTTTTTTTCCAAATCAGTATGATGTAAACTTTTTAAGCTCGGATAATATTCATGAAAACCCCATCCGAACCAATCGATTTACATATATATACTTCTAGCATACATATTACTATAATTGCTTCCCTACAAATGTACTCTAAACATCACGCACAATAATCCAATATAATTTGAGCGCTGTACATCATATTGTTTTGTCTATTTGTGTGTAATGTAAAATAGTATGATGAAGTACAGATTCTACGTTTATATTGTAGCTAAAAGAAAGATGTTTGGACATCACTCTGCAACCAGAACCAGAGTACATTATGTTACGCAAAGTATTAGAAGCTAAGGATAAAGCTCTCAGACACGATATAGCTGTCCGCCAAAAAGACGGTTGGGTCGTGTCCGAGTTAGACCCGTCAAATATAAACTCACTGAAACAGCTCATAGAATATTGTAAAGAAGATTTACGAGTATCTACAATATCCTATTCCATTGAAGATTATTTCACCAAAAAGCAACAGACAGAAGAGAGGCAGAGAAAAATGAATGAACAGCGACTAAAGGAAAAGCAGGCTGAATTGGAAAGACTGAGACAACAGTGGTTCTTTGTTTTTTATTTTCTGTTTTATGCTCCCCAAAGGAAGAGCATATAGGTGCCGCTTTACCCGTCTGTCGGTCCGTCCGTCCGTCTGTCTACGTATGTGACTACAATGAAATTGAACATAATGATAGGTGACACTGTTAGGAAGTGCAAGGCACAAGAACCATAACTCCATCTTCATTCGAATTAGAGTTATTGTATACTTATAATTATTGCCCGGAGCATAACTTAAACTTCATTTACTTTGTGTTTCTATAGAGCATGTGCCACTTTGCCCGCCTGTCTCTCCGTTCGTCCGTCTGTCTACTATGTGACTACTTTTAAACTTCACATAACTATAAATGAAGATGCGAAGCACAAGAACCATAATTCTATCTTTATTATAATTAGAGTTATTGACCTGTGTGATGTTATAGTTATTGACCGAAGGACATTTTAAATTGTTTATTGTTTGTTTTTGTTTGTTTTTATGTCCCCGAAGGGAGAGCATACAATTGCCGCTTTACCCGTCTGTCTGTCCAACCGTCCGTCTGACTAATTATGACACTGAAATGAAACTTAACACTGATAGAGAGCAATGGGAGAAAATGCAGAGCACAAGAACCAAACTTCTATCTCATTAAAATTATAGTTATTCCCCTTTATTATTGTATACAAGCGTCTTAAACTAATGGGTCTGCAATGAAGCGTCACCCAATTACAGTGGGAGCGTAACTCAAAAAACTACTAATATATAATAGTTAACTTGTATCGATATATTTCAAACTGAAGTTGCTGATACATTTCGGGGAGCATCCGTCGGTTCTACAGATTGTTTTGTTAAATGTAGTGGTGATATGTCGAAGTTTCGGGACGTTGGTGTTTTGTTTTTTTCTCAATTTTTAGGGCAGATAATGTTTAAAACATTTTCAATACGTAGTGTAGGATTCGCTTCATAGCTAAAAAGGACACAGTGCATTCTTGAATAAGCTATCAAGCATCGACATTATAATCAAGTATCATTTTGACCTTTATATCCGCTTGCATATAATTAAATATAATTATGAGTTCTCGTTTGCCTGTGTTATTCTACCTTAACTTGAAACAAAGTAGTGGAGCAATATCATTAATAATTAGTAATATGGATGAACAAATGAGATATAGGGTCCTATAGAAACCACAGCGTCCGAGCGCAAAGGCATCTTAGGTCCGCATTGTACTGCAAACAAGGACTTGAAAATACAATGAAAGAGACAAAAAACAACAGAAAGGGTGGTGAAGACAGGGCTACCGACTTGGCACTTTGATTTGAATTATTCAAATACTTATTTTTTTAATACTGCTCATGCTGATTTAAAAATATGCATGTCATCTATATTGAAAACATAACGTGACTCTACGAGTTCAGGATTGCCGTGCATTTTAATACTTGTTTTGACATACAGGATATGAAGGAATTAAACAAAAATACACTACACTACTTAGTAACCTATAGATTTGACGAGCATTTTAAAGGGAATGTAGCGAAACAGCCAAACAAGCTCTATTATTGAGAGTTCTGAAATCTTGGAAAAGGTTGAAAGAATTATCAAAATCGGATGATAAATAAAAAAGATATGACCATTTAAAGGGTGTTCTAAAACGAATATGGGAGCCGCCATTTTCAGAACTATGACGTCATAGTTCCATATTACCATATATTGAATATTGATAAATATCATTTAAAACGAAGAAAAACACTGCAAATGAATGCATTTTTTTTACTGGTCATAAAAAGCATTATTGCCATTAAGTATTACACATTTTTCATACAGCTGCTGTCATTTTTCCCCAACAAATCAGTAATTTTTTATATTTATAAATATTCCATATATGGTCATTTAGAACCGTGATGTCATAGCTCTCAAAATGGCCGCTTCCATGTTCGTTCCAACAGAAATTTCAAATTAGAGTTATTGACCTGTGTGATGTTATAGTTATTGACCGAAGGACATTTTAAATTGTTTATTGTTTGTTTTTGTTTGTTTTTATGTCCCCGAAGGGAGAGCATACAATTGCCGCTTTACCCGTCTGTCTGTCCAACCGTCCGTCTGACTAATTATGACACTGAAATGAAACTTAACACTGATAGAGAGCAATGGGAGAAAATGCAGAGCACAAGAACCAAACTTCTATCTCATTAAAATTATAGTTATTCCCCTTTATTATTGTATACAAGCGTCTTAAACTAATGGGTCTGCAATGAAGCGTCACCCAATTACAGTGGGAGCGTAACTAAAAAAACTACTAATATATAATAGTTAACTTGTATCGATATATTTCAAACTGAAGTTGCTGATACATTTCGGGGAGCATCCGTCGGTTCTACAGATTGTTTTGTTAAATGTAGTGGTGATATGTCGAAGTGTCGGGACGTTGGTGTTTTGTTTTTTTCTCAATTTTTAGGGCAGATAATGTTTAAAACATTTACAATACGTAGTGTAGGATTCGCTTCATAGCTAAAAAGGACACAGTGCATTCTTGAATAAGCTATCAAGCATCGACATTATAATCAAGTATCATTTTGACCTTTATATCCGCTTGCATATAATTAAATATAATTATGAGTTCTCGTTTGCCTGTGTTATTCTACCTTAACTTGAAACAAAGTAGTGGAGCAATATCATTAATAATTAGTAATATGGATGAACAAATGAGATATAGGGTCCTATAGAAACCACAGCGTCCGAGCGCAAAGGCATCTTAGGTCCGCATTGTACTGCAAACAAGGACTTGAAAATACAATGAAAGAGACAAAAAACAACAGAAAGGGTGGTGAAGACAGGGCTACCGACTTGGCACTTTGATTTGAATTATTCAAATACTTATTTTTTTAATACTGCTCATGCTGATTTAAAAATATGCATGTCATCTATATTGAAAACATAACGTGACTCTACGAGTTCAGGATTGCCGTGCATTTTAATACTTGTTTTGACATACAGGATATGAAGGAATTAAACAAAAATACACTACACTACTTAGTAACCTATAGATTTGACGAGCATTTTAAAGGGAATGTAGCGAAACAGCCAAACAAGCTCTATTATTGAGAGTTCTGAAAAACTTGGAAAAGGTTGAAAGAATTATCAAAATCGGATGATAAATAAAAAAGATATGACCATTTAAAGGGTGTTCTAAAACGAATATGGGAGCCGCCATTTTCAGAACTATGACGTCATAGTTCCATATTACCATATATGGAATATTGATAAATATCATTTAAAACGAAGAAAAACACTGCAAATGAATGCATTTTTTTTACTGGTCATAAAAAGCATTATTGCCATTAAGTATTACACATTTTTCATACAGCTGCTGTCATTTTTCCCCAACAAATCAGTAATTTTTTATATTTATAAATATTCCATATATGGTCATTTAGAACCGTGATGTCATAGCTCTCAAAATGGCCGCTTCCATGTTCGTTCCAACAGAAATTTCAAATGATCATATCTTCTTTGTTTATTGTCCGATTTTGATAATTCTTTCACCCTTATTCCAGTTTTTCAGAACTCTCAATACAAAATATGGTTTGGCTGTCGCTACATTCCCTTTAACAATACAGTACTTATATATACGTGTTTCTAGATAAGGATATTGTTTTATGTAACAAAGTAGTTTTTTTATGATAGTAGTGAATACATATGACTCACATGTTTATGCAGTGTATTTTCTAAATATTAGTATGTGTACTGTAACACTAATTGGATGTGTACTGTAACACTAATAGGATGTGTACTGTAACAATATTAGGATGTGTACTGTAACAATATTAAAATGTGTACTGTAACAATATTAGAATGTGTACTGTAACAATATTAGAATGTGTACTGTAACAATACTCTTTCAGATCGAAGATCATGATCGATAGTTAAATTTAAATATAACATTGTCCGCTTAATTTGTTGAGCCTGTTCGTGTAATTATATGCTACCAGTCACATCAAATAAAGGTATTTGTGTATAGTATTTAAACCAGTCAGAAAAGGTAAATAATTGCAACATGTGTTATGATAATAATGTTAAACGAGTTCTAATTATATTTAAAGTTTAATTATTCTCCATATTCTGAAAATAAAGACGTACATATCAAATACATGTTATTTGTTTTAATTTGAGTACTTTACCAATGTTGTTGGATTACAAGATGATAACTAGAGAGATACGCTGAACTTAAAGCAATTGAACTTGCCTTAAATTATATTCGTGAATCTGATGATGACGATTTGTAATCTTTTCTGATTCCCTTTCATCTCTTCAAGCACTAGGTAATATGAAACATGATAACCCAGTTGTGCTTCTAATTTTAGAAAAGTACAATTCTCTTATAGATGATAATGTTATTATTTTCTGCTGGCTTCCAAGCCATGTAGGTATACGTGGTAATGATATGCAGGTCGTTTCGGAAACCGGACGTGACCTATATTTCGTTCACAGCAACCCACAATGTTGTACGTGAAGTTGGATCTACCAAATGAACATTTTGATGGAGTTTGGTGAACATACTACAAGTAGAGAAGACGTTATTAACAAATGAACGTCGGACGCATGGACAGACGGACTTACACCTGACACTAAGTCGAGATCCGTAAACAGGATCGACCAAAAATGAAAACTTGCAATCTATATATAACAAATATCAACCTCATACATGAACAAACTAGACGATTTGATTTTTTGAAAATACTTCCTTGTAAAAGCACTAACAACAAATAAACAACTTGTTTTTCGACCTTGGTTAATGTAATACGATGTAAAGCATGTCGGGGTCCCGTGTCCTATACTATGAATTATATAAAAGTAAACACATATAGAAAGAAGCCCGATAAAGAAGATCAATGCATGACCTAATTCCACGAAAACATGTTTAAAATAAATCACATATTTTTTTCGAAAATACATAATAACTGTATAACAGATAACTTACTTTTCGACCTCAGTCAACTGAAATATGTTAATAATATATATGCCAATGCCATCGGCGGTGTTATAATTCAATAAATCGATTGCATCGAAATTCCGAACCAACTGCAACTGCATTCCGAACGACCGCAACGACTCATCTTGTTCAAAGATTTCGTTTATTAAAGAGAAGAATACAGCATGCCTTGCGCTGGTAAGAATTATCGCAAAAAAGACGGAACAGTCTCTAACCCAAAACGGACTGATATTTGCTTCCATGAATAGTCGAGTCAGTTACAACTACAGAATATCTTGGATAAAATCTAGGAAATTCTCCTAAAACAGGAGAATTATTATTGTTAAAATACTCATCATTTTATTTTACTATTCTGGCGCGTACGGTACTTTGATTTTGGGATTTACCGATTATAGTGAGGGTCATACAAGTTGTACTGTAACAACTGTAGTACGAGGGGCATTCATAAAGTTGTTCATTACAAACCGCGGACAAGGTCAACTTGGATGATTCTACCCATTACATCTCTTCCCTTCTTAAAGTAAACTGTCCTCATTTACTCTTAAAAAGTATCTTGAGTTAAACCCTCAATCATAATGATTAGTTTCGCTGCCAGTATTGTTTGACTAGAAGCAAGTATATAATGTAGATTATTTTTTATATAAAACACCAAAATTGTAACACAAGACTTCCTAAAGTCATAGACATTGCTTGAAAAAAACCAAGAAAACGACTTAAACCTTCAAATCCTACACACGTTTACTACAATAGTTGAATTGAATTGAGTTTTACGGCGCACCAACACATGAAAGGTTATATGGCGCCTAACAGGAATGAACACGCAAGGCTCATCCTACATTTACATCAACATAACATATGGCGAATTGACAGAGAACCTTCCAACATTTCTTTAGTAATTACTTCTTAAGTATTTTAGAAGTTGTGTTTTACACTGTGCCGATGACGTTCAAAAACAACATGTATATTGATGCAATAACTCAATACATTCAATAGACACTTATCTTAACTACATATTGTTCAAGGAATGTATATGATCAGACATAAATTATGTACGTCATGAAATACTTAGTACCTGTGCACGACATGCACTAATATTTATTATTGTTAGCTCTACTGGCCGAAGACCAGCAGAGCTTACGGGATGGCGACAAAGGGTAACGTCTACAATGTTAATAATATATCGATAATAATAACGGTATTGATCAAATGATTGGATTAGCCCAAAGTGATTGTCAATCTGACAGTTATGGGTTCGAAACTCGAATAGACTATTATATATGCGCTATAAAACTGCCTCATATACGGGTTTCCAGCCATGTTTCACGAGCTTGAAGTTGGTAGTTAACCAAGCGTCCAACCGCTCCCATTTGCTTTCGGTACACGTCCTTGTATATAAATATAGTACCTTTAAGGTCATGTAATTTTGGTTCGAAGCTTCGAAACTGCTAAAAAGATAATATTAATGATTAAAAAATGTGTTTTTGTATCATATTATGATTTGCTTGTCTTGTCCATAATTTCTAGCTGCTGCTTGTTCTTTTATTTAAATGAATGCATTATGATTTGTTTTTGTATAGTTAATATGCTAATGATCTTGTCACTCTACGAAATACATGAAAAGGAAACTTCATCCTTATTTCATGTAAAGCGATAAGGTCCTCTTTGGGTCTCTTGTTAACATATGTATATGCTGGAGCGCCGAATTTATTTTACATTCAATCACGGGTATTTTAAACCCTCAACTAGAAAAGGAGCCGCACTTATGTTCCGCCTAAAAAGTGGCATGAGTATAGCCATATAGCGCTTAGATCATGCCTACATTACGATTAAAGAGGACAAAACAAAAGGGGAGTAAGTTGTTAAACGAGAGGGACGTGAGAGAGATGTGAATTAAACAAAAAGCTAGGATCCGATATAGCTGGCGTGACAAATCGAGTGATCAGATCGGGCCAATCTGACCGTCCGTCTAGTTGAAGTCCGGACCGAAGTTGTGTGTTGTAACGCGGAGATAACTACCAGATCTCCGCGTCACTCAATCACCAGGATTTCCTTCTCCAACGACACGGGTCGCCAGGTGGGTTACATTTCGGGGTGGGGTGTGGGTCCTACCCCTCTGCTGCATAACGAGCAGTCGGTTGATTCTTATCACCCCACCACCGACTGGGGTGATAATTATTATTAAAATGTATATACTACGAGTTCTCCTGCATAATATTTTGGAAGTAGTGTGCTCGGTAACGGGGCTATTTTTAAACTCTTGTTATCAAGCTTAACACAGATAAAAGAGTATTCGTACCGGTGTCTTAACTGTCATAAACACGTAAATCCTGCCTTATTTACTTATTGTATCTGTAAAGGAATGCTTGTATTAGCACCATACGTATACGTAGCAAAGAAATCAATTTATTTGAAAAAAATAAGCTTGGATGTCCATTAATGCCACAGGGGTTATTGAAAACTTAAATGTGATCGCAGTAAGTAAACCAACAGGAATAATGTAATATGGCAGATAAAACCAACAACACAAACTGTGAAGATATATTGACAAAATTAATGTTCAAATCAGACGTAGTTATGTATGCCCTGTTGCGAAATGCTGATATAAATACAAAAATATTTGAAAAAAGAAGCCGAAGAGTGCATAATCTGTCGGATCAAATACAAATACTAATAAACATTACGCGTGTGAATTCAAAATAGACGCTTATGTGTTACAGTTCTATTAACGATCTGAAACGTAACGGCTCCGCTATTGCGTATCATTCCGATAAAATGAAATATATCTGGTCAATTGAATGATTTAAATGGTATTTGGAGCCACCACCGGAGTGAGATATGGAAATGATGCATAGGACAGGTAACCGGTCATACTCTTACTAACAAATGGATGTCTATGATTTTTTACGGGTTCGGAGGGTCGAATTCGATACACAGGACCTCCGTGTTTATGTCTCCATTCAACGGACGCGGCTAACGGAACGTGTTTTGCCAAAGAACACATTGACCTAAACTGTGTCGCCGGTGAGGATTTAACTCGGGTCCTTCGGATTTAATAAAGAAGACAAATGGTCCTACATAAAGCACAGCACCCAAACGCAACGGAACTGTAGGTTCGCACTGCACCACAGACTAAATCACATCAGCAATTTCATTACTTCAGTAAATTTAGTTTTAATTGTGAATCATACCTTGATATTTTACCATGTAATCTCAGTAGATTTGTTTTAAATAAAAAAGAGAGTTTAAGAAACGTGTGTATTTCAAGTTATGACCATATTTTCACAAACACGACATCCATTAAATGTAAGTGACTGCATGGCATTGCATATTTCTTACCTTTTGACAATTTTTACGTTTCGCACTGCCAGGGGATTTTACGGTCATTTATATGTTGCTATACAATATCGAACAATAGACGACAACCAACAAGGGATTTCACACAAGTATGCATTCAATAATGTACAAAAAACACTCATATAATATACTACTTTTATCTTATCAAAGGAAGAGTGAAATTAGTTTACTAAAATTCATTATTTTATTGTAATATGTAAAAAACTGCCTATAAAACAGAGGTTTTAAAAACGTTTATCTCAAAATAATGTCCACACACTCCCTAAACATGACAGCCAGTAAATGAAATAATAGTCAGGCATTTCAATAGTCTGATTACGTCCTTGTTTATAGCAAACATACAGTGCGATATTTTAACAAGTCAGCCTTCAATATATCCGTAAAACTTGAACTATCTGTTTATTTCAATATAACACAAATGTTTTAACACACAGTTTTAACCACAAGACCTGGACATGCTTTTTAAACCATAAAAAGGGAAATAAGTTTGCCCATAATGTTGATTCAATGAATATTGTTTTTATGACAGTGCTTGCCATACATCAGCTCTGCTTGCCTTCGGAAATAATTTCATTCAGTGCTATGGAGATTATATTGTTTTTAATAGAATTTAAATTGACAATCATGCGCCGTTTTTATTACACGATTCAAAGCCAATATCTTCCTTTAAATTATATAGTATTCAATTTGTAAAGTCTATCTTGTTCGTACGTTTTGTATATTTCTGTGTGGTTGGTAATTTTATTTATGCTAATACTTCTAAAAAACCTGTTTAATTTTAGGAGTGTTCTTTCATGTTCAGCTAGGTTTAAATGATCGTAAAAGAGATTAGAGTGTTTACAAAATCAATATGTTGCAATATTTGTTAGAAATACTCAAAAGGTGATCCCTTGGAAGCAACAAACACAAACAAGAGAGAAAAGTAGCAGACTCGGTTTTATTAACGGTAGATGTCCTACTGTGCTTTATTAAAGGTGGATGTCCTACTGAGCTTTATTAATTGTAGATGTCCGACAGTTCTTTGTTAAAGGTGGGTGTCCTACTGTGTTATATTAAAGGTGGATGTCCTACTGTGTGTTATAAACGGTGGGTGTCCTACTGTGTTTTATTAAAGGTGGGTGTCCTACTGTGTTTTATTAAAGGTGGATGTCCTACTGTGCTTTATTAACGGTAGATGTCCTACTGTGCTTTATTAAAGGTGGATGTCCTACTGTGCTTTATTAAAGGTGGATGTCCTACTGAGCTTTATTAACGGTAGATGTCCTACTGTGCTTTATTAAAGGTGGATGTCCTACTGTGTTTTATTAAAGGTGGATGTCCTACTGTGCTTTATTAACGGTAGATGTCCTGCTGTGTTTTATTACACGCTGTACTCATTCATATTTATTACAAGCCGAGCAGTTGCCAGAAGGTATACCCTGTTTTGCACCGTTAACGGTCAAACATATCTTGTTGGAATGTGTAGACTTTGATCCTATGCGACAAAGATACTACACAGGTTATACTTTGAAAGAGTTATTTGATACTATAGATTTTAGTCTTGTTTTAGATTTCCTTAAAGAAATCAGACTTTATAAATCAATATAATATTTTCCTATATATATTAACTTGTTTACAAGTTTACAAGCTCGTTGGCGGGCATTTGTTGATTTACATATATACATAGTTTATATTGCTACCATATCATCCCTTATTTGTAGATAGTTTTACCTTTAAACGTTTACATTATTTTAATTACTACTTTATTCCTTCATGATTTTGCACGCAATATGACCTTTTTATGTGTCGACGTGCTTTAAAACACCATTCATTCATTCATTCCTTCATTCATTATTAAAGGTGGATGTGATACTGTGTTTTATTAAAGGTGGATGTCCTACTGTGCTATATTAAAGGCGGATGTCCTAGGGTGCTTTATTAAAGGTAGATGTCCTACTGTGCTGTATTAAAGGTGGATGTCCTACTATGCTTTATTTAAGGTGGATGTCCTACTGTGTTTTATTAAAGGGGGATGTCTTACTGTGCTTTATTAAAGGTGAATGTCCTACTGTGTTTTATTAAAGATGGATGTCCTACTGTGTTTTATTAAAGGTGGATGTCCTACTGTGCTTTATTAAAGGTGGATGTCCTACTGCGCTTTATAAAAGGTGGATGTCCTACTTCGTTTTATTAAAGGTGGATGTCCTACTGTGCTATATTAAAGGTGGATGTCCTAGTGTGCTTTATTAAAGGTAGATGTCCTACTGTGCTGTATTAAAGGTGGATGTCCTACTATGCTTTATTTAAAGTGGATGTCCTACTGTGTTGTATTAAAGGTGGATGTGTTACTGTGCTTTATTAAATGTGAATGTCCTACTGTGTTTTATTAAAGATGAATGTCCTACTGTGCTTTATTAAAGGTGGATGTCCTACTGTGCTTTATTAAAGGTGGATCTCCTACTGTGTTATATTAAAGAAGGATGTCCTACTGTGCTTATTAAAGGTGGATGTCCTACTGTGTTGTATTAAAGGTGGATGTCCTACTATGCTTTATTTAAGGTGGATGTCCTACTGTGTTGTATTAAAGGTGGATGTCCTACTGTGCTTTATTAAAGGTGGATGTCCTACTGTGCTTTATTAAAGGTGGATGTCCTACTATGTTTTATTAAAGGTGGATCTCCTACTGTGTTATATTAAAGGTGGATGTCCTACTGTGCTGTATTAAAGGTGGATGTCCTACTGTGCTCTATTTAAGGTGGATGTCCTACTGTGTTGTATTAAAGGTGGATGTCCTACTGTGCTTTATCAAAGTTGGATGTCCTACTGAGCTGTATTAAAGGTGGATGTCCTACTATGCTTTATTTAAGGTGGATGTCCTACTGTGTTGTATTAAAGGTGCATATCCTACTGTATTTTATTAAAGGCGGATATCCTATGGTGCTGTATTAAAGGTGGATGTCCTACTGTGCTTTAATAAAGGTGGGTGTCCTACTGTGTTTTATTAAAGGTGGATGTCCTACTGTGTTTGATTAACGGTGGATGACCTGCTGTGTTTTATTACACGTTGTACTCATTCATATTTATTACAAGGTGAGCAGTTGCCAGAATGTATACCCTCTTTTGCACCGTTAACGGTCAAACATATCTTGTTGGAATGTGTAGACTTTGATCCTATGCGACAAAGATACTACACAGTTAATACTTTGAAAGAGTTATTTGATACTATAGATTTTAGTCTCGTTTTAGATTTCATTAAAAAAATCAGACTTTATAAATCAATATAAAATTTTCCTATATATATTAACTTGTTTACAAGTTTACAAGCCCGTTCGCGGGCATTTGTTGATTTACATATATACATAGTTTATATTGCTACCATATCAACCCTTATTTGTAGATAGTTTTATCTTTATACGTTTACATTATTTTAATTACTACTTTATTCCTTCATGTTTTTGCGCGCAATATGACCTATTTATGTGTCGACGTGCCGTAAAACACCATTCATTCATTCATTCATTATTAAAGGTGGATGTGATACTGTGTTTTATTAAAGGTGGATGTCCTACTGTGTTTTATTAAAGATGTTTGTCCTACGGTGCTTTATTGAAGGTGGATGTCCTACTGTGCTGTATTAAAAAATTCACGTTTCACGTCACCATATCACGCGATCACGTTTTACCGAGACCAAAATCACGGATCACGCTGATATAATTTTCACGCAATCACGCAAAAATATTTTTTGTTTCACGTGTCACGTTTTTAAAAACACCCCGATCACGTTTTCACGCAAAACCCCTTTGGGACCCCCATCAACAATTGACGTTTTACGTTTATTTACAACATGACGTCACGCAAACGTCAACTTTATGCACGTGAAAAAAACGCGCGAATAAATTGGACTAATCGCTAGTGGGCGCTTTAATTGGCCTAATCTGCCCAGACCGATATCTGCAAGTAAGACATATGCATGATACGGTCTAGCTGCCCGAGACTACTGTTATCCGTAGCCTCGGTCACCCGGCCCGCTTCTGATTTCTTCGTTACGCTATGCTTCACGGATCCAGAACCAGGGCCTGTGGAAAATAGAACGTTTAAAATCGCCCTCTCGTTTTGGGCGATTTTGGAGATATTTTGAGAGTTTCAACGAGACTTTCAAAATACATATTTTTAAGTTAATTTAATAATAATTTCTTATTTTTAAATTATGAGAAGCAGCAAGTGATGTTTAAAAGTTTAACAGTTACATCAACAATTGACGTTGTACGTTTATTTATAACATGACGTCACGCAAACATCGACTTTATGCGCGTGAAAAAAACGAGCGAATAAATTGTGCTAATCGTTAGTGGGCGCTTTAATTGGCCTAATCTGCCCAGACCGATATCTGCAAGTAAGACATGCATGATACGTTCTAGCTGGCCGAGACTACTGTTATCCGCTAGACAGGAAAACGGCGAATTCATATATTTTTTGAAAATAGAAAACAAAATATCGACTTTTTTATTTTTGACTTTTTATGGAAAAAAACGTCTGGACTATGTACACTAGGTTTTTATTAATATAACAATTTAAAAAAATCAATTTTATATATCATTGTTTTGCGAATATTGTCAATTTTTACCGGTCACCTGAAATCCTCTTTTTATGTACAGACAAATATACACACTGAAAAGTTTAAAATAATTTTAAAACACATCAAAGAGGAGAGAGATTTACAAATAAGCTTACACTCATTTAAAAACATTATAGCAATGTTGACTTACTGATAAAAGACGTTTCACTGACATTTTAATAGTTAATTGTGTCACCTTAATCCAGCGGTCTCCATAATATCCTATTTAATATATATACGGTCTTCTTATTGTCTTGTGTAGATATATATATATATATAAAATAAATAAAATAAATATACTCATACGTTCAACACATGTTGTAGTAAAGTATGATCTTACGTATATATATGTTGTAAGGGGTTTGTAATGTATAAGATTACGTACTTTGCAGGTTTCTATATTTTTATTAATGTGGAACTAACAGCCTGGAATTACAAAGAAACAACATTATAACTTAATACGCTAACATTCCATAATTACAGCATGTCCAGCGAAATACATCATTTAACAATTATATACAAATTAAATAAAACAATACATACCAGGCAATGGCCTCACTATATTTACTCTGTATAGACAGGCAAATAAAGTAACTCAACTTATGGCTATAAATGCATAAGTTTATTCTTGGAGAGGTATAAGCTACTCCGCTGACAGCTGTGACAAAAGTGATATTAGAGAGGGCTTTTAGGCGGGAAACTAATAAAAGAACAAGGTTAGGTAACTGGTTAGGTAACCTATTCACATCATACCACATTCATACACATACTATAAATATACATACAATATACATGTACACTGAAAGTAGTTCAGTGTCCAGTCTAAACTGTCCAGGTAAATACAAATGCTAAGGTTCATTGGTTACTATAATTAAATGGAATGTAGGCACTATCTTTAAAGGTACAGTAGACATATTGTTAAAATAAACACCTGTTGACATATATATATATATATATATAAATATATATATATGTGTGGTTGAACGCTTAAATGTGGCCCACTCATATGAGCTATAATTGTATGTATGTATGCGTCTATATGTTAAATGTGCCTTCAGACGAGTGTGTTATGATGTAGAGATACAGTTTATCAACGTGTGTTGCAACTACCTTTTTTAAGGAGTGAATATATACGCTTGATTTCTGTGTATCTCGTCATAGCTAGGCGCCCTGCCGTAGTTCGTCCGAAGGTTGTCTGTCCTTGGTAGTTCACAAATATTTCTCCCCATATAAATATATATATATATATATATATATATAAAATAATAAATATACTCATACGTTCAACACATGTTGTAGTAAAGTATGATCTTACGTTTTAAATATCAAAGAAAGTTTTATATATAAATGTTATGATCTCATGTTTTAAATATCAATATATATATGTGTGTGACATGTTATGTTTAAAATAATCTGAATGTATCTATCTATCTTAATAACCTTGAAATAAAGCTGAAATAAAAAGTATGTTCTTTTTGCAACCATGTATTTCATGTCTTTTTTAAATTATTGTCTATTAAGCGTCTATTATTTGAAATCATTAAAATCCCTATTGGTTTGTCTAAGCCAGTTTAGTAACAGCTTTTTTAAATTTTCATATGAAATAATCACTTAGATTTTAAATTATAGAAAGTATTTCTTTACAATGATAAAAGAACCGTAATTTTATTTATTAAAAACAAAATAAACGCATTAAATTAAATTTGTGAAAATTGGCATCAAAATGATAAAAGAGTATGAGAGTGGACCTTTGGAAACGGCCGAACTCAAAAGTTCAGGTAATTCTTCATCAATATACTCAAAAGAGTATGAGAGTGGACCTTTGGAAACGGCCGAACTCTAAAGTTCAGGTAATTCTTCATCAATATACTCACAATTAAAATATATTGAACAAAATCCTAATTACTCACTTTTGTAACTAATTTTATTATTTGAAATATATTTTTGAAAAGTTGTGTGATAAAATAACAAAGAAACTGTTACCTTTTATTTGCATCGTTTACGAAACAAGCTAAACCGCTTAAACAAATCTCTCTCAATGGCGTGGATGACATCTGTAAGTTGGCGTGGTCTTGATGGAGAAGGTATCCGGGGAAAGACACGTATCACTATTGATGGGCGACCACACCGCACTCTGTCACAACTCCGAGACGGTTCGCAATGGTTAGAAGTGAATCAAGTGCCACACTAACTAAAAGGAGCCTGTTTATGGCATATTTTCGCTTACTGTAATATTCACTAAATAAACATGAAAATTGTATTGTATTGGTGTTCACTGTGATGTATATTTACAAAAAAACTCAATTTTCATTAAAACTTCAGATGTTGAAAAAAGTTGTTACCTTTAGCGTCGATAGTTGTTACATTTAGCGTTGACATAAAAAGTTGTTACCTTTAGCGTCGATAGTTGTTACATTTAGCGTTGACATAAAAAGTTGTTACCTTTAGCGTCGATAGTTGTTACATTTAGCGTTGACATAAAAAGTTGTTACTTTTAACGTTGCAATTGTTACCTTTAGCGGACTTGTTACCTTTAGCGTTGTTACAATCCTCCCGTTATATGAAAACATGATATGTGCTGACAAAACACATAACATGAATCGAAGTCCACTTAAAGATAAACACTTCTTAAAAGTGCTAGGAAATACAAAAACGATAACAGTTTGACCTATTTATTGCAGAATCGTCTATTATAAAACGAAACATGGATAATCCTAAATTATCTCCCTTTTAATTGAATATCGTTTGAAATTCAAATAACTGTAATTCAGCGTTAACATTAAATACTTAAAAACATGATGTTAATTAACTTTAGTTGGCATATATTAGAATTAATGAATGAATGAATGGTGTTTTACGGCACGTCGACACATAAATAGGTCATATTGTGCGCAAACATTGATGAAAAATGAAGGAATGAAGTATTAATTAAAAATTAATGTAAATATATAAAGATAAAACTATTGAAAAATAAGGGATGATAAGGTGTAATATAAACTATGTATGTAAATCAACAAATGCCCGTCAACGGGTACATGTACACTTAACGAAACTTCTAACGCTACATTTAGTTATTTTAGGATTTCTTAAAGTCTGCTTTTTTGATTTTCTTGAAATTTGGCAGGGTAACGCTCCTATTTACGATACATATTTCTGCAAAATTTGAAGAAAAACAAAAGATCTGTTTTTGAGATACAGCCCATCAAGTGAGATAACCTCAAATTCAAAAGTCGCAAAATGCGGAAATTTTGCCAATCGCGCAATTGTATCATGTTGATGTTCATGGCGTTGATGCTACTACATGTATGTAGCGTTTATCCTTAATTTAATTCACCTCTGTATTACACCTGTATTAGAAGAATGGAAAACTATTTAAAATATCGATTTGCGTGCAATGTACAGTGTCATCACGCATCTTGAATCACGGATTAGTCGTCGGATTATTTGCTTGTGAAAACAGCGCGATGGTTCAAAATCAAAGCATGCTGCACATGGAACTTGAGCTTCCGAGTTTTAAAACGGCTCAAGAAATGGTTGTTTTATAATTCCCTAATAGTAGGAGATTAGAAAGTGAATCATACGTACAAACAAAAATGGTTAAACTATCTATTGAGCAAAGGGCACGCGTTGTTGGTTTGATAGAGGGAGGTGCGACTTATAGGCAGGTCATTAAAACATCTCTTTTATTCCTTGATAAGATATTTATTTGTTTGTCCACAAACCATTTTACGACGAAACTTGTTTCGTGAATTCTATCCCTGGTCATTTGATTTCAGGTTGCCGCAATAATGAATGTCCAAATAATCAGTGTCATACGCTTGATGATCAAGTATCGTCAAACAGGATCAGTCCGAGACCGACTCAGGCAGCCACATGGTCGCGTCACAACCAGACAACAATATAACACTATCGTTAATCAGCACCTACGTAACAGGAATCGACGAGCTACGGATACGTCAAGGGCGACCATAGGATCACACGGCCGACCTATCAGTGCTGCGACTGTGCGCCACAGATTACGTCAACATGGACTACGATGCCGAAGACCCTTCTACGGAATTGTGCTCACAGCTCGCCACAAACGCAATAGACTTCAATAGGCGCGTTGGCACGTGCGGTTTACGAGAGCCGACTGGGCATCAATCCTGTTCACGGATGAATCAAGGTTTAATTTATTCGACAAAGACGGCCGTCATTGTGTGTACAGAAGACGGAATGAACGTTTTAGGGACAACTGTGTCATTGAGAGGAACAGATTTGGTGGCGGTTCAGTAATGATTTGGGATGGCATTTCCATGAATACCAAAACCGCGGGTGTAATGATAAATGGTAACTTAAACGCAGCACGATATCAAAATGAAATCCTGATCCCTGTGTGTATTCCACATCTACAGACTAACCGTCGAATGCGTTTGATGCAGGATGGAGCGCCATGCCATACAGCGCGAGCCACGCAAGCAACTCTTCGTGCACATAGAATTAATGTGCTGCCTTGGCCATCTTGTCCCCCGGACCTCAATCCGATAGAACACATTTGGGATGTTATTGGTAGGGCTGTGCGGGCCAGGAGGCCTCTCAATCTGAGACAACTAGGGCAGTTTGTACTAGAAGAGTGGAATCGTGTGCCACAGCGCGTCTGTAGCGATTATGTTTTGTCCATGCGTAGCCGCTGCAGAGCTGTGATTGCTTCTAATGGAGGTCACACCAGGTATTAGGACTTTGTTATATTAGGACTTTGCCTACAGAACAGACTGATGCTATACTGATGGAGACTGTTAAGTTAACACAACATACAATGTGATTAAAATTGTGTTTTTATTGTTTTAAGTGAAATGAAATATCAAAAACTTTATCCATTTTCTTATGCTATTTGTTTTCAATAATCCAGTGTTGATCTAAACACGTCTTTGGTGTCGCAATTAAGTTTGAACAGTTTACATATTAAATGTATTGTTTTGTCTTATTAGATTGTTGATATTGTTATACATGTTGTTGTAATTCTGAATCCAAGTAAAAGTACAGAGGTGAAGTAAAACATTTCAATATTTAATTATGACTCAAAACGGCATTGCGCCGATACAAATGTGCGATTTGTAAATTTTCCGATATTTGCGACTTTCGGTATAGGGGGTTATCTCACTTGATAGGTTGTATTTCAAAAACACTTTAATGATTTGTTCTCAAATTTTGATGACATATTTTAGACGTATTTGCACATTACTGTAGAAAAATTCAGGAATATCCACTGAGAATATTTCGAGAAAATAAACAATAACTACAGGTAGCGTTAGAAGTTTTGTTAAGTGTATATAAACAAGTAAATATATATAAGAACACATTATAATGATTTATATAGTCTGATCTCTTTTAGGAAATCTAAAACAAGACTAAAATCTATAGTATCAAATAACTCTTTCATAGTATTAACATTGTAGTACCTTTGAAGCATAGGATCAAAGTCTACACATTCCAATAAGATGTGTTTGACAGTTAACGGTGCAAAGCAGGGTATACATTCTGGTAATTGCTCAGCTTGTAATAAATATGAATGAGTATAACGTGTATGCCCTATCCTGCACCGGGCTCGGTGAACTTCTTCTCGACGAATGGGTCTACTAGAAGAACGCCATTCTCCGAGTAACGGTTTAATTGAATGGAGTTTATTGTTAACTGACAAATCCCAAGTGGCTTGCCAAGATTTACGAATAAATGTGTTAATACAATCAGTATAAGGTAATTTAGTATTAGATATATGTAAACCTAATACTGCTTTAGCAGCACTATCAGCTCTATCATTACCACGTATTCCTACATGGCTTGGAAGCCAACAGAAAATAATAACATTATCAACTATACGAGAATTGTATTTTTCTAAAGAATTACGAACATAGAAAGCTGCAATAATTCGAAGTACTTTAAGTTAACAAAATCCAATGTAGCCAATTGTATAAGTGTTATAATTTCTTTCTAAGAACACACATCGACTTGATAGCTGTAAAATATGTGCATGCAATCAGAGCAGATGATTTAAACTCGTTATTTTGCAGTTCAGCAATATCTCTAATCAAGCATGAAATACACAAAACAATGAGAATATTATTGACATGTTCTTAGGTGGGTCCTTAGGCATTTTGACTAGTAGTAAACAAGAGCGCTGCCTAATGCTTCCTAACGTTTTTATGATAAAAGCATTTCCTAGGTGTCAGGTCAATAATAACCCTGCCCTTTGACCTTCTAACAAAAAATTACTGATAGGGGATGTTGTTTAACCAAGAGCACTATCCGTATAAAGTTTCAAGACTAGATCAAATATTTCGTGAATAACAGTTGTCATGATCAGGTGACCTTGACCTCTGACCTACTTAGCTTAATATCATTAAGGATTGTTGTTTAACATGGGTACTATTGTTTGTAAAGTTTCAACATTGTAGGTCTAATAGTTACAAGCTACAGTGAGGAAAATGTTTTAGGATTGAGTCATTGTCCGTTTAAAGAAAGTTATTTTCATGTACACAATTATAAAAGACAATTTTTAGAAAGTAATCTCTTAAATAGTGCAATGATATTCATATTTAAGCGATTTTTTTTTTTTAAATTTGTAATTTTTGGACCAGAAAAATGCAATGTTCTAGCCTCCGAGCATTTATTACTTTCTTCTAATTACTGTATACTTTGGCAGTTATGAAAATGTTGAAACCATTTATGTTGCAATTTGTTTAGAATAGACTCCTATAAACTCAAAATAACCAAGCCTATCATGCGTGTAGCGCTCTATCAACAGTTAAACGATAATGTGTTTTCAAAAAATTACATTAAACAAGAGGTCCAAGTGGGCCTGTATCGCTCTACCGGCTATACGGAGTCAGTGGTGGGGAACACGACATCGATATGCAAAACTAGGCTTGGTACTGATCATTCCTGCCAAGTTTCTCTGAAATCCAGCCTGGGGTTCAGGAAAACTAGTCCGGATAAGGTTTGTGTAGAAGGGGCCATATTATTAACTCTTGTCAACATTATTCAACCGGAACACGGCGATGATATGCGCAACTAGGCTTGGTACCGATCATCCCTGCAAAGTTCCATTTAAATCCGGCCAGGGGTTCTGGAGAACTAGTACGGACAATGTTTGTGTACTAAAACCTTTAAAGTGCTATAACTCCGCCAAACATCATTCAACCGTAACACGTCGACTGGTACTGATCATCCCTAAAAGGTTTTGCTGAAATCCGGCCGTGAGTTCAGAAGAGACTAAGTTTGTTTGTTAAAACCTTTTTGCCAAAATCATTCAAACCGGTACATGGGGATGATATGCACAAATATTTGTATGTATCACACCGTCTACCCTTTATTGAGATAAACATGTATTTCAGAGACAGAAATACAACCATTAGATGATTCGTTCAATGAATTAGATCTAGATCTGTAGTAAGAAGTAACTGTCACAAACACGCTTGAGTCACCTGCTGTCAAGAATTTTGAGTGCAATTTGCTCTTGGTGTTGACAATGTTACTACTTTCGGCGCAGGTCTACTCAATGGGTCTTTCATTATTGTACAAAGACAAGCTCTTCGATAGGGTCCGTTTCAATTATTTGTCGTTGTAAATGAATTTCTTTCGGTACAATATTAAAGGTCTGTTATGAACTCGGTTAGGTCATCCTCTTACCTTATAAAGTTTGAAGACGTTTGGTGCAATCGTTCACGAGCGGATATATTTTCATTATCGTAATAGTAAACATTTTAGCATACTTTTTAATAAGTGCCCACTTCATTTAAATCGGTTTTCGAGCACATTATGTCCTAATTCAATAAATTAATAAATACAGAACTCATACAGGGAATTTGATATAAATACTCACATTTTAAAAGTAATATAGATATATGTCCATGATAACATTGTATTTTATAAAACAAATTTACAATACATATTGTGAAAGATTGCTATTGTGTCATTTTGCAATTGTCGAATTGTATGTTGTTGTGATAAAATATTGAAGAATTCTTTACTGTAAACCCGTAACTACAATCTCTCAGTATGTAACAAGGAATGTGATTGGACGAGACTTTTGACCCTGTTCATTAACAATGCAGGTGCAGCCATATTTATAGGTGCACCTACATTTTTACAGGTGCACCCATAAATATATAGGTGCACCTATACATTTAACAAGTCCACCTACACCTTTTTTACAGGTGTAGTTTTGACCCCGATCGTACACCATATAGATAACGATATATATTTTGCACCGGTTTACTCTTATATACAATGTAGCACTAACGTATTATCTATCGATCTTCCGCCGCTATTGATCTTACCAGAATGATATAATGATTTAAAAAAAGGAAGAGATTGTGTTTTTCTAAGAACGGAAGCTTGTATTCAATTTGATTGGTCAGTCCTTAATCCTAATTTTTCGTTAAGTACTTAAAGCACACTTCGTATACATTGAAGAGTTTGTTGACTATACAACAACTAGGAGCTATTGACCAATCAAATTCGATTGTCTACTTAAATCTGATTGGACAAAGTGAAAGAGGGAGAAAATCAATAAACGGAACAGCGATTTACTGATATCCTAAAAAGGACAACGTTTATTGTTGATAGAGCAAGGTTACATATATTTTTGATACTGCATTTCAGGTAAGTAAGATTTTGTCATTTACCAATACAATTACAACTTGCAAAGTAAACTATCTATAATAATATAATCTAAATCTATAATATAAATCTATAATAATAATAAACAAAATAATAATAAAAAAATAAAATACACCTCTTGATAAAATTGGTGATTCTTTAGCGAAACATATTTGTTTGAAAAAGAAATTTATATATAAAATAATTAGGTAAAATCTTTTATTTTTCTATCGAACGTGTGTTTATTGTTTATTGTTTTGAGAATATAAAACCCAGGTATTCAAATAAAAACGTACTCATCTAAGACAATATAACCGCGATATTTTCTTTATGTTCCGACCTACAAGTTTGTTTTTACACAAATCTTAATTCGACCTGTCTCTATTATGCACTCCTTGGGAATCTGTACGCAGCGAGCACAGGATAGTGCATTAGAATCGGATCGCTATCATATAAGCGCTATCGTTCATACTTCTAGATCCTAACTTCTAGTACGGTGATTCCGTCTACTTCGTAGCGTACAGTAACAAAACTAAAGGTACTTTTTTGGCAGATATATATTGATATGACTTTCACATCACCCATACAACTTTGGTAATTGTTTTTCACAAATTTGATACTTTGATGATTTTATACTCAATTTCTATATACTATGACAATGAAATTGAAAAACTAGATACAAATAACACAAACCTGACGAACCGTTTTATAGTTCGTGTATTTTTAAAATGTTTTCTCTCAACTTATCATAGCTCTTTCATCTCACATATTTGTATAACTATAACAAGTGCATGTCATGCTGATCATTTTAGAAAAAGCGCCATATCAATATCACTTATAGGTTTCAATAAGTAGTCGCTACAAACTTGTTTTATGGATTTTGGATTTTACATCAACTTGAATTTTTGCTAGGATCAACTAGACATCGTGGGAAACATTACTGTAAAGTTTCAATAAAATCCAACTGGTAGTTTCAGAGCAGTTGTCGCCTCAATAAAAACGTTTACGGACAGACAGACGGACGGACGGACGACATCAATCTTTGATCAGTAGAGCTAAAAATAAAAACGTCTTCTCTGAAATAACAAGCGCTAGAAGTCTGCTATTTTGAAGCTAATCGACCTCTACCTAGTTTGTTTAAATGGTGACGATGAAGTCAAATTTTACCCTGCGGTGAGGGTCACCGTTTTATAGTTGGTGTATTTTTAAAATGTTTAAATAACACAAACCTGACGAACCGTTTTATAGTTGGTGTATTTTTAAAATGTTTTCTCTCAACTTATCATAATTCTTTCATCTCACATATTTTTATAACTATAACAAGTGCATGTCATGCTGATCATTTTAGAAAAAGCGCTATATCAATATCACTTATAGGTTTCAATAAGTAGTCGCTACAAACTTGTTTTATGGATTTTGGATTTTACATCAACTTGAATTTTTGCTAGGATCAACTAGACATCGTGGGAAACATTACTGTAAAGTTTCAATAAAATCCAACTAGTAGTTTCAGTACAGTTGTCGCCTCAATAAAAAGTTTACGGACAGACAGACGGACGGACGGATGACATCCATCTTTGATCAGTAGAGCTAAAAATAAAAACGTCTTCTCTGAAATAACAAGCGCTAGAAGTCTGCTATTTTGAAGCTAATCGACCTCTACCTAGTTTGTTCAAATGGTGACGATGAAGTCAAATTTTACCCTGCGGTGGGGGTCACCGTTTTATAGTGTTTTTTTCAAAAAAAAATCTCTCAACTTATCAGAGCTCTTTCATCTAACATATTTGTATAACTATAACAAGTGCATGGCACACAATTTAGCGGTTTTACTGGCATTTTGCCAGTCATATTTTCAAAATGCCAGTAAACTTTTGAAGGAATGGCAATATTATGCAAATGTTTAACACCCTTCTTGTTTAGAATATTGCTAAATAGTAAAACTATTTAGGGATAATATAGTTTACAGGCATAAATGACCAGTCCAAATGATGAGAAAAAGGGCTAATGTTTAATGTTTATTGTTTGCTAGAGTTTGCTTTAGTTTTAATCAACTGACGCCAGTTGGAAAAAATGCTAAATTCGAGCACTAAAGTGTCTAAAATGAGACTGAAGGTAATTCATACCATTTGGTCCTCTTATTTATTTTGTGACTATTTCTATCAACATACAATTCATAGGAAAAACGCGAACTGTACAACATAATTATATTACTACAACAAGGAACTTATATTTGAATCACTTTTCGATCTTCATTTACCGAGTATATGTATTCAGGTTTTCAGCCGATATTATGTGCGTTGGCTTGAATAATGGATGAATGAATGAATGGTATTTTACGGCACGTCGACACATAACTAGGTCATAGTGTGCGCAAAAAACAACCGATGAATCATGAAGGAATGAAGTAGTAAATAAAAATAATGTAAACGTATAATGATAAAACTATCTACAAATAAGGGATGATATGGTAGCAATATAAACTATGTATATATGTAAATCAACAAATGCCCGACAAGTTAATATATATAGGAAATTATTATATTGTTTTATAAAGTCTGATGTCTTTAACGAAATCTAAAACAAGACTAAAATCTATAGCATCAAATAACTCTTTCAAAGTATTAACTGTGTAGTATCTTTGTCGCATAGGATCAAAGTCTGCACATTCCAACAAGATATGTTTGACCGTTTGCGTTGGCTTGATTATTAACCATTTTCCCTTTGTTTTCAGGCCACCGAACACCAAATATGAATGGAAAAATGGCCCTATGTATAGGACTGGTTTTTCTTATACATGGTAAGATAAGTGGGAAATTTTAATTATCTTGATATTTTTATCATGTTTTAGTTACGAGTATTCGCTTTATTATAAACAACCGTTTTATTTCGCATGTTCTTGGACCTTATATTCGCACAAATAAATACAAGAAATGTCAAAGTAAGTGACAAATGCCCCCGAAGTGACCTGTAATATGAAACCAACAGATATATTTAAAAATAATTAAAAAAAGTCAATCAAATAAAACAAACAAAAAAAATAAAATAAAATTTAAAAAAAATAAAAAAATAAAAATTATAAAATAAAATTAAAAAAAAAACATAATTAAACACGCCGTCTTGTTGTGGTGAGCAATTGTGCGAAGTTATTTGAAAATTTGTCGATTATTGTCAGTTATGAAGCGGACACGATTGTACAGTCGAACGGATTTTGACCTTTGATCTCTAAGTGTGACCTTCACCTTGGAGTCATGGACCTGGATTTTGTGCGCGACACGTCGTCTTGTTGTAGTGAGCAATTGTGCGAAGTTATTTGAAAATCCGTCCATTATTGTCAGAGTTATGAAGCGGACACGATTGTACACGCGAATGGACAGACAGTGCGACTACTATATGCCACCCTTCGGGGGCATAAAAATAAAACTCCGCTCATACATCTCCAGGCAGATCACCATTAATGATATTTGCTTATCGTTCTAACAACAACATCGGTATGCATCGCAAAACATTTTACAATCTTTGTCAGTAAATGCTTTGCACGTACGAATAAGTGATTCGAAGATAATAGTTTAAAGACGGACATATTGGTCTGTTGCGTTACCTGATAATTACAATTTTTTCTATACTGTAACAAAATAAATACAATATGGTTAATAAGCTACATATAGCGCTTATTGGTTTAAGTATTTTCATATCTTCTTCGTACCCCTTACATAAGTCGTATGTAAAATGTTTCATTATGTGGTTCCACGTTAATTCCATTCAGCGACGGCAAAGCTTATATTAGCTGGATTTTATAACGGATATTGCGACAATAAAATACGTTTAAAAACATTCTTTACTGAAAAAATGCGATAACCGAATTAAAATTTACAATACGCAAACCTTTTAAGCCGAAATTAAAGTTTTATTTCATACCTCAGATAACCTCGTTTTCGCTTCTTGGAGAAGGAGTTGGATGTGGTATGCAAGTCAATACTCGGACCACGTAATGTTAACGAAATGTCATAGATATTTAAACAAATTGCATTAGTGTCAACTAAAGATAAGATAATCAATAACACAGGTGTCCTTTTCTTTAAATCATGAGAAAATAAATATTGTCATGAAGTGTTTTATCTATCAAATGGAATAGATAATTCCCCTTTTGTGTAATCTGACAGCAATTTATCATATCATATAATATTTAATTACTAACTCGTTTTTAAATCTTCTGTCTAGCTGTCGGTGGGAACAAATTGTTTTTCACTGGTGCTGCGAATCGGTAGAGTTAGTACGTCCTGGTTCTTTGAAATCAGCAGAATGACCTGGCAGCACTACATTATTTCTATAAAAGAAGATAAAAAGTCGAAAAGGAACTATGGAACAAGTGTAAATGTAACGAGAAAGAAACCAAAAACTTCAACACAAAAATATAATTAACAAATTTATTTACTTAAAATATTCACTTACAGAATACACAAATCCAGTTTTGTGATTAATATCCAATTTTTGAAATAAGTCCAAATAAAATTATCCAATGTTTCTTTAATCCAAAACAGTAAATGTCTCTTTAATCCAAAACAGTAAGTGTCTCTTTAATCCAAAACAGTTAGTGTCTCTTTAATCCAAATGTTAATTGTCCTTTAAGTCTAAATTAAATTCCAATATTTCCGATTTAGTCCAAATATCCAATTTCACTGTTATTGCGAATGAGCACAATATGTATTAAATCCTCTCACAATTATATTTTCCAAAAGCATCCAAATCTAAATTAACTTTAATGAAGAATACTGAAACTGATCTGCCGAGCTGCTCCCAGAGTCTGTTTATATAACGTCATCAAATGTTCCTGAAGGCTTCCCATTATACCGTCCAATGAGAACAGTCCACATCATTATAAATGAATTTGCATACATAATTTGTATAAATGATAAACATATATTCTAATTTTAGCTGTTTTTCAAGGCCAATAATAAATATACAGCTGATCTCATCATATGTTTAACAACTATATCATTAAAGGACTACAGTCAAACAAAAACACACACACAATAATGAAAAAGATGAAACAAGAGGCCCAAGAGGGCCTGTGGACGCTCTACTGGCTAATATGGCTCTTATAACATCAATGAAGCGAGTTACTATCGTCTTAAAGAGGCAAAATATAGCATTTTTAACTAAATCGAGAGCCATAACTCCACCATTACTGGTCCGATCTGGCTGGTTTTCGAACTTGGCCAGTAGAGATAATAAAAACAGATATAAAAAAAAATATAAAAATAATAAAAGAAAAAAAAAAGGAAAACAATCTGGTAAAGTTTAGTAAAGATCAGATGAAAAATGAAGGTCCTATCGCCTTAATATAGCATATTTAACGAAATCAAGGGCCATAACTCCGCTATTACTGGTCCGATGTGGCTGGTTTTCGAACTTTTCCGAGCTTTTATTGACATTAACAATCTGGCAAAATTTGGTAAATATCTGATGAAAAATGAAAGCGCTAGAGTGTTGACAAGACACAATATAGCAATTTTCGTTAATTCAAGGGCAATAACTGAAGGCCCTATCGTCTTAACGAGACAAAATATAGCATTTTTAACTAAATCAAGGGCCATAACTCTGCTGTTACTGGTCCGATCTGGCTGGTTTTCAAATTTGTTCGAGCTTTCATTGACATTAACAATGTGGTAAAAGTTTGTAAAGATCGAATGAAAAATGAAGACCTTATCGCCTTAACGAGGCAAAATATAGCATTTTGAACTAAATCAAGGGCCATAACTCTGCTGTTACTGGTCCGATCTGGCTGGTTTTCAATTTGTCCGAGCTTTCATTGACATTAACAATGTGGTAACAGTTGGTAAAGATCGGATGAAAATTGAAGGCCCTATCGTCTTAACGAGGCAAAATATAGCGTTTTTAAATCAAGGGCCATAACTCCGCTATTACTGGTCCGAGCTGCCTGTTTTTCGAACTTGCCCGAGCTTTCATTGATATTAACAATATGGTAAAGTTTAGTAAATATCCGATGAAAAAGGAAGGCCCTATCGTCTTAACGAGCCAACATATATAATTTTTACTAAATCAAGGGCCAAAACTCCGCTGTTACTGTCTGATCTGGCTGGTTTTCGAACTTGTCCGAGCTTTCATGGATATTAACGACCTGTTAACATTTGGTAAAGATCGGATGAAAAGTGAAGGCCCTATCGTCTTAACGAGACAAACGTTAACAACGGACGACGACGGACGGACGGACGACGGACAACTCGGCATCCCATAAGCTCTACTGGCCGAAGACCTTAAAATGCAAGATATGACATCACAAGCATAAAAGGTTGACAATAGGTGCCTTGAAACGATCATTGGCAAAAAAGGCCGCTGGGGGTTTAAACCAGGTTTTAGGGTAGGGTACATCAAACCTCACGTTTACCCTTTTGTCAGCCCTATAAAACGAGACACTGCACATGAACGTATCACCGCCAACAAACAAGGCTGCAATGAATAGGCAATATAGGCCTTAAGCCAGGACCAAAAACTTTCGATATCGATACCAACTCAGGTGGCAAATTCTACCATATTTATTTAGAAAGGACAATGTCTGTAGATGACATTTGTCCATGATAGCAGTCTGGAACGGGTAGCTTATACTATATTAATTTGAACAACGTACAATAGGTCATTGTAGCCTGGCATCAAAATGTGGATGTTTATTTTTTGCACATTTATATTTCTTGATAATTGTTAATATACTTTTGAATGAACGAATGAATGGTGTTTTACGGCACATCGACACATATATGTCATATTGTGCACAAAAAACCGACGAAAGATGAAGAAATTAAGTAGTAATTAAAAATTAATGTAAATATAATAACAAATAAGGGATGATATGGTAATAATATAAAACTATATATGTAAATCAACAAATGCCCGTCAACGGGTATATAAACAAGTAAATATATATAAGAACACATTATAATGAGTCTGAGTTCTTTTAGGGAATCTAAAACAAGACTAAAATCTATAGTATCAAATAACTCTTTCATAATCTTTTCGTAATAAATATGAATGAGTATAACGTGTATGCCCTATCCTGCACCGGGCTAGGACAACTTTTTCTCGACGAATGGGTCTACTAGAAGAAACGCCATTCTCCAAGTAATGGTTTATAATTGAATGGAGTTAATTGTTAACTGACAAATCCCAAGCGGCTTGCCAAGATTTACGAATAAATGTGTTAATACGACTTTTAAAATCAGTATAAGGTAATTTAGCATTAGATATATGTTAACCTAATTCTGCTTTAGCATTACCACTTATCACTACATGGATTGGAAGCCAGCAAGAAATAATAACATTATCACCTATAAGATAATTGTACTTTTCTAAAAGCTGAAGCATAACTGGGTTATCATGTTTCATATTACCCAGTGCTTGAAGAGATGAAAGGAAATCAGAAAAGATTACAAAATGGTCATCATCAGATTCCTGAATATAATTTAACGCAAGTTCAATTGAAAAGATAGAGGCCTGGTCAGGCAAGCGGCTCTTTATGCTGTGTTTGTGAACAACAGCTGCTGCAGCTACATTATCTCCATCTTTAGAAACATCTGTGTATATATGTAAAAAGTTACTGTATTTCGATTTAATTTCATTAAAGCTTTGAAAGACAGTAGGGTCTGTACTAGATTTTGTTACTATTACAAAGATCAACAATTCCAAAGTCCACGGTGGAATTTGTGGACTTTGTACTTGGCAATCATATTTAGATCGATTTCAGTGTCTCTTAATTTGGTTTAATACGAAGACCAAATGGTCGAATACTTTTGACATATGCAGTTAATTTTATAATTCATATTAGTTTAATGCAGAATAAGTGTGTTTAAAATTGGAAGTCAAATTACCTCACCCACTATTGGCACATTTGTATGCGTTAAGATTAGTTTAATATTGTTTTGCATTAAATGTATAAAATTGAAAAAATCACTAATTCACAACTTTTCTACGATGATTTAATTATTATATTATGAATTAGGAATTGTTTTGATAGATTATTAATGAAGGTATTTACTATGCAAACGTTCAGAGCGTTTGCTTGCATATATAAGTTCAGCAAGCCTGAAAAGAGGATACACGCATCGAACAGGAAGTGTAAGTCTTACTCCGAATAATTGCAAACAACACTATTTTTTTTTTTTTTTATATACATATTGCACACAAGACACAATCTAGATAAGAGAAATGTGAGTGTGTTCGCTTTTTATAAGGTGTACGCGTTATTCAATACGTATTATGATTAAAACGTGTTGAATATGTACAATATAAAAAGACACGAAGCAATAGTTAACACATGCAAACACAAAATCCAATTAGATGTCTATTTTAAATGCTTTTTTGCAATTTATGTCTATTTTAACGATGTTTAACACATTTTGAATTACCCCACCGACACAAATCACAATAAAGAAGTATGCATATACTATTATATGCATTTGCAAGAAAACATCTAAAAAGAAGGGTAATGCTAGAATTGGTACAATTGTTACAATAGTACCTTCGTAACATATTCGTTGCATTTTATTGTAATCATAACCTGTTTTTGAGCATGCAGAAATAGTGCAAACTGAATAACATTACCTAAAAAGATCGAAAGTTTATTGCCAATGACGGGGGTTGTTGCGATAATGATAGAGGCTATAATACAGTGGTCTATGTACTGCCTTAAACTATCCCTCATTGATCTCAATATCAGTATTTACTTATTTTTGTTGTTGACAAAACATTTACTTTTACCTTAAATTTTGTGGATTGATATGCATTTTTAAAGAAACAGAATTGAATGTATTGGATGTTGTTTAACGGATTATCAAAACTATATGTTGTTAAGACCCGCTCCACAGAGATGAGAGCTATACGTAGGAAACCGGGAACCTGCCATAATATTAATAAGAAATAGATTACTATAGTTATTTAACATTAACATGAAACTCCGATACACAGGACCGCCCACTTTACGTCCTCATCAGACGTACGAGGCTACCTCTGTCTTCACGTGGTAAAGTGTCTTGCCAAATAACACACTGACGAAACGTGGCGCCGTCGAGGCTTGAACCCGGGTTCTCCGGATTTCAAGTCCACCGTGCTATCCATTGGGCCACAGGTTGTATTCGCTCAAGGTGGCTGATTGTGATGAATGCATACATCTAAAATGCTAAAATTTCATGATATCAATGATACGGTTATATCCAAAAAGCTAGGGTTCACAACAGTCATTCTTTTCTAGAAAATGTGTGTATGTATGTGTTGTTCAAAGGAGTATATACTCCCTCCACAAGTGTACCAAAAGAAGAATCTCTCAATTGCACAGTATTCTGTATGAACTGTCACGAGTTGCAACATGTCTGTAAGCCTTATATATGCTCATCCCATTGCTACGTTTTGACTGGAAATATCAATTCATTGCAATGTCTTTGGGATAATAAAAGACAATTTCCCGTTGAAATAATTGTATTACCTAAAATTATATTATATATCAGCATAAAATATAACATTGATTGGGTTTGTTTAGTTTTTAAAACAACAACAAAAAAACACACGCTTACACATAAGGATCGGTACAAAAAATGCTTACTAATAAGGATCGGTACCAATGATATCGGGATAGTACAAAGTTGAATATTTGATTACTCAGAAAACTATGTCTGACGTACCGGTATTACTACAATAATATGGTTTTCTTGGTAGTACTTTGTGCGAATTAAGGGTGTACATTTGTAAAACAAACAACTCAAAATTTCCTTAGGTTTTTTGATCGTATCTTATAGATTTGTTTCCTCTTTGGCTGCAACTGTAGTACAATTATGGATATATTCTGAGATGTTTCTAAGTAAGTTTGTTTAAAGAGTCTCGTTTATTATTTTTCTGGGTGTTGACTTTATTGCTAAAAATTTCCTTTTGATGGGATATACTTTTGTTTACACTGTCTTGTCAAGAAGGGATAATAGCGAGGCTGTGTAAAATATGACAAAATATAAAAGAAACCCATCGCTGTTTGCTGGTTTCCGATATTATTATTGTTGTTACATTGTAAGTATTACCAGCTTTTAGAATTCTCAGTATATCCTTATAAAAATAAAAATGTCGGGTCTAATAATTGGGCAACCAGCAAACTGGCATGGGCAAGTAAGTTTCAGAGTTAATTTGTAAAGTTAACGTCGAGCCCTGACACATAACATCAATTTAAGTTAACCAATAGGCCTTTTTGCCTACTGACCAAGTCGCTTACCCTGTATTCACCACTCGTTATGTTTGTATATTGTCCCATTCATTGACTATTTAATTTGTGTTTTATTTTGTTTAATTGGTTGTACAGTATTAATTGGTTGTGCAATTGCGTTTGAGTGCTGCTGTTTATATAGGACTATTTTTCTCATTATATATATATATATATATAGATGCTGACAATGCTGCTGACAAAGCTACAGTAGTCAACGTATTTTATCCAACGCTTCATGGGAATACCCAATTGGTCCATAAATTCTTTTGCCATGACAATGCAGCAGTCTCCCATGTGGTTTTATTGGGTGGATTTATAAAACATGCGACTTGTTAACATCGTTCAACTAAACATTTAGTTACTGTGTAAGAACAGTTTCAATTGTTTTAATTAATTTAGGTCTTTATAATGTAAAGCCTCCTCAAAAGTCCCAATCATGATTAATATTGCTTTTCTTAAACCTAACTATGAAGTGATTTTATGAAGAAAGAAAAGTTTACAATCAAGAGGCCAAAGGGTCTTGACTCGGCCGAGCCGCAAAGTGCTCACATGTTTAAGAAACAACTACAACAGCAATTTCCAATATAACATATGTAAAACTGTGACTGGGGTCAAATTTTACCCCAGTATCACCATTTGAACGAACTAGTTAAAGGACAATAAGCTTATAGTACATGCAGACTCGGAGATATTAAAAGGTTTACTCTAATGGCTTTACTCAAAGGGCACCTGACGAAACTTGAGTCAAGGGTCACCATTTGAACATGCTTCGTAGAGAACCATAAGCTTATGCTACATGCAAAATATTAGACATCTAACTCTGGATATTTCAGAGAAGATTGTTTTTAACGATTTTTTATTATATAGCTCAATGTAAATACGTGACCCTGGGGTGTGGCCATATATGACCCCAGGGTCACCATTTTAGCAAGTTTGGTAGAGGACTATAGGCTTATACTACATGCAAATAGTAGGCATTTAGCTCGTGAATATGTCAATAGTATTCTCATTGTTTTGTGTATTTTGAGCTTGATAAGAGATACGGTTAAACTGCAAAATAACGAGTGTAAATCGTCTGCTCTGATTGCATGAACATATTTTAAAACTTTTAAGTCAATTAGTTTTCTTAGAAATAAGTTATAACACTTATACAACTGGGTATATATGATTTTATTTAGTACTTCGAATTAGGGAAGCTTTTGATGTTCCTAATTTTAAAATATGCCAGTTAAATTATTTTGACATCATGTTTTACTAGCATTACCACTACAAATGCGTTTGCAAAAGAATTTTTCGAAATATTTAATGATAACGCTGAATTACAGTTACATACTTGAATTTCAAACAATATTCAATGTAAAGGTAATTTAAGATTATCCATACTTCATTTTTTTATAGACGGAAAATCTGCGATAAATGGGTAAAATTTTTATGTTTTTTTTCTATTATTTCATACCAATTTTAAGAGTTCATATCTTTAAGTGATCTTTGATGTGTTTTATCTTTTCATATAAAGGGAGGGTAACTCTCAAAAGATAACAATTTAAACAAAAAATAAATGTTTTACAAACTATGGTCAAAACAAAATACTTATCATATATCTATTCTAAAATATATTTAAAATAAGAAAATTAGTTAAGATACAAGAGTTGATACTTAGCAATATTGTTCAGTGTATGTGGGCGGGGTCAAATATGGCCACAGTAATAAAAGTTGAAACCGTTAAAATATATCATTAAAGTGAAAGATGTAGATTTTTAAAAACAGACAAAGAAGAAAACTAATTCATCGTAATTTATTAATTTAATGTTATGGTTTTATTTGCCAAATAATTGCATCTTATGCTACTTATATATTAAAATTTTACCGTTTTTGTATTGCTTTTCTTCTTCTCCGTTTATAATAAGTTATGTAATAAAAAGGCAAATATACGGCCTGGTGTGCTTTTTGTCGATAATGGCACACCTAGTGCCGTAATGGCCCGTGGACCTTGCACTAGTATCGACAAAAGGCACACTATTGCCGTACATTAATCTCTAAATATGTGTTTTGTTTTTATTAAGGTTCATATGCGAACTACTATTGTAAAGGTCGCTACAGGAATTATTATTGCAGCGATGACTCGTACTGCTGTGGCTATTACGCAACAACTGGCTGTCACGATTACAATGGATGTTGTTGGTATGTAGTTTGAAGTTGTAGTTTGTTTTTTTTTGTTGGGGGGGGGGGGGGGGAGTGGGGGGAGCCTGTAATCCATTATCTTGCCGTGTAAAATCCAATAAATTTAATAAAAAACCCAAAAAAAAGTCGCGAGTTAATGAGTTTGCTTGAATAGGCAACCAAATAAGCTTCTTATTTTAATTTTAAAAAAAAGTTTAATGTGCAGTTGACACATTCGCTAAAAATACGTACAAAAATGGGCTAATTGTATACCCCGCAAAGCGAAGTTTACGGAGGGGACAAAATGTCCATCAGTCCGTTGTCTAGAAACCAAATTAAAAGCACGATCATTTTTTAACCTTTGAAACCAAACTTATGAAAATATACAGCTGGACTGTTTCTGTTCATATAAATTGAGGTCAATATGACAAAGGCCAATGTCATTATGACCTGATGGACTTTAGTCCTATATTTCGAATAAAATTCCAGAGTTTTACCGTGGCACTTAATATTTGTCAACAACATCGTGTATTATTTAAACCCTGTCTAAGAGTTCAAGTTACATTATAACACATCGTTTATTATATTATTATCAAGTTTGTATTCATAAACAACATTCTATTTTTCAGTTATTTCGGTACACACGTGATAAATCCTGGTCAGGATACAAAACCAGAACCAGAACCGAAATCAAAAGCCTGGATAGTAGCACCCATTATTTTGGTTGCGCTTTTTTTGGGATTGGTCATCGCATCTGCAAATGCTGCAAATCTAATCATAATGGAGACACCAACATATGTACTAACGTCGAGCGTCTGCGATTCAAACGCTCTTCATTCAAGAAGACAAAGATACTAATTAAAACTGCTAATAGCGACACTGTGTATTTTCCTGTCTGATTTAGATTTTTTGATCTTATAGAGAACATTAACTAACACTCTAGAAATTAATTCTATACCTTGCACGCAACGCTTAAATACAAAAGAGTCTTATCGGACTCGATATAACACGAACTTTGTTTAATAAATAATAAAAGGGAATGCTGCAAATGATAATGGATATCCTATTGATGCTTAACCCGCTACATATATATAATGGACTGTTCTTTCTTTGAATTAAGACCATTCCATTTATGTGACAAATGGGTGTTTTGGGGGAAATGAATGATCAGCAGCCGAACATTGTAATTACTCGCATGCTGATCTGGGTTTACAATTGATGCAAAGGCTATTATAATCGTGATTAGTGGGTTAAAGGAAAAAAAACATGTAGTGACTTGATAAAATCACACGAGTATACCCGACAAATACTCGATAAAAAAAAAACGGGACCAAGGGTTAAAATTGGCTATAAAAGTAGCACTGTATGGATTTTCTTTACATATATTTCATTTTGTTTATTAAAACTATTTATGTAGGACGTTACATTAATATTCATTTACCAGTCAATAAGACGATATACTCGGAGGGGTTTTAAGTCAGTAAGGTTTAGCCGAGTCAATGTCAAAAGTCATGTAACCGGGTACATGTATATTATAAATAATCGATTGTCATCAGGGTGTCTTCGATAGCGCAAGTGTAGATTACTGCGCGGTACCCTATAGTTTAAGTTTGGGTTGAAGCACGAATTTTTCATCAGTTGTAACATTTGGTGCCTCGTCCGGGAGCATCTTAAGAAACACCAACAGCGGTTCTCTGTATAACTAGACATTCTGTTACGAATTTCAATCTAGTGGTATTAAATACACCGTCACCAGATTGAAATGTATCTCTGAATTACAAACGAGCCACAAACTTACCATGAAATAGCGAAAAAAATCCAGTTTCAACCTGTTAGCATACCACGGTAGCGCATTTACGTCCGAGCTATCAAGGAAACACGGTTGGCAATCGATTATTCCCCATTTACCTGTACCCAGTTGCGTTGACGTTTTTGCACGATATTTTGGGAAGTTCTTCCTTTCCTCATTTATAGGCCTCTATGTCAGACTTTTTTTTATTGATTTGTAAATGAATAATTCTATAAAGTTTAACATTCATATTTTTGATCATAAAACAAACATAGGTTAAGAATTTCCATCCGGTAATACTTATTTTACAGCCATTTATAACCCTTGGTCCATTTTTTACCGAATATATTTATATTTTAAAAAGCAATTCAGGTTAGGGACACCACTTATGTGACTCCTTCTGTAAAAGTGTTTCGTGTTTTAGTTCATTTTATGTTCTATTAAAACTGCTGCAACTAAACATGTGTATTTTCTTTCTTATGTATTTCGAAACTTAAATAAGGTTTGCTGATTAGTTGTATATATAATTCAAAAAAGTGTACACAAAACAAGAATGTATCAGAGCCTTAAATTAATATTTATGATTTATACAACCAATGCAAGCAGACCAAACTATTTCAATAACAATAATTAATCCATAATGAGTTTGGAGCCTTGTTAAGTGCATACGCACATAGAAGATGAAACTGAAACACATTATGAAGGTTTTATTCTTAGTTGTAGACACCCATAATGCTTCCAGCACGCCTATTCATCGTGGAAAATCAGTTATTGCAAGTCACCAGTTATCAGCATAATGCACCCTAGAACCTAGTTTAAACCCCCAGTGGACTTTTTTTGCCACTGACCGTTTTGTCAACCCTTTTGTGTTTGTGATGCCTTATTTGGCCTTGTATTCATCTTTACAGTTGTTCTATGTTTCTGTGTGTGTTTGTGGTTGACTGTCGTCCTTGAATGCTACTTTTCCTGTTCCGATTTCTATATCTATATTTGTTACTACTACTATGGTAAAACATACTATATAAATGTACATATAAACGATGATAATGTCATAATGTATACTGAGAAAAAAAAGAAACTTTCCTCCATGTTTCGTAGGCCATAATTCTGCGGCGCACTGACACGACGTAACGCGCAATAAGTGCGTGGGCAGATTACGCCATTCGTGCTGAATTAATATCCAATCTTCAAGATCTGACATGGGCTTTACAGCAGGAATGGCGTAATCTGCCTCAGGCACTTATTGCGCGTTACGTCGCGTCAATGCGCCGTAGAATTATGGCCTGCATCGTGCAAATGGTGGTCACACAGGTTATTAAGTTTATTTGATCCAGCTGGCAACTTTTTAGTTAAATCTTACACGTTACTTACTAACCGAGACATTTAGTTTTTGTGATTTTCAATTTAGACCCATCCCGACTTTGCTAGCGTGCGACACCAAAACTTTAGCATGCAGCATAATTTTGGCAACTGAATTTTGACCACAAATAAACGAACTTAATTTTCTGTATAGGGTTTATACTGAAAACGGTGGATATCTAACTTAAACTGGAGGAAAGTTTCTTTTGTTTTACTCAGTATATTTCACTTGATGGTGGGTGACTGAATGGGTGACTGAATGGGTGACTGAATATTTTTAAGCAATAAACTGTATTTCCCAGTTAAAGGTAACATGGAAGCTACGGAAGCAACGAACACAAATAAGACAAGAAAAGTGAAATGTAAACGCAGCACTAAATAAACGCTAGTGTGAATGTCAATAAATACTGAAAAGAGGATCCCTTGGAAGCAACAAACACAAACAAGAGTTAACAGAAGCAGACTCGGTTTTATTGAGTCTGTTCATGAAAAGTAATGTAAAGTGCAACACCACTCACGCATCCGAGCACCGGCTTAAGCGATATTTTACTTTAAAGCAAATAGGACTGGGCTTGATGATCCTAACATTCACAAAACTCAGCCAACCAAAAATACGCGTTCAAAACAAATAATAATTATACGTGTTTAAATAGAAGCAATGTATGAGACACCACACACATAAAAGGGTTGACAACAGGGTACCGCCTATATTTGGTTGCTAAGCATCGAACGTAAAACACTAATTCAAACCTTTAGCAACCCTTTTTTATACAGGAAATACTGGGGGAGATCGGGCCGAAAATCGAACTTGGGCGAGACAATGTGCCCATATACAATTTGACCAAGTTTGTAGAAATTTGGATAACAAATATCCAAGTTAGAGTGCGGACACCATTAATTTCGCGATTGCTTACTACTCCAAGGGCCATGAATATGGAACTACTGGGGCGATGGGGCCGATTATTGAACTTGGCCGATACATTGAGCCCATATACTATTTGACCAAGTTTGGAAAAGATCCGGTAACAGTTAGCTAAGTTAGTGGGTGAACATAGTTTTTGCACGGACGGACGGACAAACGCATGAACGGACGGACGGACAGGGTTAACACTATATGCTCCTTCACGATTCTTCGAATGTCGGAGGGCATAAAAATAATATCTGATCAAACTAAATACATGCACACACCAATAACTGTGGCTGTACATCCAACGATAACAAACCCTGTACATGTACTATTGAAACATTGTTCATCACATTTCTTGAATAAATACTGTTTAAACCAAGTGTATAGTTGAGTGCTAACGCACTAAGCCAAACTTCCGGTATTTTTTTTTGAGAGAAATAGATTAATGCTGCGAAGTTAATTGCTAGTTGTTATTTATTGGTTTATACGCATTGAGACAGAAGTATAAAATTATATATTATATTATAAGCTCATTAAATTAAATTTCTGAAGTTCGAAGTACGAAAAGGTTATATAATTCATCTTCGCCTGTGACAGCGACAGCGCGATATACTCAGATGAAAGCATTTTTTTTCTCCTTATCTGCATACACTTAAAACATAGTTGTGACCGCATCCTGTGTTGTGGTGTATTTTATTATTATAGCGAAATATATACCTGTAATTCATGTTTGTACATCGTGTTAAAAGCTACTATAGCTGTATACAATGTTTGTGGACGTTTATCTACGATTGGTTTACTACCATATTCAAGCTTGGAACCCCATATATAAGCAGTTTTATGGCGATTCATGTTTCATTCCTGTACCGGAGATCGACAAAGTAACATCACAAATACACACCCATTCACTGAAATATAGTATAGCCTATGCGAGATTCGAACTCACGACCTTCTGATTAGCGATCCATTCACTTCAGCACAGTGCTATAAACTCAGTTGATCAACAGCGTTATTTTTATCGTGTGTGATTCAATGCGTTTCTTAGTGCATACGTACACTAAAGACCAGAACATATAGATTACACAAACTTCAAACATTAAAATAGTATACACGGAACATATACTAATACTATTGAGAAATGAACCCAACATTAAACTAATACAAAGATAAAATGAAATGGAGTATTTCATTTTGCTCTGTGGCCTAATAGTTATGTATACGGATTGTTAATACGGAGGTCTCGAGCTCGAATCTCGTATTGATCGGAAAAAAAATCAATGATTAGGACAGCGACAATTTTGGTATAGATGTTGCTACAAAGAAAAGGATCATATAAAAAGAGTTCTCATAAATGTAAAGGCTTTCAATTTGATCTGTGGGATTAAATTAGAAATATCTATTTATAAGAAAAACAAGAGGCCCAACAGGGCCTGTATCGATTTACTTGCTATATGGAGTCTGTGGTGGGGAACACAACATCAATATGCACAACTAGGCTTGGTACTGATCATTCCTGCCAAGTTTCACGTAAATCCAGCCAGGGGTTTAGGAAAACATGTCCGGATAAAGTTTGTGTATACTTCTGTCAAAAATCATTCAACCGGAAATTAACGGGAACATGGCAGTGATATGCGCAACTGAGCTGGTACTGATCATCCCTGCAAAGTTTTATTGAAATCCGGCCAGGAGTACAGGAGAACTAGTCCGGACAAAGTTTGTGTACTAAAACGTTTAAAGTGCCATAACTCCGCCAAAAATCATTCTATCGTAATATGGCGATGATATGCACAACTAGGCCTGGTACTGATCATCCCTAAAGGTAGCGCCGTGGTGTAATGGTTAGCATTGCGGCTTGGTAACCCAGGGATCGCGCGTTCAATCCCAGCCAGGACCGAATTTGGGTTAATTATCGAAATATTTCAAAAGTATTTCCTACCTTACCAGTCCTTCGGATGAGACTTAAAACCTAGGTCTGCTCGCTAAAATGCTTAGTGTAATACAGCGAGGATAAATAAACGCTTATACGCATGATCATCCCTAAAAAGTTTCGCTGAAATTCAACTATGCGTTCAGAAGAGACTAATCGCGACAAAGTTTGTTCATTAAAACTTTTAAAGTGCAATTACTCCGACAAAAATCATTCAACTGGCATGAATGAATGAATGATGTTTTACGGCACGTCGACACATAAATAGGTCATATTGTGCGCAAAAACCGACGAAATATAAAGAAATTAAGTAGTAATTAAAAATTAATGTAAATATATAAAGATAAATCTATTAAAAAAGAAGGGATGATATGGTAGTAATACAAACTATATATGTAAATCAACAAATGCCCGTCAACGGGTATAGAAACAAGTAAATATATATAAGAACCCATTATAATGATTTATATAGTCTGATTTATTTTAGGAAATCTAAAGCAAGACTAAAATCTATAGTATCAAATAACTCTTTCATAGTATTAACATTGTAGTACCTTGACCAGGATCAAAGTCTACACATTCCAACAAGATGTGTTTGACCGTTAACGGTGCAAAGCAGGGTATACATTCTGGTAATTGCTCAGCTTGTAATAAATATGAATGAGTATAACGTGTATGCCCTATCCTGCACCGGGCTAGGACAACTTCTTCTCGACGAATGGGTCTACTAGAAGAACGCCATTCTCCAAGTAACGATTTAATTGGATGTAGTTAACTGACAAATCCCAAGCGGTTTGCCAAGAGTTACGAATAAATGTGTTAATACAACTTTTAAAACCAGTATAAGGTAATTTAGCATTAAACATATGTTAACCTAATGCTGCTTTAGCATCACTATCAGCTCTATCATTACCACGTATTCCTACATGGCTTGGAAGCCAGCAGAAAATATTAACATTATCAACTATAAGAGAATTGTACTTTTCTAAAAGCTGAAGCACAACTGGGTTATCATGTTTCATATTATCCAGTGATTCAAGAGATGAAAGGGAATCATAAAATATTACCAAATGGTCATCATCAGATTCCTGAATATAATTTAAGGCAAGTGCAATTGCCTTAAGTTCAGCTGAAAAGATAGAGGACTTGTCAGGCAGGCGGCTCTTTATGCTGTGTTTGTGACATCTGCTGCAGCTACCTTATCTCCATCTTTAGAACCATCTGTGTTTATATGTTGAAAGTTACTGTATTTCGATTTAATTTCATTAAATTTGCTTTGAAAGACAGAAGGGTTTGTTACTATTACAAAGATAAAAAATAATGGTTGGTGTTTCCAAAGTCCACGGTGGTATTTGTGGTACTTGTACTTGGCAATCAAATTTAGGTACTTCCTGTGTCTCTTAATTTTGGTTTAATACGAAGACAAAATGGTCGAATGACCTTCGGTTTTCGATCAAAAAGAGGTTCATGACTAGGATTAAAAACATTATCGAAAGTTGGGTTTGAAGGGTTAGATTTAATGTAATGGCATATTGAAGGGCTAATTGAGACAGTGACGGTTCATTAGCTTGAACATATATACTTTCGGCTGGTGATGTACGAAAGGCACCTATGGCGAGTCGTAATCCTTGATTATGTATAGGATTGAGCATCTGCAAGTATGACTTGCGAGTAGATCCATATACTATTGAGCCGTAGTCCAGCTTGGATCTGCTAAGAGATCTATAACGTTGCAAAAGTACTTTACGATCTGCTCCCCAATTACTGTTTGCAACAACTTTAAGTAAATTAAAAGCTTTAAGGCACTCGGCCTTCACGTATTTAAGGTGTGTATAAACGTTAATTTACGGTCGAAAATATGACCAAGGAATTTTGTCTCATCCACTACTGGTATTGGAACAAGGCGAAGGTATGCACAACTAGGCTTGATACTGATCAACCTTGCCACGTTTCGGTGAAATCCGGCCAAGGGTTCAGGAGAACTAGTCCAGACAAAGTTTGTGTATTAATACCTATAAAGGGCCATTACACCGCCAAAAACTCTTACAGCCGGAACACGGTGATGACATGCACAACTAAGTTTGATATTGATCATCTCTGCAAAGTTTCGTTGAAATTCAGCCAACTAGCTCAGGAGAACTAGTCCGGACAATGTGTGTGTACTAAAACCTTTTAAAGGCCATAACTCTGCCAAAATCATTAAACCGGAACGCGGTGACGATATGCACAACTAGGCTTGATACTGATCCTCCCTGCAAACTTTCGTTGAAATCTGGCCAAATGAAGGCAAAATACAGAATTTCTAACTAAATCAAGGGCCATAACTCTGGTATTACTAATCCAATTTAACTGGTTTTCGAACTTATCCAAGCTTTCATTGATATTAGTAACCTGGTAGAGTTTGACAAAGATTGGATGAAAAATAAAAGCCCTATCATTTTAACGAGCCAAAATGCAGCATGGTTTACTAAATCAAGGGCCATAACTCTAGAGTTACTAGTCCAATATCACTGTTTTTCGAACTTGGCCAAGCTTTCATTGATATTAACAATATGTGCAAGTTTGGTAAAGATCAACTAATAAATGAAGGTGCTGAGTGTTCAAAAGGCAGAAAATGGCATTTTTTCAGAAAAAAACAACAGCCATAACTCCGTTGTTACTGATCCGTTCTGGCTGGTTTTCAAACTTGTCTGAGCTGTTATTGATATTAACAATCCGTGCAAGTTTGGTAAAGATCAAATGAAGGTGTTAGAAGGTGTTAGAGTGTTCACAAGTCTTAATATGACATTTTTCAGCAAAACAAGGGCCTAACTCCGTTGAAACTAATCCGATCTGGCTGGTTTTCGAACTTGTCCAAACTTTCATTGACATAAAGACACTGGCAAAGTTTCGTAAAGATCCGTTAATAACGAAGGCTCTAGTGTTCACAAGGCAAAAGTTAACGCGGACGACGGACAACTCGTCATTTCATCAGCTCTGCAGGCCAGTAGAGCTAAAAACAGGTCCCCCCCATGGAACACGTATAACAGTATAACATGCACCATAACCTATAGTCTGCCGTTAATGGTTTAGCGAGGTTGTGTACACATAAAAATCGATTTAAACTAACCTGTATGCCGTATTGCCTACTGACCGTTCCAAGAACCCTGTCATCACAACTCCATAGGTTATGTATTGTCCTTTTCATTGACATGATAAATATGTTTCATATTTCGGTTTGTGGTGCAGTACGGATCTACGGTTTGATTGCTGTGGATTCTATAGGACCATCATTTTTTCTCATTTTTGAAAAAACTAACTAGCGGTAACAGGTACGATATTCGTGTAAATTGTCAATGTTCTGATAAGAATGAATGAATGAATGGTGTTTTACGACACATACACATAGGTCATATTGTGCGCAAAAACTGATGAAAGATGAAGAAATGAAGTAGTTATTAAAGAATCAATGTACATATATAAATATAAACTATTTACAAATAATCGGTAATATGGTAGTAATATAAACCAGGCGCGTAGCTGGGCTTACGCACCTACGCACGTGCGTACGATTGTCCGAAAACAAATCAAAAAAATCGAAAGAATGCGAAAAACGTAATAAAACTGAAGGGGAGGGGTAGGAGGGGTAGGAGGGGGGTAGGAGGGGTAGGAGGGGTGAGTTGTATAAAAGTTCCGTATGCCGTACCTGATTTAATTGTGTCTTCCGATTTCAATGTGTATTAAAATAGCAGTCAAAATAAGCTTAAAATTGCTATGGAATATACGTCAAAACTTACCTATGATAAAAAAAAAATCATGGGAGAGCATGCCCCCGGACCCCCTAGCGGAGGTGCGTAACTCAAATTTAGACCCAGCTACGCGCCTGTAAACTATGTATATATTATGTAAACCAACTAAACGGCCACATGTCAATCTTCAAGCATTAACGTCAGCCCCTCGATGTAATAATCCAATATCACTGAAAACATGATTGCATATATTTAATGTTTTTATTTTTTTTACCAGCTTTAAGTTATGTAAAAAAACTAATGAGACGCCGCAGCTTTTAAGCAAATTAAGACTGCAGTATGTTACGTGAAACAGTATTTTGTTTCGCGACTTTATACTATTAAAAGAAATCTAAACACAAAATTTAACATAGTTCCTCTTTTTTGCTTTATACAGGACTTTCAATTGCTTACATTGATTTACCCTTCCCATATTCTAAATCTAAAGCATTTTAGGAAGAGATCACAGAAAAGTTCATGTTGATATAAGATTTCTAGCTAATTCTGCTTCATTTTACACACCATGGGTCTAATCACACGGGGTTGTATTTTATTGTCACAATTTGATATATTTAAATAGCAGATATTGGATCAACAAAGAATTAAAACATCAATGCATGTTGTAAATTGTTTGTTTATCTATATACCGCGAAAAAGAACATTACAATGGGACCTTATGGAAATTGAATTGTGATGTGAGACATATAGCACATGTTTGTCCCGTCGCGTCCAGTCCCGTCGTGGCGCGTCCCATCGCTTCGCGTGGCACATATTTATGACTTGAATTCCTCGAAGGGGTTGTTTCCAAACTTCATAAACACATAACATCGGTTGGCCTTATGCCCCTCTACATCACCCTTTGCTGATTGCCTAATTCATTACAGAATTATGGTTCTTTGTTTGACTTAGAATTTTAGTGGGGGTATTCATCAACTTCAGTGATAGTTCTAGTTTATATTTATAAGCTAAGAAGTTGATACAAAGGGACATAACCATCACAATAATGTCAATCTTCTGATTAGTTCGCTTGTCAGCATGAATTATTTTACTTAGTTTGGATTTCTTTATGACGAAGTACATGAACATAATTATATATTATCTATATACTAATATGAACGTTTTGAATAAGAACGCGTTCATATAACATACTTTTCAATTGTATTAATGCATAATTTGATTTATATCATGATAGTGAACCAAAAACGTTAACAGTAATATATTAATCGGTAGTTATGGTGTATCCAAACTAAAAGAAGCAACAGCAGCAACATCAGCAGTTTTAGAGCGTACCAATAACAGTAAGGTAGTTGCAGGAGTAGGATACATGTAATCGTATCAATGTACAATAGGAACACCTGCAGCAGAAGGTCAATTAACATTTCTTGGAATTGGTGTGTGTGCGTGTGTGTGCGTGCCTGTGTGTGTGTGTGTGAGTGTGTGTTTGTATGTGCGTTCGCGCGTGCGTATGGTGTGTGGTTTTTGCAAAAGAAATGGGATATACATTTAAAGTAAAATAGCTGTGCAATATTTATTAATATATGGATTTTTAATTGGTTATTGTTTATCATTACGTGGTCCGAGTATTAATTTTCATATCCCATCCAGCTCCTTATTTCAAGTTATGAACACGGGGTTGGCTGGAGTACGAAATAAAACATTAATTTCGGCTTTAAAAGTCTGCATATTGTAAAATTAAAACATTTAATAGGTAATTTTAAACAGGTTATCACATGTTTTCAGTAAAAAATGTTTTTAAACATGTTTTATTGTCAAAATATCCATTACAAAATCCTGCTAATATAAGTTTTCCCATCGCTTAATGGAATTAAGGCGGGGCCACGAAATGATGGCAAGGAAGCACTCATTACAACCCGAATAGACAAATAATTTTCTAACTAACTCACACTTCGGTCTTGGAGATTTAGATGTAGATTTGAGGATGATATTGAATTTCCAACATGTATACAGTAAAGCTATCACTAAGATAAGCAGGAGCCTGATAATTAATCGGTTTAATATTAGGATTGCTTATTTTCGGAATTTAACTCCTTCGCGAAACGTCAACCAACTGAGTTCAGTAAAATGATCAACAGAATAAGTTTCGGAATCGTTATCAAGAATAATAGTACATCTCGGTTTTTTAATCTTAAATTTGCATCTTGAAACATTACAATTTTCACACAACAGAAACAAAGTTGTGGGATCGATATAAATCTTGAAATCCCATCTACGTATATGCATAGAAAGGTAGATCTGTAAGTGGGATTACAGATATAACAATGAATTACATTGTTTAGACCTTTATCAACAAGAGAGAGTGTTTGCAACTGTTGTTACACCGAGCACATTGTCTTCAAAACTACAATGACTGATTTTATCTTTGCATTCAATAGCTTGATCATTATCATGATAAATACGATTAGTATTCTTAGAAGAAAGACACGTTATGTTTGTTATTGTTGCATTGATAGACATGCGAGTACTGTACCACCAAGTCCTAATTGAGAGAATTTGCAGTGTTGTCGAAAGATAAATTATAAGTTGAAAGCGTCTGCAACAATATCCGTGACAGTAACGGACGAAAAGGTAGGTATTTTTTTTACTTATATCTATGTATATTTATTGATATTGCAAAAACCTAGTACGCTTAGATGTTCAGGTATTTTTTCAGTCAATACGTTTCAAATGAATATTTAGTGAAAATAGACGAGATATTTCCTGAAAATCTACTAAGAAAGTGTACACACTAACAAGCCAAACTTCTTCCCTGTGCATTTTGCTCATTTGTTTCCACGATACCGATTACATCTATAACAATTGAAGATTGAAGAGCACAAATGCGGAATTTCAAAATTGTTTACTCTTTAATAAACGAGATCTTTGAACAAGATGAGGGAAATGTAGAAGTCGTTGCGGTCGTTCGGAATGCAGTTGCAGTCAGTTCGGAATTTCGATGCAATCGATTTATTGAATTATAAGACCGTCGATGACATTGGCATATATATATTAACATATTTCAGTTGACTGAGGTCGAAAAATAAGTTGAAAAATAAGTTATCTGTTATTATGTATTTTCGAAAATAATATGTGATCTATTTAAAACATGAAAGACACGTTATGTTTTCGTGGAATTAGGTCATGCATTGATCTTCTTTATCGGGCTTTTTTCTATATGTGTTTACTTTAATATAATTCATAGTAGATCTATAGGACACGGGACCCCGTCTAGCTTTACATCGTATTACATTAACCAAGGTCGAAAAACAAGGTGTTTATTAGTTGTTAGTGCTTTTAAAAGGAAGTATTTTCAAAAAATCATATGGTCTAGTTTGTTCATCTATGAGGTTGTGATTTGTTATATATAGATTGCAAGTTTTCATTTTTTGTCGAGCCCGTTTACGGATCTCGACTTAGTGTCCAGGTGTAAGTGTGTCAGTAAGTCCATTAGTCCGTCTGTCCATGCGTCCGACGTTCGTTTGTTAATATCGTCTTCGTTACTTGCAGGATGTTCACCAAACTCCACCAAATTGTTCATTTTGTAGATCCAACTTCACGTATACAATTTCGGGTTGTTGTGGCCTACTTTGAACGAAATATAGGTCACTTCCGGTTTCCGCAATGACATGCGTATCTGATCTTTTTTGCAGGATTTTTACCAACCTTAACGGTGATGTTCCTTATATGCATCTAACTTGGTGCACAGAATTTCGTGTTCCTGTGACCTATTTTCGACAAATCTAGGTCACGTCCTGTCTCTACTACGACATGCGTGTATAGCTTCTTTCTTGCAGGATTTTCACCAAACTTCACCAGAATGTTTCTTACATGCATCTAAAATTATTTGCAGAATTTCTGGTCGCTGTGACCTACTTTCAATGAAAATATAGGTCACGTCCGTGTCTCCACGACGACATGCCTATCTTGCTTCTTTCTTATAAGATGTTCAACAAACTTCACCAGAATGTTCCTTATATGCATCTAAAATTATTTGCAGAATTTCTGGTCGCTGTGACCTACTTTCGACGAAATATAGGTCTTGTCCGTGTCACGACATGCGTATCTTGCTCCTTTATTGCAGGAGTATCACCAAACGTCATCACAATGTTCCGTATATGCATCTTACATCGTGTGCAAAATGTCAGGTCGCTGTGACCTACTTTCGAAATATAGATCACATCCGGTCTCTGCTACGATATGAAACCCCCACTGTTAATGACATTAATTAAATAAAGTATGTAGGGGACGAGTACCTATTGAGTATGACATTGGTATTGGTATTAGTCAAATAAAAAGTCTTGACTTCTTCATAATAGAGCACGACATGTAGACCGTGATCTTCTAGTTTACAGTATGTATCCTCGAGAAGACTAATTTATTGGTATGTTCACTCTTTGTACAATATCATTGCAAACATTATTTTTTACAACGACTTTAATGTATTGTTCGAAAGTAACTAGATATATGAATATAAGGCGTCACAGGTCGCCATGGTCGGTAGAGATTATTTCAAATAATCCACATTTTTATATATGTATTTCAAAAAAAACAACATCATGACGTTCGTCATATAACGTTCGTCATATAACGTTACGAACCTTGAGCTCGATATTCCATTTTTTGTGCGTTACTGAATAAAACCACATTCACATTGTATTAGGTCAATCCTTTATCGGCTAAACGTGTATATCGGCAAGATACAAACACAATATTGCTGGTTAAGTCGTTTAGTTAGGATACAAGTCGTTAACTAGACGACTCGGTTACATGTAGGTTGCAGATTTACAAAAATGGGAATACCTACTGAAATGAACGTCAGAGTTTTCGGACATGTGTAAACATATTTTTGGGGTTAAAATGAAGATGTGTGTGAAGTTTCGTCAGCATAGTTATTATACTTTTTCAGGATATGGGCAAGGGTAGGTTGCAGGTTAAAGTATGACGGACTTGACGGACCACAGACGACGGACAACCTGATGCCTAAGCGACTGCCATGCTACGTAGGCGACAAAACGACACACCATGTTACCTTTTCCCACACCCATACACACTTAAGCCCTGGGCTGATATCAAATTTTAAAAATAAGGACACCGTTTGATATGTTATTTATCTCTTATACACGAGTATATATACCAAGTTGTATGCAAACATAAGAAAATTTACTTTAAGGCTTGTTGAATTATTAGTGTATTTGACATGTTGGCGACCATTTCCCCGGAACAACGGGTGACGTAGGAAGGAAAAATATGTATCAGTTTGAAACAATAAAATCGTTTGATATGACGCTTATCATTCATGGACGAGTATATATTTCCAGTTACGTGCACAAATATGGAAAGAACTGACGGTGTAATTGCATGTTTAGTGTATTTTACCTTTTGATCCCCACCCACTCCGCCCTGAGGTCCCCTAGTTGCTGAGCCAACACTAGTGTTGCTCTTGTTCGTCGTTATCCTATGGGGAAGTTATACACTACGTTTGGTTGAATGCCGTTAAAGTGGTTAAAGAGGCGATCGTTTAAGTGGTTGACGATGAGATATGGTAACAGAAAGACGAACAAACGGAGGCGTTAACAATATTCCCTAACGCTTTTGGCTTAATAACATACGGACAAAGTTCGATTTTCATCATAAACCATGATCGGTTTTCGCTCAATAACTAAAGACGGTGTTAGTGTTTAAAATCCACATTGTACACTCAGTAGTATTATGCTTGGCTGTGAGAATCGGGGTTCTTATGGTTTTATAATTTGTACCGACCATTGATCCCAACCAAAGTTTATATATACAAAGTTATAGTTTAGTTTAAAATCAACTCCATGAAGTCCATGGCCGGGATGGTAAAGACACTGTTTTTTTAATTAAAAAAAAACGTTCTCGCTTCTCGACGCTTTGAATTAGAATCCTATTGAGAGATCGACTTGTGTGTGAGAAGATTTCGATTCCTGCGGATTGCGAGAGGTATACAATGCTTAACTTTTTCAAACTGTTCATTTGTCAAACTTTGTATAGTAGGATATATAAGATACAAGTTAAGCGTTACATTGTATATATGGAGAGAATTTTGTTTTACTTTCGGATTCTCGACCACCATATCCCCAGGATACCAACAACGACAACTCCACCTCGCTAAAGAGCTGACGTCTTAGACCACATGGACAGCAAGCTAACATAAACGTCTTAGACCACATGGCCAGCAAGCCAACTTAAACGTCTTAGACCACATGGCCAGCAAGCCAATGTAAACGTCTTAGACCACATGACCAGCAAGCCAACGTTAACGTCTTATACCACATGGCCAGCAAGCCAACGTAAACATCTTAGACCACATGGCCAGCAAGCCAACGTAAACGTATTAGACCACATGGCCAGTTAGCCAAATTAAACATAAGTTAGACCGCTTATACTGCTAGAGGTGGCCGAATGCTCTTTAGAGAATCATGCAATGTGCATCATCTCTATGATTGAAGTTATTTGCCGGAAACGACCGAAGTATATCCGACGCGTTGATTAGTAAGAGTGTTAGAATCACCGGTCAACCGGAACCAATCATTTAAGGTTGTATATATATCTTTATATATACAACCTTTTGGCATTTGACCTCCTTAGTGTTTCCCTGATAAAAGGGACATTTAAGCAGCCCACGACACATCAGTATGAGGCTACTTATCTCTCTGTTTATCATCTTGTAATCCAACAACATTGGTAAAGTTCTCAAATTAAAACAAATAACATGTATTTTATATGTATGTCTTTATTTTCAGAATATGGAGAATAATTATACTTTAAATATAATTATAACTCATATAACATTATTATCATAACACATGTTCCAGTTATATACCTTTTCTGACTGGTTTAAATACTATACACAAATGCCTTTATTTTATGTGAATAGAAGCATATAATTACACGAAGTAAACAGGCTCAACAAATTAAACGGACAATGTTATGTTTAAATTTAACTATCGATCATGATCTTCAATCTGAAAGAGTATTGTTATAGTAAACATTCTAATATTGTTACAGTACACATGCTAATATTGTTACAGTACACATGCTAATATTGTTACAGTACACATCCTAATATTGTTACAGTACACATCCTACTAGTGTTACAATACACATATTAATATTTTAGAAAATACACTGCATAAACATGTGAGTCATATGTATTCACTACTATCATAAAAAACTACTTTGTTACATAAAACAATATCCCTATCTAGAAACACGTGTACATAAGTAATGTCTTGTTAAAATGCTCGTCAAATCTAATTTTCACAGGAGAAGTGTATATAGGTTACTAAGTAGTGTAATCTTTGTTTAATTCATTCATATCCTGTATGTCAAAACAAGTATTAAAATGCACGACAATCCTGAACTCGTGGAGTCACGTTATGTTTCAATATAAATGACTTGCATATTTTCAAATCAGCATGAGCAGTATTAAAAAAATAAGTATTTGAATAATTCAAATCAAACTGTTTTTCGTCGATATTACTAATTATTAATGATATTGCTCCAATACTATGTTTCAAGTTACGGTAGAATAACACAGGCAATCGAGAACTCCAAATTTTATTTAATTATATGCAAGTGGATATAAAAGTCAAAATTATACTTGATTATAATGTCGATGCTTGATAGCTTATTCAAGAATGCGCTTTGTCCTTTTTAGCTATGAAGCGAATCCTACACTACGTATTGTAAATGTTTTAAACATTATTAGCCCTATAAATTGAAAAAACAACAACATCAACGTACCACAACTTTGACAAATCACAACTACATTTAACAAATTCATCTGTAGAACCGACGGATGCTCCCCGAAATGTATCAACAACTTCAGTTTGAAATATATCGATACAAGTTAACTATTATATATTAGTAGTTTTTGAGTTACGCTCCCTCTGTAATTGGGTGACGCTTCATTGCAGACCCATTAGTATAAGACGCTTGTATACAATAATAAAGGGGAATAACTATAATTTGAATGGGATAGAAGTTTGATTCTTGCGCTCTGCATTTTCTCCCATTGCCCTCTATCAGTGTTAATAACTATGCAATGAATGAATGGATAATAACGATATTGGACAGAAGGTCTCACCACATGGAGACAGAGTCTCTTACTGCTCTTGCCAAGCTTGACCATATCTCTTGTCAACTCGTTTATGTGCAAAGTCATGTAGCATTTGAAGATTTTAACTAATAAAACCAAGGTTGTTTGGTTACAAATGTTAGGTACAAAAAAAGGATCAAAAAGCAACACTTTTGTATTAAGTAGCTGCTAACTAATGTAGCAATGTGTCAGTGTCAGGATACAACTGTATGGTGTAAATGCATTGCTGCCGGTATTCTATTAAGATGAATTTGGGTTTAATCTACCACCATAGACTATGGTTTTGATCAAGGTCTCTTCTAATAAAATGGTGTATTTGGCAATGATAAACAAATATAGTAAAATAGTTTAACTGACATGGATGAACCAGTATAATAAAACAGTTACTGACATGTATAAACCAGTCTAGTAGAACAGTCACCAGTATAATATAATAGTCACTGACATGGATGAACCAGTCCAGTAGAATAATTATCACTTCTTAAAATAAAGCATGTAAGATCAAAGCAACGCTGAAGACCCTGTTATGATTGATCATATTCTTTTTTCTAAAATATATATTCACCGTTTATTGTTGGCCACGTCAAAGCACAAATATGAATGGTATAAATTATGGTTGTCCAGTTCAGCTAGGGAAATGTTATCCCGCGCTGTAACTGCTTTAATCCGGACTTGAACCGACAGAAAATTCCCCTAACACAGTATGATAAACAATTTCAAATATCTATTAAACAAAGCTGCTTCAATTTGAAATAACATACAATACATGTTGAAAATAAAACGAATATCTTACCTGTTGTGTTTATATATAGATAGAATACGTCTTTAAACATAATTTATATTTATATACGTATCTCTCTGTGCATCTTTCTGTTTAATGTTTCGTTATCAGTATTTTTTTAATTTATTAACCTGAATGATATGGTTATACAAGGTTGGGGTCAAATACATGACAGATTTCTCGAAATGGGAGTCGTGTTTTACATTAATTTAACGGACGGACGAAACCTGAAAAAACTAACACGCCTCCCAACTAAAGTTATTAAAGCTCAAACGATGGAAAATCTATTATATTTCAGCAAGTATTTTATATCCGTTAATTTTGTTCACCTTTCTTTAAAAACTATTTTCGAGTTGTATAATATGTTCGTTCATTTATTTTCTACTACATGTATATGAAATCAGTATCTTTTACCGACATAATCCAACAAGGTAAAACATGTTAATCGTATTACGAATACTTTGCAGCGTACACAACGTAAGGGTTTCGAAACGTTTTAAAACTTAAAATTAAACTTAATGTGTTATTACTTATTGGTCCTTTGGGATCATCAAGCCCATTGGTTGTAGCTTTTAGAACACCTCTTACGCCGATTACTCCTTACATTACATCTCATGTTTGTATTTGTTGCTTCCAAAGGATCCCCTTTTCCGTATGTATTACTATCGAGTATTTATGCGACATTATAAATATATGACGTCAAGTCATACTAACTAAATGTGGTGAAACAGTGTCAGAAATATAGACTATGATGTTCATATTTCTTACGCTTATTATAATTGAATCTGTCAAATTCGATAGGAGGAGTCGTCACTTAAGTGAAACACACATCAACCTGTTAACACATTCAAATACTGTAAGAAATGATTATTTAGCGTAGTCAAAATTTAGCGCAGTATACCATTTTCGATTGTTTCGGGCATATTAGCGCAATGATGAATTAGCACTCAGCCATATACTGCATTTAATTTAGCGCTCTCGCTTGCTCCGCAGAATTTCGGCAATTTCCGACAATTTCCGATTACTCCCGATAGTCCGATTATTCCAAATCAGTCCAAATCAGTTTAGACTGCTACACAGCCGTCAATAAAATTAACGACTGCCAGTACCCACTACACGTGATAAAATAAAACGCATTCATTGGTCAAACATTATCGGGGGAGCACGTCATAGACATGTGTTTGAAATTGTTTGCCTCTATAAATATAACGTGTAGGCACATCACCATGTTAGCGAAGTTGAATCTGTGTGTAGATGTTGATAATGGAATCATTTGAAACAGTTTTAGCGTTTTGTTTGAAAACTAAGTTGGCGTTGTTTTTAATTGATAAAAAATGAGAATTTCTATACACGTATCAAGCCAAAAAAATTGACTGGTTTAAGAGTAAACTGGATGGAGATACGTTAGTAGTGTTACCAACTGGATACAGACAATCTCTCACTTATGTACTAGTCAAGGTTATTAATGAAACAAAAGTAATAATTATAAGCCCAATTTGACGCCAGTGTAATCAATCATTTGTGAAAAATTGAAGCAGGTTAAACCACGTACCTGACTGGTCCAAAGTCGGTGATCTTTATATATATTTTTTTTAGAAAATAAATAAATATATATATAATTAGACCCCACTCCCAACTCCCTTCCACACACGCACGCATGAACGTGCGTGCTCGCACGCACACACATCCACACTGTGTCTAATGAACTTCATGCGCCCATTTAGATAAATCTGAGAAATTAATGTTAAAAAGGCCATATTGGTTTATTTCTTTTCTTTTTTTTTCTTTTTTGCGTGCCTGTTTTTAAAATGTCAAGCCCTAAAATCTGAGTGTTATAATCCACTGGGAATGGATACGGCTTACAGAAGTGGTGCCTTTTAGAAAATAAGAAGAACCCACTCTCATCTTACATACTGAATCCATCACTCAGCACACCTATATTCCATGTTACTGACTTGCACCGTTGACTTGTACCGGGTTCAACCTCACTGGCGTCACCGTGCTTTGTCGGTGTGTTCATGTTCAATACACTTTGTCCCGTCCGTTGGATGCAGACTTAACATGCTAAATAAACCATATGAATCCACAAGTTAGTAAAAATAAGGCAGATTAACACAGATTCCTACATTTCAAAAATAATCCTCTACCGACGACCTCCCACCAGCCCGCCCGACCGCCTGCCCGCCAGCACGCCCCACCAACTACCAATACTGAATACGCCTTTAAGGTGAATGAGCTGGGGTGGTGGAGAGGTGGGTGGTTGTGGGTCCAGAATCGAGTGAAGCAAGACAATTCTTGAGAGGGAATGCTGACATCAATAAATGGGTCGGTTGGGCGCACGACTGCGCATGCGCGAGCTTATTTGCGTATGAATGGGTGACATCATGCTTTAAAAGTAGTCTCATATGAATGAATGTATTGTGGTAGAGCGGATTATTGACAGGATGTTCGAACAAGGGTATTGCATCAGTCTCCTTAATCCTTTAGCCTAGGATGAGTGTCATAGGTTAATCTCTCTATCCAATCGATAATCTCTATCCAATCGACACTATTGAGAGACAGGATGTCTAAGTTCCTGTTGTATAAAAACCACAGGGATTAGTGACAGGATGTTCGAACAAAGGGTATTAACAAAGGACCGAAAACCCTCTATTATATCAACACTTTGAACACAATATTTGACATGTTAGGACTCGTACTTCTATAAATAGGGATGACATGTGACATCTATAAATAAGTATAAAATTTTATGGTTCAGAAATATTTTCACACTTTAAAGAACATACGATTTGACCTGTTGGGACATCTATTTCTATAAATAAACATGACATGTTACATCTATAAATAGTAAAACGGAGCAATCAGATTGTTTGATAAGTTATCACTTACCTTCTCTGTATATATCCCTACTGTTGAATTCAGAAACTCTTAAACGTTTTCAACACTAACTGAAATTTGTAAAATTCAAGAAATCTAATATCACTTAACTTCTCTGTATATCCCCATAATGCTTTTATACGTACACAATCAATTATTTACATTATATTTTTAATGAAACATTATTATTACGTCTGTTATAAGTGGAAACAGTAAGTTTACCAAATAAGAACAAAGCTGAATACATTTAGACTGTGAATCAAGAATCCCACGATAGATAATCGAATGTGCCCCTGATAACTGGCTGTAGCCCCGTGGCTGAAGACAATCAACATGTATCCATGTCGGAAGTCTGAATCATTATTTTTGATCCTTTTACAGTTTTCCTACTGTTGAATTCAGAAACTCTAAAACATTTCCAACACCCATTGGAATTTATAAAATTCAAAAAATTTAAACACATCCATTGTCACTTATGAAATGTCCTCAATATTTAATAGAAGTCGTATTCTTCAAAGCAAGAATTGTACATGTTAATACATGTATTGTCCAGAAATTGTGATTTGAACTCGGCTTAACACGTCACTGAAACCATTTATATAGAAAGCTGATCATTTATTTACTTTAGATATTAAGTCGCCCGGGTAACGGATTAACTTTTGACCATTTGTGGATTAAATCGTAAATGTTGACAGGCAGTTATAGAGTCATGTTTGTAAACCTGACCATTAGGGGATTAATGGATACTTATCCACCCATCTGATTGGTCCGTTTTTCTATTTATAGATGCCACATGTCATCCCTATTTATAGAAATACGAGTCCTAAAATGTCAAACATTGTGTTCAATGTGTTTGTATACTAGAGGGTTTCCGGTCCTTTGTTCACGATTTCTTTTGCGGTTGGATGTCAATTCACCATGTCAATACCTTTTGTTCGAGCATCCTGGCGCTAATCCCCGTTGCGGTTGTTCATACAAAATACATATCCTGTCACCCACTATAGATTAAGTCTAAATGTCAATAACCTTTGTTCGAACATCCTGTCACTAATCCCCTCTGCGGTTTTTATACAAAGGAAACTCAGACATCCTGTCTCTATAATGTCCACAGATTGATTAAGTCTAAATGTCAATACCCTTTGTTTCAACATCCTGTCACTAAGCCACTCTATAATGTTCACAGATTAAATCTAAATGTCTAAATACATCCTGTCACCCACTGTGGATTAAGTCTAAATGTCAATGCCCTTTGTTCGAACATCCTGTCACTTATACCCGTTGCAGTTTTTATACTAAAGGAACTCAGACATTCGGCCCCTCAATAGTGTAGATTGAATAGATTAATCGATGACACTCATCCTATCGCGTGGGTACGCTAAAGGATTAAGGAGACTGATGCAATATCCGTTGTTCGAACATCCTGTCACTAATCCCCTCTACCACAATACACTTATTCATATGCAAATGGGACCGCGCAATGCGTGACCTAACACGTTCTATTTTTTAGAGCATGATGTCATCCATTCATATGCAAATGAGCTCGCAAATGCGCAGTCGTGGTGCCAAAGAGACCCATTTACTACTGCTGACTTCCTTATTTGGACATCCAGAACTGTCTTTAGATAAAACGCTACAGTAATTATATATGCAATCTGATATTAACGACCCAAATAGAGAGAATCTCAAAAGTGTTGTTAGTTGTGGCTTTTGTGAAAAAAAGGTTGATTATGAAAACACTATTATTTATTCAAATTACGTATTTGTGGGATTGGATACGAAGTTGTCAAGAGAGAGAGGCATTAAAACAGTCCGATTGTGGTGGTGTCTTGGCCTATGTGTTTCAGTATCATTTCTCCAAGTGGCCCAGTGAAGCACTATCTTGTACTTGGAATCCAGCGTTCACGGATTAAAGCTTCACCAGGGCCACTGAGTTTCGTCGGTGTGTTCTTGAACAAAGTGGACGTAAAACGGACGGTTCCATGTATCCGCTGATCACGTTAAAGTACCATAGGACCCTATTCCCATGTAGGGGTTGGGCGTATTGATCCCTATGTATAATTCCCTCTCTCTGGGGCTGCTCTAAACTGCATATAATGTAAAACGACCTGCAATTTAATTTGCAAACGATCGTCAGGTTATCCTTATTAGTAGTTGTTTATTCTCTGAATTATTCTCTGAAAATGATACTTTTGTCAATGAAGAGGCAGAAAACGTACTACAACAGGAATATCTCGATAGTCATGTTATAGACCAGTTAGATTGTGATTTCAGTGTTGACGAAGTATTAAAAGCTGTTAGTGCGCTAAAGAGAAATAAGAGTTCCGGTATAGACCTTTTAATTTCTGAAATTTTCATTGAATCTAAACAGTTATTGTCACCAATATTATGTAAACTTTTTAATTTTATATACAATAATGGCATATACCCAGAAGCTTGTACAAAGGGAATGCTGGTACCAGTGCCTAAAAAGGGTGATAAAATAACATTGATAACTATAGAGGTATTATATTAACTAGCATATTTTCTAAAATATTTTCAGTTATGTTAGACAATCGTTTACGTAAATGGATAGAAGATAATAATATCTTATCAGAATGTCAATTTGGTTTTAGAAAAGCAAAAGTACAGTTGACTGTATCTTTGTTTAACAGTCTATAATTAATAAAGTTATTCAACATGAAAGGAAAAAAATGTATTGTGCCTTTATTGATTTTAAGATAGCATTTGATTTAGTCTATAGAAATGGAATTTGGTTTAAACTCCTTAGTAATAATGTATCATCAAAGCTTGTTAGAATGTTGCAATCTATGTATGCTTCAGTTAAAATATGTGTTAAAGCAAACAGCAATATATCAGATTATTTTGATAGCTTCATGGGTGTAAAACAAGGTGAAACTTTATCACCTTTATTATTTATTATATTTATTAATGACATGTCATCTTATATAAACGATAGTGATGCAGATATGATTACGCTCAATGAAATGCAGATATTTCTTTTGTTATTTGCAGATGATACTGTACTTTTTTCATATTCAGTCAATGGGCTACAAATTCTGTTAAATAAATTACTTGAGTATTGTAAAGTATGGAATATAACTGTAAATGCTAGTAAAACTGTAGCTATGATATGTAAATTAGGCGCAAGAATGGATAAGGTTGATTTATTCTATGACAATAGAAAACTAGATAACGTTAAACAATTCACCTATTTAGGTGTTACTATGTCATCAAATGGAAAATTTTATCAATCTCAAATTTGTAATACATAACCAACATATGTTCGGTCATTGTTAATAATTGATTCAATATTTTAAAGCAAATTGTTTTTTGCATATTATTAACTGTTGATTATATGGCACTAATAATATATTGAAACCTATATATGGTACATAATAAGGGTGAAAAACGAATCCAATTGTACTACATGTTATTAAATTATATGCAAATTGGTTAAACCATTGTTTTTACTGGATTAATTAAATTTTTAATGTGCTTGATAAAAATTTCAAGATTGTCGTGTGTTCCTTTAAAGATGGTTAAGTGATGCAAATAACAGTGAAAGTTATTGAGTAAGAATTAAGTTGTAAAGCAACAACACCTTCGTTACTTTATTCAATTATTTTCTTTCGACATTTTAGACATATTCATAAAAGACAGGATTAATTTAATCTGTAATAAATTGTTTACGCGTAATGTGTTTCAGTGATTGTTTTATAGGAGTATTCGCCATTATCCCGCCATTATTCTCCTCAGTACTATTGCTTGTTTGTGTAAGCTGGGATAAAAATGTCATATAAAGCCCTGGTGTAAGTCACGCGCATGCTTTGTGTGATCATTGAGGGAGAAGCCAAATTTCTATATCGATTGACAGAACTTAGATTAGACGATTTGTCATGATCGCAATTGAAATGCGCTTTACGTACTATCAAATTCAAAATCGGGCTGTGACGGTCGCTGGTTGAGTGAAACGGGACAAGCGCCGTGAATCAGTCTACGCGGCAGTTTCGATTGTTTTCATTTGTAAAGTCAATCATGCCTTCAGGCTGTCCACATAATTGTTTTGTGTAACGGCGTTTCCATTTATGAGTGAACATATCTTACAAACGCGGCAAACCCAAGCTCATTGAAAATATGATTTAGACAGTGTGAAACATGTTGCCTGAACAGTAATTAACAAGTCCCGAAAACTGCTAATAGTCTCTATTAATAAAACTGTGTTGGCGAGTTAATCCGATAATAACCACGGAAATTGCCGACGCTCGTTCTATAATCAGATGTAATACAACACGCCAGAATAACAATACACAGACGACTAATATATGTAATGTGCTAAAACTTTAAACAATTAATTTAAGTGAGACGTGTTATTTTGTAAACTGCAGTTTATACTGAACATGCTGAACGAGTACTCTACTCGTTGAATTAGAAAATACTAATCTAAAAAACTGCGATCTAGGTGAAATCTTCACAATATTTGTGTGTTGAAGGATTTCGGAGAAAATAGATGAGTTTTAGTAAAAAAAAATCTTTCTTTTTTTAGCGGACATCCTGAATTAGCGCAAGGACAACGACCACTAATGGCGCTAAAATAAGATGTCTGCTAAATAATCGTTTCTATGCGTACAGTGTCGATGCCACTTGTGATGCCCGATGAAATGCAACACCGAAATATACGTTCAGTTAAACCTGTATTTAGAAGGAGCAGTCATTTTGGATTTCCGAAATCTCAATTGTATTTCAGACGCCTCTGATACCCGCACTAATTGTTAGTTATCAAACTTCTTGAAATAAGCCAGATTTGAAAAAGCCGCCTTTAGGAGTGCAGAATTGTCGTGGTTTCTTTATTTACACATTACTTTCCCCTTTATATATGGTTAACAATATTGTAAAAGTGAGGTCTGGTGTTTCCTAGGGCATGGTTTAAGTCCCCAGCGACATTGTAGCTACTGACCATTCCAACGTGACACCCTTTGGTCAGCACTTAACGTATGTTATCTCTCAGACTTCATTCTAATTGATTATTTACCAATCCATGTGTAGTCGTCTGCTCCATTTGTTTACCCAGCCACGGAAAAAGAAACAAACGTATTACCATTTTCGTCCGTCTGTGCATACGTCTGTAGAAACTAGTTTCATATTTGAGATGCTCGTTAAGTCCATTTCTCAGACACCAGTATCCGTAAAGTGTTAGAACTACACACGTATACCTCTACATTGACATGCCTTTAAAACTTTCCTTGCTAAAGGTCAACATGAAATATCTCTATTTACATTTTGCACAACTTTAATATAAATTACTTTGTTTGCAATGTGAGATGAACGTCAGAAATGTACATTTTTTAGTTCGGTGACACTGTGATATGCACGTTATATATGTATATTATTTAGTTTGGTTAAAATGTGAGATTTACGTCAGATATGTACATTATTTAGTTTGGTTACAATGTGAGATGCACGTCAGATATGTATATAATTTTGTTTGTTGACAATGTGAGATACATGTTATATATGTACATTATTTAGTTTGTTGACAATGTGAGATGCACGTCAGATATATATATTATTTAGTTTGTTGACAATGTGAGATGCACGTTAGATATGTACATTATTTAGTTTGTTGACAATGTGAGATGCACGTCAGATATGTATATTTTTTAGTTTGGTTACAATGTGAGATTTACGTCAGATATGTACATTATTTAGTTTGGTTACAATGTGAGATGCACGTCAGATATCTACATTATTGAGTTTGGTTACAATGTGAGATGCACGTCAGATATGTATATTATTTAGTTTGGTTACATTGTGAGATTTACGTCAGATATGTACATTATTTAGTTTGGTTACAATGTAAGATGCACGTCAGATATATATATTATTTAGTTTGTTGACAATGTGAGATGCACGTCAGATATGTATATTATTTAGTTTGTTGACAATGTGAGATGCACGTTAGATATATATATTATTTAGTTTGTTGACAATGTGAGATGCACGTCAGATATGTATATTATTTAGTTTGTTGACAATGTGAGATGCACGTCAGATATGTATATTATTTAGCTTGTTGACAATGTGAGATGCACGTTAGATATATATATTATTTTAACTTGGTTACAATGTGAATGAATGGTGTTTTACGGTACGTCGACACATAAATAGGTCATATTGTGCGCAAAAACCGACGAAAGATGAAGAAATTATGTAGTAATTAATAATGAATGTAAATATATAAAGATAAAGCTATTTAAAAAAAGGGATGATATGGTAGTAATATAAACTATATGAGCCGAAAAACGCGAAAACAACCCTTCAGACAAAATTTTCACATTTTATGTTTTTTGACGTTTATGAAACACGGTGATTTTCTAATTAAAAATCGCTTTATTTTATGTTGATATCTTAATTAAAATGATTGTATCTCAATCTGAAAATTAAAGATTGTACTCACCATTAATTTTGCACGATGACGATGATTAAATAACAAAAAAAAAACATCAACAATTACCATTTTCTATAGCATCAACTATTTATATTAAGAAACATATTCCCTATGATATAATAATTAGGTAAAACACAGAAGTGACGAGAAATTTGATTAGTAATTAATTGATTACCGGCCGACGTCATAAAATGTTACGTTATGACGTTGTCGTCTGAACGTCCGAAGGAACGTTTTCGTGTGTTGCGGCTCATATATGTTAATCAACAAATGCCCGTCAATTAGTCCACTCAGCCTGTGAACCCACATCAAACAAATTGCAACAGAAATGATTTTCTGATTTTCTGATAGATATATATATTGCAAAAAATCACAAAAAAGTCTAGAAAAATCTAGATAGGGGAAATAAGTTTTTTTTATGGCTCAAAAATGTGCGTTTGTCATAAAATCACTGCAGGTTTATGTATATGTATATCTGCAACATTTTGTTACGAATAATACATTTCAATGGGGTATTACGATATAACAACATAGCTAAATAATAAAAATTGGAAAGTTTGAATGAACTATGCATATAAATGCCTATTTTAGCACTGTTTCTTAAAATTCGCATATTGAATTACCCCACCCACTTAATTACAATGGATCTGCATTTCAATGTAAATCTGTGTTATAGGCAGTTTCATAGAACATTTTTGTGTAAACATTCATAATAAGATCGACGAGTAAGCACTGGGGGTGAAACATTGATTAATGTATGATAATCGTCGGCATTGTCGGCAACTATAATACCCAAGTCTTTGGCATTAAAATGTTCTTTCTTTACGTATTTGCAACAGAAACACGTTATCTGCACAGAAACTATAATCGTGAAAAGCATTAGGTAGTCGCAGTATGACTGACGAAGCTTTAAAAACACAGATATGTATATCTGTACATATCTGACTGTTTTTGATAAAAAAAACTACCATGATTAAGGATCCTTCTTATTTCTTGACTTACATAAGCGTTATGCATTATTTGTTAGCAAAACATGACCTCTGTGATATAAGCTTCTTTGATAATAACTTTCGAGAGAGATAAGGAAAGTATAAAGAGTTTTATTACCATGAGTTTTTCAATACCGAGTGATGATGCACATGACAATACGTCCAAATAAACAAATTCATGCTAGCGCACTCGTTTGTTTGTGCGAACTCTCACTCAGGCTAGAAATCCCGTGTTGAAAAACTCATGTTAATTAAGTTATATAATACATTTTTCTAAACTGTTAGTATGATTTTTTCATTTGCAATACGAAATTACAGTATTTTTGCTCCCAAACTATTGTCAGTACAAAATTATAGTCATAATACGACATATTTTTGATTATAACTGTGATCACTTACATGTATACTATGCCTTTTAACAAACTTGACTTGTACATACGTTTGGCAATTCGATGCTAGAAAAATATAACCAATATACCCTGCTCCTTGAAATATACTTTTGGGTCAGATTATGGCATGTTAAAGTCTCTTCAAGTGGCAAATTTTACAACATACACCATTTCTAAACCTGTATATAAATAAAACATTTTGAGAATCCTAACTTACACATTTTGAGAATCCAAACTCTATAGACACAATATAAACGGCTTTAACCAGCCAGGACAAATTCCAAAACTGCAGCGTCAAATTAAGAGTTATCAACCCATAAATTTTTTACGCATATTCAATCACGAGTATTTTAGGAACCCGTGAATACGTTTAATTCGGTACATGTACATAAGTATATGACCTGAACACGTGGATAGTTGAAAAATAAACGGTTTTGTAGTGTAATTTTGCCATTATTTGGCGGGGTACATCTAACATTTTAATTGTATGTTGTTAATGCAGTCACTACTCTGTTTATATGCATAGAGCCTTACAGTAACTTACAGCCAGACTATGCTAATACAAATGCAAAATCAAATAGTTAATATAGTTTGCACTGAGGACTTATAACTTAGGAGCCTACGCAATCAACTCAATAGAATATAAAAATACTTTAAAACATATGCCAAATCCTTTGAAACATATGCCAAATGTATCATTTCAATTTCATATCGCGAACACATTTAAGAACTAGTACGCTTTTGCATTGTGCCCTATGAATGACCTTGCTTACTATGAAGCAGGGCCAACGGGTCATTTTGCAGTATAGGTAGTGCATACATGACAAACGTATCAACACACATTGAAAAGTTAGCATACCAAAAAAAGTAAAATTATTTCAAAAATCAGAAAGGAAATCAGATAAACACGAAATTTTGCGGTAATATATTCTGGCTTAAATATGTTTCTACTCAAACTTATGGACTAAATTAATACTAGTTTACTATGAGAACATAAGTGAAGAGGTTTTAAATGCCAACATCCTCTTCTAGTGCTTTTGTAACATGACTCATTCTTGAAAATATCACTTGTAATAATAAGTGGTGACCAGGATAGGTTGTGGTAGTGCCTTGATAGATCTCTTGCATCGATCAGAACGATAAATTGTGTATATCTATGCCTATAACATTAATACAAACTACTTGTAATTAGGCAGTATTAGTACTTCACCTCACCTTGCAGTTTGGCATGACACAATTATAAATGCTAAGAACCGCAGTGTGGTGGCGTAATGGTAGATCATCCGCCTCGCACGTGGGATGTCGTCATACCAATGACTAGAAAAAATGATACTAGTAGCTCCATTGCTTGACGCTCAGCATATCAGCATATAAAGGGTAGTGCTAGGACTGGTCGACCTGGTGTCAGTATAATGTGACTGGGTGGGGTACCATATCATGTGTCTGTACTGATCGACTCTAAAAAGGGCTAATGCTCATGCAAATCAAGTTGCAAACAATATATAAATCGGTAAGGGGTATTCAAGCTTTTTGCGATGTTGTACTAGATTTGGCATTATCATTCAATAGTGAAAGCTATGAGTTATTGATATACTAGTAATTAACATTGCGAATTATGGCAAAGAAGTAGTATAACTTACAAGTATGCTGCAACATCAATTACTACAGTATAAATGCTAAACTATATAAGGATATTTACCCATGGTGTTATGATAGTTTTGTGTAGGAACAGTCATATATATTTAAAGAATTGTCTAAAAACCTTTGAGCTGTATTATGACTATTATTATGGTATTTTTAATAATTGTGCGCAGTTACCAGCTTAAGTTGGTATGACCATTACGAATGAGGTTAACAATAACGCTAACAATGGATTAATAAATCATTGCCGACAGCTACAATATAGTGACAATATACTATCCGCCCTCCACTCACACACCCCATCCCAACACCCGGCTCTTCACCATAAATCTTAAGTATTTACCTTTCACTCTTCCAAAAATAATTATCAAGGAATGATGCTAGCAATGGGCTATTAATAGCTGCTGACAATGCCGACGGCTACCATATAGAGACCAATATATTGACCCAACACTTCATCATCAATCTTAATTTGAGTATTTGTCTTAAACTGTAACAAGAAATGCATATAACATAGCATTTGATATTTAATTTTTTTATTGTGATTTCAGTGGGTGGGGTAATTCAATATGTACTTTTCAACAAAACAGCGTTAAAATATACATTTATTTGGTAATTGTTCAAATATGTAATTGTTATGATTAATTAAGGTCTTAATGGTGTAATACATCATTAAAATGTCTTATTCCAAATAAAATGCAGCAGCTACAAATAACTCTACATCTGGTGTTGTTTTATGAAAAGGGTAAATATAGGAGCTATAAAAACCTTAATTCCCCTATCTAGATTTTTCTAGACTTTTTTGTGATTTTTCGCAATATATGTCATTATCAGAAAACCAGTAAATCATTTCTGTTGCAATTTGTTGGATGTTGAATGGTAAAATGTCACAGGCTGAGTGGACTAAATGGGTATATAAACAAGTATATATATATAAGAACAAACTATAATGATTTATATAGTCTGATTTCTTTTAGGAAATCTAAAACAAGACTAAAATCAACAGTATCTATAGTATCAAATAACTTTTTCATGGTATTAACATTGTAGTACATTGTTGTCTACACATTCCAACACGATAGGTTTGACCGTTAACGGTGCAAAGAAGGGTATACATTCTGGTAATTGCTTGTAATAAATATAGATAAGTATAACGTGTATGCCCTCTCCTGCACCGGGCTAGGACAACTTCTTCTCTACGAATGGGTCTACTAGAAGAACGCCATTCTCCAAGTAACGGTTTAATTGAATGGAGTTTATTGTTAACTGACGAATCCCAAGCGGCTTGCCAAGAGTTACAAATAATTGTGTTAATACAACTTTTAAAATTAGTATAAGGTAGTTTAGCATTAGATATATGTAAACTTAATACTGCTTTAGCAGCACTATCAGCTCTATCACTACCACGTATTCTTACGTGGCTTGGAAGCCAGCAGAAAATAATAACATTATCAACTACAAGAGAATTGTACTTTTCTAAAAGTTGAAGCACAACTAGGTTATCAATGTTTCATATAACCCAGTGCTTGAAGAGATGAAAGGGAATCAGAAAAGATTACAAAATGGTCATCATCAGATTCCTGAATATAATTTAAGGCAAGTTCAATTGCCTTAAGTTCAGCTGAAAAGATAGAGGCCTTGTCAGGCAGGCGGCTCGTTATGCTGTGTTTGTGAACAACAGCTGCTGCAGCTACCTTATCTCCATCTTTAGTGTATATATGTTGAAAGTTACTGTATTTCGATTTAATTCCATTAAATTTGCTTTGAAAGACAGTAGGGTCTGTACTGGATTTGTTACTATTACAAAGATCAAAAATAATTGTTGGTGATTCCAAAGTCCACGTTGGAATTTGTGGTACATGTACTTTGTACTTGGCAATCAAATTTAGGACGATTTCAGTGTCTCTTAATTTTGGTTTAATACGAAGACCAAATGGTCGAATGGCCTTCGGTTTTCGATCAAAAAGAGGTTCATAACTAGGATTAAAAACATTATCGACAGTTGGGTTTGAAGGGTTAAATTTTAATTTAATGGCATATTGAAGGGCTAAATTGTCCCGTCTATGAGACAATGATGGTTCATTAGCTTCAGCATATAGACTTTCGGCTGGTGATTTACGAAAGGCACCTAAGTAATCGTAATCCTTGATTATGTATAGGATCGAGCATCTGCAAATATGACTTGCGAGTCGATCCATATACTATTGAGCCGTAGTCCAGCTTGGATCTGATAAGAGATCTATAAAGTTGTAAAAGTACTTAACGATCTACACCTCAATTAGTGTTTGCAACAACTTTAAGTAGGTTAAGAGCTTTAAGGCACTCAAAAATAAGACCAAGGAATTTTGTCTCATCCACTACTGGCATGGGTGACCCATCCAGTGTTAGATGAGGTTTTTCATGATGTTTACGTAGTTGACAAAAGTGCATACAATTAGTTTTAGATTTAGAAAATTTAAACCATTTTCATCCGACCAGGTCTGAAATTTATTCAGACATTGCTGGAGTTTTCTCTCGATAGTGTTCATGTTGTTTGCACGATAACATATAACAAAGTCGTCAACATATAGAGAGCAATCCACACCAGGATTGATGCATTTAACTATACTGTTAATTTTTATATTAAAAAGGGTGACAGAGAGTATGCTGCCCTGTGGCACACACATCTGTCAGAGAGGGTTGAACCCATTCGGATCATCTAAGAAATTCTCTATAAAAAATGGTAATCGGCCTCTAAGACTAAGTTCATGAAGATCATTCATGATACCGTCCTTCCATGCAGTATCATAAGCTTTCTTCAAGTCAAAAAATACAGCGACTAGATGTTCTTTTTTTACGAAAGCTTCCCTAATAAATGATTCAAATCAAATGAGATACTTTGTTATCAGCTTGCTGGATTCCAGGTACCAAACAAGTCTCTCATTAATCATTCGTTTCATGATTTTACTACTCTTAGCAATAGGGCGATAATTTATTGGGTTCGTATGATCCTTTCCAGGTTTGGGGACTGGAATAACGATTACTTTCCGCCAAGAATCGGGGAAGTTTCGGGTCACCCAAACCTTATTAAATATATCAAAAAGTGTAGAGAGACAGGTTTCAGGTAAATGTTTTAATAATTGATAATGGATATCATCAGGTCCAACTGATGTATCATTAGCCTTCTTAAGGAATTCTCTTGTTCTTTGAGAGTGAACAGTTGATTGTATTTATCCAAATGTTTCGACTTGAAATTCAGCTTCTTCTGTTCTTTTAGTTTCTTATTTTTTAGGAAATTTGGTTGACAATTTTCGGAAGAAGTCTTTAACAGATGTAATATCTTCATTATCAGTTTTAAGATGATTTACAACAACTAGAATTACCTTGACCGTTTATTTTCCGGATCATGTCCCACGTCTTCTTAAGAGATGAGCGAGAGTTCAGCCTAGAGACATAAGATCTCCAGGATTTCCTCTTGCTATCCTTAATAGTACGACGGGCTTTCGCACGGAAAACTCTAAAAACATCTAAATTATTTTGAGTTGGTCGCAAGTTAAAAGCGTTCAATGCAGCTTTACGATCGCTGACTGCCTTTTTCCAGTCATCATCGTACCATGGTTTATGTGGGCGTTTTGGATTTGCCGAGGTTTTTGGAATAATTTGGTCAGCTATATCATGAATGGTTTTGGTAAAAAAAGAGCAGTTGCGTCTTCGACATCATCGAAAACGGAAGGCTTTATTTGTTCCACAAAAAGAGATTGAAACGTATCCCAATCAGCTTTGCGAAGTTTCCATCGTTGCGTTTTTTTCGAGAAGTGGAGGACTGATATTTTCAAAAAATAAGGGGAATGGTCACTTCCACATAGGGCGTCACCAACACTCCACGAAAATTACTTCAAGAGCGTTGGACCGCATATTATTAAATCAATAATAGAATGGGAGTCACAAATTGCTTTTGGCTAAGAAATCCTCAACGTTCTTGCCTTTATCGTTTATATCCTTACAACCCCAAATGTAGTTGTGCGCATTAAAATCACCCAAGAGTATAAAAGGTGATGGTAAGTGTGCAACTATGTGATTTAGATCTTTAAAGTTCCACTGACACCCTTTAAAATGCATATTGTTATATATTTTTATATTTCAATCAATAAACATGATAAAGTGAATTGAATGGTAAAAACAAATATTTGAAAAAGAAAAACAACAGGTATATTTCCCTTCAAGATGGAGTTACCTCCCCTTCATGTTAATTTTGCCCTATAGATGGCGCTCTACGCTGATGACGTAGATATTGCCATGCGGAAATTTCCCTGTTGAGGTACAGATACGATTTATCTGGAGCAAGAATTACTGGACAAGGTGATCGAGAATGAATTTGTTGTACAGCCGTACATGTATGAGCCACGGCCTGTTCCAAATCAGCAAGCGTATCTGTCTGAAACTAAAAGTGATGACCGACTTCGACGTTTTGCCTGATTGCAGAGCGAATCGGACATACTGACTGGTAATTATATATTGCAATCGCGTATGATAATTACCGTCTTGTTTGCTAATCCATTTAAGTATGACAGGGACGTGTGTAAGTCGAATTACGCTGTCTGTTCTGCAAGATGGAACCGTTCGATGATTGTCGTACCCCATCCATCCACCAACGTGACGATGCATCGCACATTTCGTTCTTGTTCATTGCCGGCATATTGTCAAGGTTTATGTTTTTCAATACAGTAGCATTAGTTTAAATAACTGGTAGGCCTAACATGTATGAAAAAGAGTCGAATCGCAATGTCTAGATGTTATGTATGCTGTGACAATCGATTGTTCCCCACCCACTAAAGTCACGACGCATCGTTTTTGTTTTTGTTTATTGCCGAAGTATGTGTCAATGTGTTGTGTTTTTAGATAAAGTGACCTAGTATGATTAAATGAATTCTGGTCACCGTAATCGAATGCCTACTATTGATTTCTTTTATTATAAAGTGCCGATCTAAAATATTTTCATTTTGAAAAACAGTACTTGTTTAAAATATGATTTTGCTAGGTCTGCAAAGATCAGTGTTTCTTTCAATTACAGGTGTGACTGTACCCACGGCAGTGCCATGAAAACACAAAATGACGTTCTGAAATGTTGCAGAGTTAACGGGGAATTAGCTGAAAGTGGCAATCTGCAGGAACTCGTGGGTTTGAGGGAAACTGTCTCACACCTGAAGTTCTTGAAGTGGCGGGAATTGGAAAATGTTGTTGACATTTTGAAATGATACTATAAGTATATTTGAATATATTCTTACTTGAGAAATAAAACCTTATATTGTACTGTACTGTATTTTCATTGTTTTTTTCTCAGCAATATATTGTATGTATAAGGCCAGCAGTATTTTAGGATTAACGGATCCTCCTACACTTAATTGTGACAAAAATGGAACAAAATGTTTCCAAATTAAAATGATTGCGTTGTAAAAAGCTAGAATTATATACGCACCAAAAGTAACTGTTGTAAAAAATAAAATCAACTCCGTATTCAACATATTTTTTTAGATCTCAGCTATAGATGTTTTTTTTTTAATAGGGCTCTATCTTAGACATAGTATGTTCTAAAGCTAAACTGAAACTATTTCTGATTTGATGATATCTCGAGATCTCTGATTTGATGATATCTCAGAATTCTTGATTTGATGATATCTATATATTTCTGATTTGCTGCTATCTCAATATTTCTGATTTAATGATATCTCAGTATTCTTGACTTGATGATATCTCAATACCTCTGATTTGCTGCTATCTCAATATTTCTGATTTGCTGCCTCAGTATTCTGATTTGATGATGTTCCAGTATTCTTGATTCTGTGATATCTCAATATCATTGATTCTATGATATCTCAGTATTCTTGATTCTTGATTCTATGATATCTCAGTATTCTTGATTTGATGCTGTTTCAGTATTCTTGATTCTGTGATATCTCAGCCTGCTTGATTCTATGATATCTCAGTATTCTTGATTCGATGCTATTTCAATAGCCTTGATTCGATGCTATTTCAGTAGTCGACTCCATGTCCACCGCCATATGCATGCCATCTTCGGGATGGTTAAAATTTTGTGCTGTTGGTTTTATTAATATTGAGTTCTGCTCAACCCGGGGCTAGAGTGCGTGAGCGGTAGTTAGCATATTTCACTACCACTCATGAACAGTCTCAATCAAACCGAGACTGCAATATTTCATATGTGTCGTGCTCGGACGTTTCCAAAGGTCCATTATCATACTCTTGATTCTGTGATGGATTCCGTGTTACCTTAATATCTCTGATTAGATGATATCTCAATATCTCTGGTTTGCTGCGATTTCAGTATTCATGATTTGATGATATATCGAGATTTCTGATTTGCTACTATTTCAGTATTCATGATTTGCTACTATCTCAGTATTCTTGATTTGATGATTTCTCAATATCTCTGATTCAATGCTATCTCAGTATCTCTGATTTGATGATATCTCAGTATTCTTTATTTGCTGCTATTTCACGATTTGATGATATCTCGAGATACCTGATTTGATGATAACTCAGTATTCCTAATTTGATGATATCTCAGTATTCTTGATTTGATGATGCCTCAATATCTCTGGTTTGCTGCAAGTTCAGTATTCTTGATTTGATGATATCTCGATATCACTGATTTGCTGCTATTTCAATATTCTTGATTCGATACTGTTTCAGTATTCTTGATTTGATGCTGTTTCAGTATTCTTGATTTGATGATTTCTCAATATCTCTGATTCAATGTTATCTCAATATTTCTGATTTGCTGCTATCTCAGTATTCTGGATTTGATGCTGTTCCGATATTCTTGATTCAGTGATATCTCAGTATTCTTGATTCTGTGATATTTCAGTATTCTTGATTTGATGATGTTCCAGGACTCTTGATTCTATGATATATCAGCATGCTTGATTCTATGATATCTCTGTTATCTTGATTCGATGTTATGTCAATAGTCTTGATTCGATGTCTCAGTATTCTTGATTTGATGATGTTCCAGTATTCTTGATTCTATGATATCTATTCCGTGATATCTCAATATCTCTGATTTGATGGTATCTCAGTATTCTTGACTTGCTGCTATTTCAGTATTCATGATTTGATGATATATCGAGATCTCTGATTTGCTACTATTTCAGTATTCGTGATTTGCTACTCTCTCAGTATTCTTGATTTGATGATTTCTCAATATTTCTGATTTGCTACTATTCAGTATTCTTGATTTGATGATATCTCAGTATTCTTGATTTACTGCTGTTTCTTCAGACCTGGTCTGATGAAAATGGTTTTAAATTTTCTAAATCTAAAACTAATTGTATGCACTTTTGTCAACTTCGTAAACATCATGAAGACCCTCATCTAACACTGGATGGGTCACCAATACCAGTAGTGGATGAGACAAAATTCCTTGGTCTTATTTTCGACCGTAAATTAACGTTTATACCACATCTTAAATACTTGAAGTTCAAATGCCTTAAAGCTCTCAACCTACTTAAAGTTGCTGCAAGCACTAATTGGGGAGCAGATCGAAAAGTCCTCTTGCGACTTTACAGATCTCTTATCAGATCCAAGCTGGACTACGGCTCAATAGTATATGGATCGACTCGTAAGTCGTACTTGCAGATGCTCGACCCTATACATAATCAAGGATTACGACTCGCCTTAGGTGCCTTTCGTACATCACCAGCTGAAAGTCTATACTTTCGATAATATTTTTAATCCTAGTTGTGAACCTCTTTTTGATCGAAAACCGAAGGCCATTCGACCATTTGGTCTTCGTATTAAACCAAAATTAAGAGACACTGAAATCGACCAAAATTTGATTGCGAGGTACAAAGTACCACAAATTCCACCGTGGACATTGGAAACTCTAACAATTATTTTTGATCTTTGTAATAATAACAAATCCAGTACAGACCCTACTGTCTTTCAAAGCAAATTTAATGAAATTATATCGAAATACAGTGACTTTCAACATATCTACACAGATGGTTCTAAAGATGGAGATAAGGTAGCTGCAGCAGCTGTTCACAAACACAGCATAAAGAGCCGCCTGCCTGACAAGGCCTCTATCTTTTCAGCTGGACTTAAGGCAATTGAACTTGCCTTAAATTATATTCAGGAATCTGATGATGACCATTTTGTAATCTTTTCTGATTCCCTTTCATCTCGTCAAGCACTGGGTAATATGAAACATGATAACCCAGTTGTGCTTCAACTTTTAGAAAAGTACAATTCTCTTATAATTGATATTGTTATTATTTTCTGCTGGCTTCCAAGCCATGTAGGAATACGTGGTAATGATAGAGCTGATAGTGTTGCTAAGGCAGCATTAGATTTACATATATCTAATACCAAATTACCTTATACTGATTTTAAATGTTGTATTAACACATATATTCGTAACTCTTGACAAACCGCTTGGGATTTGTCAGTTAACAATAAACTCCATTCAATTAAACCGTTACTCGGAGAATGGCGTTCTTCTACTAGACCCATTCGTCGAGAGGAAGTTATCCTAGCCCGGTGCAGGATAGGGCATACACGTTATACTCATTCATATTTATTACAAGGTGAGCAATTACCAGAATGTATACCCTGCTTTGCATCGTTAACGGTCAAACACATCTTATTGGAATGTGTAGACTTTGATCCTATGCGTCAAAGGTACTACAATGTTAATACTATGAAAGAGTTTTTTAATACTGTAGATTTTAGTCTTGTTTTAGATTTCCTAAAAGAGATCAGACTATATAGATCATTATAATGTGTTCTTATATATATTTACTTGTTTATATGCCCGTTGACGGTCATTTGTTGATTTACATACATAGTTTATATTACACCTTATCATCCCTTTTTTTTTTTAATAGTTTTATCTTTAAATATTTACACTAATTTTTAAATAATACTTCATTTTTTCATCAATTTTTGCGCACAATATGACCTATTTATGTGTCGACGTGCCGTAAAACACCATTCATTCATTCATTCATTCAGTATTTTTGATTTGATGCTGTTTCAGTATTCTTGATTCTGTGATATATCAGTATTCTTGATTCGATGCTGTTTCAGTATTCTTGATTCTGTGATATCTCAGTATGCTTGATTTGGTGCTGTTCTGGTATTCTTGATTCTGTGATATCTCAGCATGCTTGATTCTATGATATCTCAGTATTCTTGATTTGATGATATCTCAGTATTCTTGATTCTGTGATATTTTAGGATTCTTGATTTGTTGCTTTTCTAGTATTCTTGCTTTGATGATATCTCAGTATTATTGATGTTGTGATATCCCAGTATTCTTGATTCTGTGATATCTCAGAATGCTTGATTTGATTCTGTTTCAGTATTCTTGATTTTGTGATATCTCAGTATTCTTGATTTGATTCTGTTTCAGTATTCTTGATTCTGTGATGTCTCAGTATTCTTGATTTGATGCTGTTTGAGTATCTCTGGTTTGCTGCAAGTTCAGTATTCTTGATTCTGTGATATCTCAGTATTCTTAATTTGATGCTTTTCCAGTATTCTTGATTCTGTGATATCTCAGTATTCTTGATTCTGTGATATCCCAGTATTCTTGATACTGTGATATATCAGTATTCTTGATTTGATGATATCTGAGTATTCTTGATTCTGTGATATATTCGTATTCTTGATTTGATGCTTTTCCTTTATTCTTGATTCTGTGATATCTCAGTATTCTTGATTTGATGCTTTTCCAGTATTCCTGATTTTGTGATATCTCTGACTGGGTAATATTTCAACATGGTGGCTCCACAAACATTACCAGAACCCCATTTTGAGTGCCATGATTGAGTGTGATATGTATAGTGATGATGAGGATGATTGCTTTGCTCCTTCTAATTTTGTTTAACTGCCGAGACTAGACCCGGAGTTGATGCCGTTTTGGATCGTGATGACGACTATCTTGTTCCGTCAGACTTTGTTTGACGGCAAAATACTTTTTGGGGGGTTGTTTATGATTGAGTAGTATAGATAGTGAGGGTAACAGCATAGTTTTTTTCAAAAAAGTATGAAAAAAATGCTACAATATGCAAGGGTAGGATTCAAATGTGACTTAGATTTAGATCCTAGTATTACAAATGAGAAAATTGGGTAGGGTCCCCCCTTCCATTTTTTTTTTAAAAACGTCTCTTTTTTATCAAATTATGATAAGAGTCCCCCCTTACATATTTTAGTGATTTTCATGTTTATTTTGAAAAAAAGTGCCCTGAAACCGCTACTATCTATACTACTGTGAACTAGTTTGCAAAACATATGTAAACCTTGATCATGTGACGCTTATTAAGTTTTATGTCAAGATGACATATAAAATACTTTATGTATTTATTTTCTATTATTGCCGTAGGCAAATGTCAAAACGTTAAGTAGCAAAATTAAAAAGCAGGACATTAAATACAAGGTCAGTACGAAGGAGTACATACTAACAGTGTTCGTTTATAGTAGTTATAAGTGGCTGCAATTGATGTATACGGACTAAAGTAAATGTATACATCTCAATGCTATTGTTTTAATATTTAGATATTCACTTTTTCTTTTTTAAAGATGCAAACGAGTTGGTATCATTGATGATATTTGCGTGTTAACGCCCACATAGTCCGTTAAACAACACGTACAACAACATGAGTTTGAAAATATTTTATTTCTAATGGTCAATGCAGTATTATACAACACCACTATAATATATGTTGTATAACAATATAGTAATATTTGTTGTCGCTATAACACAAAGGTAACTGCAGTACTCATACGTCAAGTGATATTCTTGCCCTTTCTTGCATGGGTTATATGTTTAATGTCACTTGCGGAAGATTCTTGTTTTCATGAGTTATTCGCGAGGTGCAGGGTTTTACGGTTTTAACTAAAATCAATAAGCGCAATTGTTGCCTAATAAAGTACCAACGTGCAATAGTTGTTCAATTAACACTAGTCGTGAAATTGTTGGCTAATAATCACCCATCGCGTCATTGTTGTCTGTCTCACATGGCATTTAACGTAACCCATCGTAAATTGTTGTCTAAATTAAATCGTGCAATTCTTTTTTAGTAACTAAATGCAGTCGTGTTATTATTGGCTAACATACAGCTATCGTGCAATTTTGTGTAGTATCCATCGTGTCATTGTTATCTGATTTACTCCCATCGTGCAACTGGTGTTTAAGTAACACCCGTTGTTTCTTTGTATGTACGGCATTTGGTATCCGAGTGTAGATCTTTATAAAACACTTTAAGTCTTCCATTTATATTAAAGATGTGCAAAATGTATATACAGATCTTTCATGTTGACCTTCTTTAGCAAGGAATGTTTTAAAGTCATCTCAATGTAGATGTATGCGTGTATAAAGTTCTAACAATGTACGGATACTGGTGTCTGAGCAATAGACTTAACGAGCAACTCGATTAGTTTTTACAGACGTATGCACGGACGGATCGTAACAGTCGGCAATGGTAATACGCTTGCTTCTCTTTTGTGGCTAGGTAAACAAATGGAAAAGAAACAAGACTAAACATGGATTGGCAAATAATCAATTAGAATAAAGTCTGAGAGATAACATACAAAGGGGCAAGTAATTTAGTACATTGGTTACAATTATTGGTAAATAACAACCTAACAATGACAAAATAACCAGAGCACATACACTGAGCAGATTCGTCTACAATCCCTTGAACTATAACCACACCAGTAATTTGATACACCAGTAATTAGTACTTATAATGACTATTAATGTTATTTGTGTTTTTTAAAAGACTGCATTAAATAAGAACGTGCACAAGGTTCCTTGTATAAAACGATTAAAACGTCTTTAATAAAACCCAACAGAATACAGTGTTAAGTGAATGTTGCAGTAGTGAGGTCATCCTCGGTCATAAAACTACATGTGCTGTTGGTACGATTCACAAATTAAACCGACAGCATAATTAAAACAAAAGTGAGAGTTGTTTACAATAGTGTCTTCACTAGACTACATACTAGGTAATTGAACGACATCGAGCATTGATCAATCACTAAACCAGAAAAAATATATAATTTAAATATAAAGCATCTTTATATAGTTTTTAATTTTTTAATTTTAATTATTTATTTAATGAACACATATTTTTCAACTGGATAATACTTTTAAATAAAGCTGAACAAAATAAACGGATATAAAATAGGACTTGAAATATATTAGATGTTCCATCTGGTGAACTTTATATCTTTAGTTTGTAGGCGTGTATTGGTTTGTAGCCGTGCTATTGTAAAACACGACTCCCATTTCGAGAAATATTGATTGCCTTTATCCGTCATGTATTTGACCCGAACCATTTTATAATCATGCTATTCAGCTTCTAATAAACAAATACAGATAACGAAACATTAAACAGACAGATGCACAGACAGATACCCATATAGATATTGTAGTACAAAGTACTAGATATGTTTACATGTGTATGGAGGTTCCCCACCCACCACTTTGTTATTGTTGTATATTGTAAATCAGAGCACGCCGGATTTTCTTATATTATCGTATGAACATGCTATGCTATATTATCTTACTAAGTCATTTTAAATAATGATATGTACATACTATTGTCTAATTCTAAGTTATCGATTCACAAGTCATTTTCAACGGATTCGCGGAAACTCATTACTTTACCTGCATTGCCTGTTCGCTTCTGCCTATGAATTCTTATATGAGATAGAATAACATTAACTAATTGTTGCACTTATATTGTCTAAGTCTTATTATGTTGTATATTTGATGAGTACATGTCTTGAATCGTATAACCGTTGAAAATGATGTATTCTTCGTATATTTGAGATCTGCATGTCAACAATCTCTATCGCTCGATTGACTTCTATTGTTCTGTTCGATTAACTACTTTCTCTATCACCACAATCGAATGTGTTCTTATGTTCCATAATCAAGTTAACTGAGTACGCAATGCATACATATTATGTCATTTAATGCTGTAGATGTGAGATTGAAATTTGACTTAAGTTTCCAACGGCGAATATAGCAGATGACGGAGTGGTGACGAGGTCAGCGAATTTTGCCGTTCTGTGTTTTCATTGGTCAGTTTAGGCACGTATTGGTATTGGCGTGATGTAATTGGTCAACGGATTTGGACCTAACTTTTAAGTAGATTATGGCGCGACTGTCTATATATACTGAGTAAGCGCGCATTTCAAATAACTCTCGGCTCCCGCAACACACACACAACATCTATAGTGTGCTAGGTCAAATCCGTCAATCCGTCAGAATCCGTAAAATTTCGCTAGACGACATAACATGTCCCTAGTACTGAGTATTGTATCCAGGTATTAACAAAACGTTATATACATTTCCGTTATACATCTAATTATAATATTTAACGGATAAATCCGTCAAACTATAAATCCGTCGATGTTTACAGTCATAGATCTATACAAATGGTATGACCTGCAATATATAGTAATAAGCCGATACTCGTCACCATTCACTCCGCCGTGTCCGGCGAGCTGCATATATCGTACATATCATTTATGGTTAGATAAATATCATTAATGGTTAGATAAATTATGATGAAACAAGCCGGGTGTTGTTTGATTTAACACTTCCAGAGATTATATCGCATTCCTCCGTTAATAATAGAACGGATTAGTCAAACCCTGACATACCGTCCTATTACAATATATATGTTTAAAGAAGTATTCTAGCTATAAACACAACTGGTAAGACATTCATTTTATTTTCAACATGTAGTGTATGTTATTTCAAATTAAACAAGCAGGGTTTTATGCAGATGTAAAAAGGCTGCCGATAAGTAAATAAACATTACTGTGGGCCTGTGAACTGATAGATATGCAAACAATTGTTTTTATAATTAATGAAAATCTGAGAGTTATCAAGCTGAAATAATGTTGCTGTTTTTATCAAAAGCAATGGATGCGTCAATATTGTTCCCTGTGAATATTGGCCCAGGTCTTATTGATATATTCCTTAACGATAGTTAAAAAAAACAAAAAACACAGACGTTTTAACGTTTCGTCTTGACAGCCTTCAACAGAATTTAATTTTTTGATATAATCATTCAAATGCAAATTGATACAAAATCAGAATTCATTTTAATTGGCAGTGTGGACATGCTTTCACTACTTTTTGGCATTATAAATAAAACCTTTATAACACTAAACTTGGTCGTTATATATTCATATTTTCATGGATTCAATAAATGTCATGGATCTTCATCCATGAAAATAATTAAAGAGTTGCATTTATTCCATTCCAATACTTGCGATTTCATTCTGTTGCACTTACGATTTCATTCTGCTCCGTAAACATCCCGGACATAAAGACCCCGGAAATAACATTGCCGCATTGTACACTGACTAGAATGATCTACGAAACCGTCGAATCCACAGGCAAAACGATAATGTTTGAACATTCCAAAATATGTGCATATACCATTCAAGTATTTTAGACTAGGTTTCTAAGAATTCAAGTTGTAAATAAATATTGAAATGGTGATCCCTTGGAAACAACAAACGCAAACAAGAGAGAAAAGTAGCAGACTCGGTATTATTAAGTCTGTTCATGAGAGGTAATTATAAAATGCAACACCTCTCACGCTTCCTAGTCCCGGCTTAAGCGTTGACCTCAGTATCGTCCACGTGAAATTTGGTCAACATTGATCAAGCGGATTCGGAGGAAATGTCGTTTACAAATAATGCTCTATATAACTCTATGTAAAACATGTAAAATCTCCATATACAAACTTTGGAACCCCGGGACACACCCATTGTTTACCCTAGGTACTTCGGTTGTACAACTGTTGTAGTCTAGTAGTTGACAATCATTTATAAATAAAAAACTGTCAAAATTTGTTCAGCGATTCTTGAGTAGAAGATTTTTTAAGGTTTTGATTATATATGGTAATGGCGGCCATTTTGGATGTCGCATTGACCTTGTTTGTATAATTTTGGAATAATTTGACCTGAGAATCATCCATGTGAAATTAGGTCAAATTTGTCACAGGAGAAGTTGTTTAACTAATAGCTAACGGACGCCGGACGGACAAAAAGCAGTCACAATAGCTCACTATGAGTCTTCGGCTCAGATCTGGAATACACTAACCATTCTTCAAACTATTCTTAGACTTGAGCTCAAGTTCTCAAATTTCGTTCATAAATATTCCTATGACATTCAAAGATAAGCAATTGCTTAAATAATTGCAGTAACGAATGCAGATTGTAAAAAATATAGTGTTCCATGAAAATTATTCATTTATTTAGCCAAACAAATTCTCGAAGTACTGCTTCTGTGCAGTTTGCCGGTGTATGACTAGCTGCAAATGTGCTGTATGCAAAGCTGTGGTCTCACAACAAAATAACTGTATGCCTAGCTGATTATTGAAATTCCCGTTTTACTTCACATTTAAAGGGGCAACTATCCCTACCCGGGTAGGGAGAGATTGGAGATGTGTCTTATCAATTACACCTGTCAGTTACAGTGAATGACTCAATAGCACATGTAAACAACTCTCACTGGATGCAGAGTTTGCAGACGACATGACAATCTACTTTATACAAATCAGCTAGGAGCAAAGTTTTTCATTCGAATGACTCCAAACTACTAGTATATAATTTATGTTTGTTTTACTGGAAAAGTGAAAGTTTTTTTAGTATTATTCATGTTTTACCATATAGTTACTCTTTTATTTTCATCTAATATCCACCGCACTGTGTATAATATAAAACAAGACTTGCTATGGAATGTACATTATATGTAGTCTAATACACTATAACTGTATGCTTTTATTATTTCAAAATAAATATAGTTTGGCCCTAACAATGACTAACAACGACTAACAATGTCAAAACAATGATATGCTCACATTGAATACTAAGATTGTCATATACAGTAAAAATGTCAGCCAGGCATAGCGATTTTTACAAAATAAGCGGTAAATTGCACAGAAGCAGTAGTTCGAGTATTTTTTTAGGCTAAATGTGAATATATTTTCATGGGAATACTATATTTTTTACAATCTGCATTCATTCCTGCAATTATTTATAGTATAAATTCCCATACACACCGATCATTCACAGAAAATTCTTTGTTTTCGTAAGAAGCCTATCCGTGTTTTCTCACTGAGGGCGAGGATTGTTTGTTTATTTTAAGGTTGTTTTAATTCTGTACGCGGATACACATATATAAGTGCTAATGGTATTTACGAAAGATGTGAAATATCGTTGTTTTACAGCATGAAAGAAAGGAATAAAGGTAAACTCACCGAAAACAGTGTCACTGGTGTGACCCAGAATCGTACAAAATGACAGCTCTTTCAATAAAAGCATCCCAGATTCCGGAAGGGATACACCAGGGTTTACATCCTGAAGAGAGGTCTAATTCAATTGAAGGGAGGTCTAATTCAATCCTGGTGTCACATACACTGATGTGATATTTAAGTACTGCATGACAAAGAGGTATAAATCGCCTGACGCAGGATTATATGTCTTCAAGGCACTGTTGAGAGATCAAGAGTTTGCATGTTTGTTTTTTTGGTATATACACATGTAGGATCACAAACGAGTCCCTATTTCATACAAGATTTATGAAACGAGTTAAAATTTATTAATCATTTTAACGAGCAGAAAATATCCTTTTTCCCATTTAACATTATAGTCAAATACGTTAAATATAATCTAGACCGCCACGACGACAGACAAACTTTAGCGCCAACACGTCATAAAGGTCTCACACATCAATTAATTTTCCCTTGGGTTACTGTTCAGCCTTTTCCAACATCTGAGCTTCAAAGCCGGCCAGAAGACATTGTTGTTGGTTTGATATCTTCAGTATAGCCAAGACCAGTAATTTAAAACAATAAAATACATAAGTTAGCCTGTTGTTTTTTTCTCGCTCATGTCTATGTTACCCCTAAGGAAAATACAAAATTCATGCACTAGCCAGCTGAATATGCGGTGATTAGGTCAAACAATTCTGAATTTTGAATGAAACCTCATATCAACATGGGATTTTCTGTATCATCTGTCTTTCACACTGCAGATGTATACTTAATCGAAGAAAAACCTATTTTTCAAATTAAAAATTTATTTTCTGTTTTTCTTTTGTATCTAGGTCCGTGAGTTTTCAGGGGAGTTAATAGAGATGTGATACCTGAAGAGAGTAATAATGTTTAGCAACATCATCCATAACATAACATTTAGCAGCTATGTGCGGTACCTATACAATATGATCATAAGCATACTTCTATCACATCTATAAGTGAAATAATTCAAGATTATGTGAATGAGAGTAACACGTGGATTCGACAAGTTCTCGCTGTAAAATAAAAGTGCAAAAAATGTTTTCATAACATGTAGCATTTGTGTAATAACTTCACCATTTTTGCCTCAATCTTCATGAGACTTTCATCAGAATCACATTTTGTCATCTGCTATCATTTGAGTATGATTAAAACAATTATAGTTCATGTCATGGTATCAGACATATGTATTCAATGATCAATAGCTGCAATTTGAATAGGAAAAATATCATTTCTTCCTGTATCCAAGGTAACAAGATAAAAGTATAAAGTATACCAGTCAATAGCTATTAATTGAGATTCTGCATGTCAAACAAACCACCAACTAATCTTAGATCTGAGAATACGAAGAAATATGCAGGCCAGAGTATCACTTGAATTTTGGCGGTATTCTGCCTTTAACATAAAAATACACAAGAAATGCAATCAATCATAGTATTTCTGTAATATATCTGCCATTTTTATCTGAATCTGCGTGAAAATTTCCCCCAACATGATCTGTGTCACCTGCTTTCTGAAAATGCAACACATTACATAAATACCCCATGTAGAACAATTCCGGTAAACATTTAAAGTATTCAAAAACTGCACCTAATTCGACCAGACAACAGCTATACAATAATGAGAAATTCCACCTAAAACAGAACATCAACATTATTAGTCTCTGTAATACATATGGAGAACACCAACAGAAACTTGAGAGTTGGGAGTTACACACACAACACCAACAGTCACTTGTGGGATCACTGTCCAACATGGCATACAAATATGAGTTGTTGACAATTTAAATTTGAGACATCAACAATATGAGAGATAGGAAAAACAGAATCGTTTTAATTCAATTGAAGAGAGATTCAATTCAATTGAATAGAGGTTCAATTCAATTGAAGAGAGGTTAAGATAAATTGAAGAGAGGTATAACTCATTTGAAGAGAAATTCAATGCAATTGAAGAGAGGTTCAATTTCAATACTGCATTATACCTCTCTTCAATTGAATTGAACCTCTCTTCAATTGAATTAGACCTCTTTTCAAATAATTGAGTTTACGTTTAGCGTTGGAACGCCCAATTAATTAACATGAACTCAATTAATTGAACCTCTTTTTAATTATTTGAATAGAGGTCTAATTCAATTGAAGAGAGGTCGAATTCATTTGAAGAGAGGTTCAATTCAATTGAAGAGATGTTCAATTCCAATACTGAATTAGACCTCTCTTCAATTAATTAGATTTCTGTTCAATTGCATTAGACCTCTCTCCAAATAAAAATGAGTTTATGTTAAGTTGGCGTTTGAACGCCAAATAACATAAACTCAATTAATTGAACCTCTCTTCAATTATTTGCAGAGAGGTCTACTTTAGAGGTCTAGATTCAGTTGAAGAGAAATGCAATTCAATTGAATATATGTACAATTCAATTGAAGGGAGGTACAATTCAGCATAATTAAACCTCTCTTCAATTAAATTATACCTCTCTTCTATTAAAGTAGACCTCTCTACTAGCGATCCAGGAGGGGGGGCGCACTCGGTGCGCACCCCCTAAAAATTCAGGATCATACATGTATGTCCATGTTACTGTAGATAAAATATCAAACAATTTCGATGCACGCCCTCAGTATAAAAAATGTTTCGCTCGCATCGCTCGCTCGACGAATAATGACTTATGAGTGGTTTAATTAACACATTCTCAAATCCTTTTATTTGAAAACGGACTTTTTTTATTCATACATGCATGTCCATGTTACGGTAGATAAAATACCAAACAATTTCGATGCACGCCCTCAGTATAATTATTTTTTTAGACGCATAATGGCTAATGAGTGGTAATTAGATAAAATATCAAACAATTTCGATGCACGCCCTCAGTATATTTTTTTTCCCACTCGCTTCGCTCGCTCGACGCATAATGACTAATGAGTGGTTTCATTAACACATTGGTAAATTATTTTATTTGAAAAAGGACTTTTTTTGATCATACATGTATGTCCATGTAACAGTAGATAAAAATATCAAACAATTTCGATGCACACCCTCAGTATAAACATTGTTTTCGCTCGCTCGACGCATAATGGCTAATGATTGGTTTAATTAACACATTCAAATTGTTAAATCCTTTTATTTGAAAACTTACTTTTGTATTCATACATGTATGTCCATGTTTACAGTAGATAAAATATCAAACAATTTCGATGCACACCCTCAGTATAAACATGTTTTTCGCTCGCTCGACGCATAATGGCTAATAAATGGTTTAATTAACACATTCAAATTGTTAAATCCTTTTATTTGAAACTTACTTTTGTATTCATACATGTATTTCCATGTTACTGTAGATAAAATATCAAACAATTTCGATGCACGCCTCAGTATAAAAAAGTGTTCTCGCTCGCTTCGCTCGCTCGACGCATAATGGCTAAGGAGTGGTTTAATTAACACATTGTTAAATCCTGTTATTTGAAAACGGACTTTTTTACCCTATCAATGCACTACCGCAACCGTTTTATGAGGATAGAAACGGACCCGAAAATTGACCAAAATCTTACGCCCCACCTAAGCTGAAATCCTGGATCCGCCCCTGCTCTCATCAATTAATTGAAGAGAGGTTTAAATAATAGATCTTTTGTTAATTTGGCGTTCCATATAAATGAGTCTTTGACACTGTTAAACAAGGGACGTGATGTGATAAGGAACAGAATTATCCATCCTATTCTAAATTACCAGTGGGCAATATTGCCTATTGACCAATACAAGTTGGTAACTATGTCTTCACCACTCTTTGTGTTGTGTATTGTCATTTTCATTCTATATTTAGTTTGTTCCTTGTTTGTGGTAAAGTGCGGGTCTACGGTGCCATTGCGTTGAGGTGCTATGATTTCTACATGACTATTGTTATGATTCATGATTGTGACGTCACAGCAAGTGTACATTTATAAATATTGTTTGGACTTTTCCATGCTCAACTCGCTATGCTCAAATAAATCGATGAACACCAGATTACGACAGAGCGGTAAAAAAAAAATATCGTAAACTAATTTGCTTACAACAATCCTGTCTCTATCTTTTTATTTTTTACAATCCAAAAACTTCCTTGTATGCCCTACATCACCTTACATACGCATTGTTAAGTCCAATACGTGTATACATTTACGTGACACTTATACTTGAACTAATTTAAGTGGATGGAAGTCACATGCTCACTTAAGTCTACTAACCTCTTGACTTAAGATACTGGGAATAGTAAAATGAAATGTTATTTCTAATACAAGCACAGTGCGGTTGAAATGAACACTAATCTAGACTATTTCTACAATTACAACTGAATGCACTCCACAAATGATGTTTAAATGAAATGTTTTTACGTCCCGTTAACACATCATATTGTTTTATTATATACTTTAAAGTGCAATAGTGGATTTTATGAAAAAACCTTATATTTTCATTGTTTCATTGTTTATATTTCACAATATAATATAATATAATATATATATTTTCACTCAAAATGACGTCATGCAACTGTTGACGTTGTTTACGTTGTTGACGATATTGACGTCACTGTTTTGGCGCATTATCTGTTATCTGCATAAATTTCCAGGTTGTGAATAGATTCTATATAATAAATAAAATAATTAGTGGTTTGTCGAAGTGAGAAAACTCAAATATTTTCACTCGTTCTAAAGTACTCGCGAAAATATAAGTTTTCTCACTTCTCGATGAAAATAAATCCTATATTCACTCAAAACAAACAAATATCCTCTATATATTGGGACAACTGAGGGACATGCCTTCAACAGGGAGCGAGCCCACTTATGGGCAGTTGTCAGTAGCTCTAAAGTCACGGGCGAGTATAAATACTGCGCTCCCTAGGAATATGTCAATACGTGAAATAGAATTGACAATTACAAGAGGGTAGATTGATCTATTATTGTTTTGGTTTTAATGTGGTTTTGATAGTATTTTGTTTGAAAAATGATGACAATGAAGAAAGGAAGGGAATGCAAATTGAAACAGTGCAGGTAGTTAAAGGTAGTATCATCTGCAAGTGCTACTAACGTCACAGGAGGAACGGATGATAGTGATGGTACTAGTGACACCAATAGACCCTTAGACCAATAAAATATAGAAAACCAATAAGGTTTGAGATGTGAACTATATTGTCTTATGTAATACTTTAACCTGCAACATACCCTTTCCCATAACTTGAAAAAGAATACTATCTATGCTTATGAAACTTCACTCTGCTTTCATTTCAGTAGGTATTCCCCTTTTCATAAATCTGCAACACAACAGAGTTTTTTAATTAACGACCTATCTCCCAAATAAACATTCGTTCCATCACACGAACGGATAGCCCGATGACGCTGAAAAAAACAACAGCAACTAATAACTCAACGAGCAAAATTGTTTTTGTATCATGCAGATATACACGGTTCACCCTGATAAATGACTGACTTAATAAGTGTTGTTTTATGAGGTAGTAAGTGGTAACAACAAGTAAAGGGAATACCGAGCTCAAGGTCATGATGAAAAACTAAAAATCAATATGGCAGCCTTAGTATATACATGTACAACTAGTAATCCATATATAAAATGTGGATAATTTGAAATAATCTGTACCGACCATAGCACTGTGACTCCTTATATCCATAGATATATTTACTTTCGAACAGTACATTAAACGCGTTGTAAAAATAATGTGTGCAATGATATTGTGCAAAGAGGGAACATACCAAGAAATTAGTCTTCTCGAGGATACATACTGTAAACTAGAAGGCCAAGGCCTACATGTCGAGCTATATTATGAAGAAGTCCAGATTTTTTATTTGACTAACGTCAATATCATACCCAAGAGATATTCGTCCCTTACATACCTAATTTAATTAATGTCATTAACAGTGCATTGCATGTCGTAGCAGAGACCGGATGTGACCTATATTTCGTTGAAAGTAGGTCACAGCGACCTGAAATGTTGCACATGATGTAAGATGCATATAAGGAATATTTTGATGACATTTGGTGAACATCCTGCATGAAAGAAGCAAGATACGCATGTCGTAGCAAAGACACGGACGAAACCTATATTTCGTCGAAAGTAGGTCACAGCGACCAGAAATGCTGGAAATAATTTTAGATTCATATAAGGAACATTCTGTTGAATTTGGGGAAAATCTTGCAAATACGAATGTCGTAGTAGAGACCGGACGTGACCTAATTCGTCGAAAGTAGGTCACATGAAGGCAAAATTGTGCACATGATGTTAGATGCATATAAGAAACTGTATGCATGTCGTAGTAGAGACCGGACGTGACCTAATTCGTCGAAAGTAGGTCACAGGAACCCGAAATTTTGAACATGATGTTAGATGTATACAAGCAAGGTTTTACGCAAGCGTAACATAGCTGCCGAGAGAGAAGAAGTTAACATAATAATATATCAAGTCACGGGTGTAAAAAACAATATTGAAAAAAGAAAAATGTTGTCACGGAGACATAAACACGCCACGACCGTTTTTTTTACATTCTTCCCGATATTTTACCATCAGTTCTTCCTACCAAGCATTTTAAATCACTGTGGGCGACCTCGCTTCTTTCTGTTCAAAACCTTGACATTCCTTACATATTGATTACAATTACCTTGTAATACGACGTGCTAGAAGTACACATCATCACAGAAATACAATTGTTCACGTGTGCGTTAGAGTGTACATTACAACACATATAAACTGTTCACTGTTACCATGTGTAATTATTAGATTGCGTTATCAAAGTGAAAAATGTAAAGGAATAATATAAACCAATGAAAGAAAAAAAAGAAAAAGGGGAAATCAATACGCTTGAACCCTACCTTCCTGGGCACTAACACAGGGCGTCGACCAACTGCACTATTGAGGCTTGTGAATGTTTCGTCGCTAATAGTAATGATAACATGCTACGAAAACGTCATTTCAGCAAGTGAAATGGTAACATTTCAACATTATAAAATATGTGTTTATACCATTCAAGTTTTTCAGACGAGTTCTCTAGGAATGAATTCAAGTTGTAAAGCATGCTTATTGCCACTTACATGAGTCACAGTCTGTTAACCATAGACAGATATAAAACCCATATAAGAGTCAGCTGCCTTGGGCAGCTGAACAAGGAACAGGATGGTTAAGTTTAGTGAAAATCCTGCAATAATAAAGAATCAAGATACCCATGTCATAATGGAGACCGGACGTGACCTAGATGTATATAATGAACATTATGGTTAAGTTTGGTGAAAATCCTGCAGGAAAGCATCGAGATACGCATGTCGTAGTGGAGACCGGACGTGACCTAATTCGTCGAAAGTAGGACACAGGTCACAGGAACCCGAAATTTTGCACATGATGTTAGATCCAAATAAGGAACATTATGCAAGTTTTGTGAAAATCCTGCAAGAAAGCATCAAGACACGCATGTCGTAGTGGAGACCGGACGTGACCTAATTCGTCGAAAGTAGGACACAGGTCACAGGAACCCGAAATTTTGCACATGATGTTAGATGCGAATAAGGAACATTATGGAAGTTTGGTGAAAATCCTGCAAGAAAGCATCAAGATACGCATGTCGTAGTGGAGGAGACCGGACGTGACCGGTAAGTAAAAGTAGGCCACAGCGACCCGAAATTGTGTACGTGAAGTTGGATCTATAAATTGAACATTTTGGTGGAGTTGGTGAATATCCTGCAAGTAACAAAGAATATATTATGAAATGAAAATTGGACGTACGGACGGACGGACTAGTGGACTGTCACACTTACACATGGACGCCATTGCGACCGCTATGTCGAGATCTATAAACGGGCTCGAGAAAAATGAAAACTTGCAATCTATATATAACAAATAACTGCAGCATCGATGAACGAAATGAGAGTACGAAAACTGTGTATTTAGTGTTAAACTAGACCATATGATTTTCTGAAAACACTTCCTTATAAAAACTAATAAAGAGCTTGGTTTTTCGACCTTGGTTAACGAAATTATAAGTCATGCTACATACGATTAAATATACCAAACACCAAACACTTGACGTTGTCCCACGTCCTATACTATAAGTAATATTTATAGCATAATTAATCGAGTATATGCGATTTATACTGGATTTCGAGGGCTACGATAAAAATATGCTGTAAATGTTTTGTACCATAGCCATTTATCCAACTACGCATTTGCAAGAAGTTTTAGGGCGTTGCTGTTTTCTGTAAAAAATAACAGCTCGATCCAATCAAGAAATAGCTTTATCACGCGGCATGAGCATGACTCATATTTTGATTATTGCAGTATTACTTATACGTGTACCACGTCCGGTGCAATATTAATGCATTACGTTGTGTAATCTGACTCATCGATGAATAACCTTGCAGTGATTTCCACGAAATATCTTGCATGGTAAACTAGATCACATAATTTTCCGAAATTAATGTATTGTGTAACACTTGCATCGCCAAAAATAACTTGATAACTTGTTTTTCGACCTTGATGAATGCCATTCGCTGTACACTTTCGTGTATTGTAGCACGGTCGGTGACATTTCCTTTGATGAATGCAAATGATTAAATCGTTTAATTTAGGGTAACTTAAGGGGCGTGGCTATACCGTACTACAGATACCAGAAGTACGGTCACCCTGACGTCACAGTGTTACTAAGTACGCCATGTTACAAAAAAAGACCAGACTCTATATATTACATAAATACAGACAGTCCGATTGATTTGCAGCTAAACCATCCTTTGAGCTGATATATATGTAAAACAAATTTGAAATTTGACTTCAATTCACTGATCAATGAATGCTATATTATTCATATTAAAACTGTATACGAAAACGTGACACATCGAGCTTAGATAATATAGTTGCGAAATATTATGTAAATATATAATGGATTTTTCTTCAAACCGGTAAATTTCAATGGAAATGAAATTGAAAGTAGTCTTCTTTTTCTTATTCTTTTCTTTGTCTTCTTAGTATTCACCTTCTTCTGCATTAAATTAGGAATGGACCATTTACAAGAATCCACTCTGTAATGTTACATTTGTTTTACTGATGAAGAAGCATTTAAAGCTGAGCACACTGTACTTAAATCGCATGCATATGTGTGGCATGTCTTGATTTGTCGAGTTCACTAACAAGTACATAAGCCACATCGTTTGTTTTATAGACCCCCATTAACGACCACCCCACACTCCATACCCCACCCCACAACACACAAAGTAAGAGGGTCATTTGAGAAACGGTCATACTATTTAAATACCATTTGTTATAATAACAGACAGCATACCTTGAACAGAGCTGATCAAACCTTGAAATCTAACAGTTTATAATCCATATATCTCATATGTTTTGCTTGATAATACATCTCTAAACTCTAGAGTATCGAAGTGAAAAACATGAACTGTGTCCTTTGTTGTTTGTAGATGTAGCAGTTCATAAGTGTACGTGCACTTTTTATGGTGAAATGAATATTTAATATAAGACACGCTTTATAGTATCAATAGATATAACGATCATTTATCGTTTTAGGATCTGTCAAAGTATTAGTATCGTCCGATATTCCAACTCAATATTATTGATAAAGTCTTTGAGAAAATTATACACAAACTTATTTATTTTTTTGGTGGGTCGGGGGGTGGGGGGGGGGGGGGGGGGGTATTTATTTGACACCATATTACCACTGCTCAATCTGTTTTGTTTTTTTAAAAATGACTCACTCATTGTCAATAAGTTTCTTTATAAAAGACAGTTCGCAAAGCGCTTAAGAGGGCAAAGAAGTCATAGACAGAGTCTGTGACATATCTAAAGCCAATGATAGGATCTGACATAAAGGACGACTTCTCAATGATAAAGTAGAAAATATCAACGCTACAACTCTTTGTTGACGTCGATAGTCTCTTTTTATTGTTCATTCTCTTGCCAGTAGCTCTACCATTCTCAGTTATTATACTCATCTTGAAACAATTCAAAACAGGGTAAACATATGTATGGTTTAATTCAAGGCTAAAAACCTGAGTTAACTATAATCTCTAGAAAGATGAACCAACTAGTACACCCGCCACTTATCATGAAAAATAATACTATTAACGAAGTCGAATGTCATAAGATGAACCAACTAGTACACCCGCCACTTATCATGAAAAATAATACTATTAACGAAGTCGAATGTCATAAGATGAACCAACTAGTACACCCACCACTTATCATGAAAAATAATATTATTAACGAAGTCGAATGTCATAAGATGAACCAACTAGTACACCCGCCACTTATCATGAAAAAAAATACTATTAACGAAGTCGAATGTCATAAGATGAACCAATTAGTACACCCGCCACTTATCATGAAAAATAATACTATTAACGAAGTCGAATGTCATAAGATGAACCAACTAGTACACCCGCCACTTATCATGAAAAATAATACTATTAACGAAGTCGAATGTCATAAGATAACCAACTAGTAGACCCGCCACTTATCATGAAAAATAATACTATTAATGAAGTCGAATGTCATAAGATGAACCAAATAGTACACCCGCCACTTATCATGAAAAATAATACTATTAACGAAGTCGAATGACATAAGATGAACCAACTAGTACACCCGCCACTTATCATGAAAAATAATACTATTAACGAAGTCGAATGTCATAAGATGAACCAACTAGTACACCCGCCACTTATCATGAAAAATAATACTATTAACGAAGTCGAATGTCATCTAGGAATAGCATGCTCAAATAACGGATCTTGTCATCAACATAGTTTTCTCTCTATATTTATGTCTTTAAGTCCAGACTTAATAGAAGCATTACTAAAACTCAAATGTGATATTCACTGCAGCAGTATTAACCAGTACTTTCCAAAAACTTGTTGAAATATTGAATATACAACAAAATGAAATGATGAATTGATTGCAAGAATACGATAACATGACTCGCACTATCCTCTTGCTGGAAAGCCTTCCTTTAAGATATCAATAATGGTAAAATTGTGAAAATAGTGCAGAACTAATGTATTCTAAGAACAAAACGTTTTTGAATCTCTCTCTCTCTCTCTCTCCATCGGTCTTATTCTTGAATACAACGCTGTACCATAATATATAATAGACATTTTCCACTTGTTATTTATAATGTTGTTTCAACAATTCAATAGTAAGACATTCAATAAGTTGTTTAAGCTCGCATGTATTCTTTTATTTTTGTTTGATCTCTAATGTATTCATATACTTATATCAAGGAAACATATGTATACACACATATAGCTGCCTACTGACTCATTTTCACATGCTTGCAACACCGTTCAATGTCTATATAATACGCCATGTAAATTGTAAAACATATGTGAATAAAACATATTGTTCAATGAATGAATGAATGAATGGTGTTTTACGGCACGTCGACACATAAATAGGTCATATTGTGCGCAAAAACTGATGAAAGATGAAGACATGAAATAGTAATTAAAAAGTAATGTATATACATATTGTTCATTATCATGATTATAAACTAATATATTTTGCTTAGGAAATGTTTCGGAAAGCAGTATAACCATTGGTCGATGCTAGTTGACAGAGTATGAAGGCTTAATATTACATAATATGGCCGTTTACACATCGATGTCTGGCTCATACAACTCGTGGATGTTCGCCGAACTCAAACTCCCTCATCCACGATTTATTTATATTAATGAGGTAATACCATTTGAAGAATAGCGTGTGTGGCTTTAAATAATGTGACTTCCTGTATTAAAGCATATAAATTGATAAGCCAGATCTACGTGGTGATTAGAGCAGAAGACACGGACGGTGAGAGTGAGTAATGTGCAAGTGAAGAAGCAATATTTATGCGAATACCAGGAATTGACAGGAATAAGACTACATTCGGTATATTGAGGAGACAAAGTAAGTTTATTTTTGTTTGTGTATCTCTCGGCAGTACACGTCGACACATAAATATGTCATATTGTGCCCAAAAAACGGATGAAAGATAAAGAAATGAAGTAGTAGTTAAAAATATTGTAAATATATAAAGATAAAACTATTTACAAATAGGGATGATATGATAGTAATATAAACTATATATGTAAATCAACAAATGCCCATCAAATTTATATTAACAAATATGATTATAATAGACCTAGTATGTTTAAACTCTTAGAATTACTGCAGACACAGGATAATAATATTGTTATAAAGTTAGCAAAATATATAGGTACATCTTCTGCATGTATCTGTTAATTAATACTAATATTGATCATAGCAAAATTAATGTACTTTTGTCTAAAATCACTTGACATATTATGCATCACCATTTATGAATGTATATATAACGATGTACTTATGTACAAGTTAAATAAAATATATGTTCGGTTCTGCTCTGTTCTTAATTAACAAATCATTACACAACATAAACCGTGGTTAAGACAGGTTATTGACATGAAATGGTCTGTAGGCAATACAGCCTACTGGTTCATAAATCGATTTAATATTCAAACAACCACATCAATCTTCAGCGCCTAAATTCACTAGAATTGTACATACAAGTAAATCTCATAAAGTCCACAGTGGACCACTATGACATACACTTGTATTTAAAATGTCATTTTCATTTGCATGTTCAAAGATTTCACGCTATTATACTTAAAAATAATTCTAAAATAGTACATGTACGTGTAAATAAATGACCACAATACTATTTTGCTCAATAACAAACGAATAACGTTCTATCATCACCTTTAATCAAAAAATTGACATGTATCTATCGATGAACTTATGTGTTATTTAGAACTATATTTATTGATTAGTGACAAGGGTGCGAACGATTATTTAATGACATTCTCAAATGTGTATCTAATTTAATTCATTTAGACTGTTTATACAAGCACACTACATAATAGAAAATAACATGTATTCATATGTTTATTCATATGTATGACACTTTTGATATACATTTTTACAGGTTTCAAAAAATAACAATAATGTCGGACAGACTATCGAACCCAGAGTTCAAGAACTGGGTAAAATGTTTGGTTGCCTTAGTTACAACAAAGGAAGCTCTTCATGGTTTCGTAGAAGATACACTAACACCTATGGATGTGAACTTCAAAAAGAGTCATCACGGAATAAGGTTGTTTACGGGGCCAAATTACGGTGCAGCTCATATGAAGTACAACCAATTTAGTAAGGTCTGGGAAATGAAAAATTACAATTGTAGTTCCTGCCGACAAATAGCTGACAAACTACTGACTGAACACACGGATCCATCTTCTAAACTCATTGGTTGGGAGAACATCAAAGGAAGTGCATCACCGGCTGAGTATTGGGATATTGCCAAGGTGTACATGTCAAAGGGACATTGGCGGATTAATGGGCCCGAAGACACGGATGCGGCGTTACTTTTGACTGTCATTAAGACGTGTAAAATGTTTACAACAAGTACTATCGACATTCAAAATGTAAGTATTTACATCAACGGGCATATTATGAACTGCATTAGTAAACGTAATACGAATCTTCAAACATCTACAGCAGTCCAAATATCTACATGTCTTCCCTCTTCAAATAGCTGTATCTTTCTTCAAATATCGGTACGTCTCTTCAAATGTATGTACCTTTCTTCAAATATATGTAACTATTTTCAAATATGTGTACCGCTCTTCAAATACATGTAGTTGTTCCTCTCTTCAAATATATGCACCTCCCCCTATCTTCAAATATATGCCTCTCCCTTCAAATATATGTACCTCTCTTTAAATATATGTAACTCTTTTGAAATATCTACTTCTCTTCATATATATATACCTATTTTCAAATATGTGTATCTCTCTTCAAATATATGTACCCTTCTTCAAATATATGAACCACAATCAAACATATGTAACTCTCTTCAAATATCTGTTCTTCTCTTCAGATATATTCACCTCTGTTCAAATATGTCTACCTCTCTTCAAATATATCTACATCTGATCAAATATATGTATCTCTCTTCAAATATATGCAATTCTCTTCAAATATCTGTACCTCTTTTCAAATGTATGTACCTATCTTTTCATGTATAAGTTCCTCTTTTTAAATGCCTGTACCTTTCTTTTAATATGAGTACCTCTCTTCAGATATATGTACCTCTTTTCAAATATCTGTACCTACCTACAAATATATGTACCGCTCTTTAAATATCTGTTCCTGTATTCAAAAATGTGCACATCTTTTCAAACATATGTACCCCTCTTCAAATATATGCACCTCTCTGTAAAAGCCTCTCTTTAAATCTCTCTTCCGATATATGTACCTCTCTTCAAATATCTGTACCTCTATTCAAAGGTATGTTCCTTTCTTCAAATGTCTGTAACTCTCTTCAACTATATCTACCTCTCTTTAAATGTATGTACCTCTCTTCAAACATATGTACCTATCGCCAAATATCTATTCATCATTTCAAATATCTGTAAGTGTCTTCAAATATATGTACCTTTTTCAAATATATGTACCTCTCTTCAAATGTACGTATCTCTCTTTAAATGCATGTCCCTCTTCAGATACCGTTCTTCAATCTCTCTTCAAATATATGTACCTATCTGCATACATGTATCTCTCTTCAAATATCGCTACCTCACTTCAAATATATGTACCTCTCTTCAGGTGTTTGGGACTCTCTTCAAATGTTTAAAACACTCTTCAAATTAGGTAATGAAATATCTGAATAATTTAAAGAGAGCTCTAAATGATGTGCACCTCTCTAAAAAAAAGTTTATCTCATCAAATAAGTATTGTTTTTATGATTTCAATTGAAGTTCTTTTTACAAACAATTTAAAGATAGGTGTAAATTATTTGAAAAATGTCTTAATCCGCATCTCTTTAAATGATTTAAAAATAGAGCTGCAGTTCTAGAAAAAAACACTTTTCTTATCCGTAAATGATTCGTAACTATCCGTTATAGATGTTAGTAATGGGGCAACGGAAGATAGACATGTAGCAACACCTATTATGGACAACGTGCCATAACATTAAGCTGTTATGGACTTTGGTCGGTAAAATACGTGATTGTTCCGGATGAAATAATAATTAAATAAAAACAATTGATCATTTCAGATCATAAACACCAGGAACGAACTAATGCATTGTACAGACAACACCGTGTCTACAGCCAACATGAACAAGTATTTCCATTATATGCTTACTGTATTGGAGGACGAACCATCTGGTTTGAAAAGCCGTCCGGAATGCCAAGAAGCTGCGAGGAAAATCCGAAAGGTACTGTTTATATTTTGTTTCTTATTTGTTATTTAATGTTGACATGTGTTAAATAATTTCACACAGTCACAAAATATAATGATAGTAGGCAAATTGAGAAGAAACAGGATGTTATAGTCTCACCAACAGCTAAGGTTATATGGTGACTTTCCAGCTTCCGCTGGTGGAGGAAGACCACAAAACGTAAAATGAAACAATTGACGAAGTAATCAGAAGCGTTACTACTTAGAGAATTTCGCTTTCAAATCAATTAAACATACTGAGCAAAAATAAAAAGTACCCCTTTCTCTTTCCCTTATTATTTAGACAGCAAAAAAGGAAATAGTAAGTGATCTTTATATAATAATTAGATCGACCACCACTAATAGCGCAAACAAAATGTTTTTTTGAAAAATTCGGTAAACAAGTTCTCCCCTTTTTTCTTAAAACATGCATTTTTGGTAAAAACACAAACATTACCTCAATTAGTCCAAGGAAGTATTCACTATACGTTGCTTTCAATCACAGACAAACACAACACCGATTGTGTAGGTAGCAGCTTTTGATTCTCAAAAGTAAGGAAATCACCTCCCTTTAAAGTTTCCACAGCATCACTAAAAAGGATTGCTTAGAAAAATGTTAATCTGTTTAAAAGAGTATTCATTACTCAGTGACGTGTGCTTTAAACATCAAACCTTGTTAAATTAAAGCGCTGTTCAAGCTGATCAAGTTGCCCTACGACCTCAAAAACTGGCCTATGGGAAAACCAGAAAAACAAGGGGGTACTTTTTCTTTTTGCTGAGTATAGAATTAAACTTTACACACTATTACGTATTAATATGTTCAATACCGCAGTGTACTAATTACACTGTATCGTCTAAACATCGTCTATCGTTGACACGAAGCATACACCAGGTAGCAGACCCAATGATTTATTTATAGGACAGGTATTGTTTATGTAAACACAAAATTAAAAACAAATAGCATTACCTTTTTAACGAAGCCTCCATTTCTAATCACTTGTTGCAATTAACGCCATTGTATATTATGTACTAATACTTGCCACAAAGTCTATATCATCTCCGTTAAGGTTGCCAATAAACATATTCTGACTTTACTACTAAGTATTAGTTTTATTTGTTTAGCTCACCTAAGCCGAAGGCTCGAGTGAGCTATTATGAGTGCTTTTCGTCCGTCTGAACGTTTGCTTTTCGTCCGTTGAACGTCTGTTAACAATGTCTTCAAACGACATCAAATCAGTAACAGCTTGGTCAGTTTTCAACAAACTTCACATGGATGATCCGGAGGTTAATGTTATTTCGAATTTTATAAGATCAACGCGACATCCAAGATGGCCGCTATTACCATAAAAGGCCGAAAGCTTAATCAATCTTCTTCTGAAAAAAGTTCTCATATATTGCATGTAGAATAAGGCTATGGTCCCCTACTGAAATTGTTCAAATGGTGATCCCGGGGTCAAATATGATCCCGCACCGGGGATCACAATTTTTACCTAGATTTATATAGGGAACAATTGAACAAATCTTCTTTTCTTCAACTACTAAAGCCAGAGGGTTAGTATTTTGAATTTACTATATGGTCCTTTATCAGTTATGTTTAATTGGTGACCCTGGGTCAAATTTAGCTACACCTCAAGCGTCACAGATTTATATTTTTGTTATAGGGAAAATAAAATAAATGTTTTTCTCTAAAACTACTAGAGCCAGAAGTTTAATATTTTGCAGTTACCATAAGCTTATCTTCTTCTACCAAGTTCAAATAGTGACCCTGTGATCAAATTTGGCCCCGCCCGAAGAGTCACATGTTGTACATAGACTTATAAAGGGAACAAATTAAAACAATAGTTTGAAACAGAACATTGGTTTCGATGAAGGTGACGGTTTGTGTATTATACTGTTTAAGTTCACTTGTAAGCTATCAGTTGCACTTACATTTCTATAATGTAAATTGATTTATATTTAAATAATACATCAAATACTTAAAGTATTAAACAATTATATATATATTTATTTTAGCTCCTGACACATGATTTGAGCATCACCGTGCGACTAAAACAGGAATACGAAATGTTACGCAAAGCATTAATAGATAAAGAGAAAGCGCTTAGTCGAGAAATAGAAGCCGGGTTTGAAGCAGACGAGATCACAAGGGGAGCATTGGAAACATACCTGACCCGTTGTCGAGAAGATTTAGGGTTATCCGATTCCTTTGAAAAATATTTATTGGCTACAATTGAAGAATTACAAAGTGCATGTAGTGTCGGCTGAATTGTCCTAACTTCGGGGGTTGAAGTTTTTTTTGCTATAGTTTTTAAAATGACTTATTTGTGTTCCAATAATAGTACTTAAAGAAATCCATTGAACAATGTTTTTGTTCATTCAAATGGTGGTCATCTTGAAATTCAAAATGGCCGCTATATCTAAATCAAAGTACTGAAAGTACTGAGCGGCGTAGGTTGGTTGAAAAGGAGTTACTGTCTAGATCCTTTGTCATGTTGAAGAGAGTGAAAGAAGTAGAGTGTGTTACATTTGGTTTGTTATATTTATCATGTTTATACTGAAACAAAATTATGCTATTTGTGTGAAGAAGCCTGCCGACAGTTGTATTATGACAATATTATCAAAAGTGGAATGCATTGTAAACTACAAGCAATCCATTGCCGGTGCAGATGTACGACTTTCAATGTCTAGTCGTTTTATTGATAATTCAAGATAACAAACAGCGGGAGAGCTATAAGAACATACAACCGAGCTACAGATGAGCTTTGTTGATCAGCTGGGTATTTACCATTGGTATATTATTTAAATGGATAGTTCGTGATTTCAACTGGGTAAAATAAAACGATAAAAGTTTGTGGCATTCAACTTATATTTCAAAAAATGTAACTCTTCAAATAAACTTGCTATATAATAAGCTTTAAACAATGTGACTTGCTGGTCCTTCAAAAACACTGGCATTTCTCAATTAACATGGTGCCAATGCTTTTGGTTTTAATTGGGTATTTTGACATTTTTAATTTGTCATTTAAGCTGCTTATCTGTAGCTCTGTCTCTGTTTTAAAAAGACACATGGCACTCGTGGCATGGCTATCAGGCATTGAAATAATGCATTATCATTTTGAAATAGAAAATATTTTATTGATTTTTCGTTTTTTGTCGTCTTCAACAATATCTGCAAATATATTATTGGTGCATTGTAATCAACAGTTAAAATACTGTACACAAAGAAGTTGCTGTATATTATTCCTATGATTGGATGTATCACTGAAGGTGATAAATACCTCACACCCCACAAACATTTGTAATAAATATGAATGAGTACAGCGTGTATGCCCTATCCTGACCCTGGCTAGGACAACTTTCTCTCGACGACTGCTTTTGCAACTGAGTGTACATAAATGTTTTTAACTTAGATGTAACCATATGTTGCAAATTGATATTGTATACAGCAACTTGATAATTGTGTTCCTATTCAGACTGACAATGTATAGTAACATCTATGTTTAAATCAGTTTGTATACGCTGCTACACTCGTCTTCAAATCGATCCACAGTGCACAAGTATACAACAAGATGTTATGATTCATCGTATACACCATTTCCTTACCCATCCTACGCTCTGATAGTTGTCGCACATGTCTCCTTTCCCATACATATACTTTAAAGGTGGTACATAAGGCTGGTTCTAGAAATCTGTACTTTGGATTCCTCATAGAGTTTGAATGACATCTGGTGCAACATGTTTAAATTAACTCTGGTGTGCAACCTATGACATCACATATGACTGTGTAGAATTAGTTATATGGTTTCTTTATATTTTGACGCTTTAGAATAGAAAATATGATTATTTTTCAATTTAATGTCGACTCCTAGATCCCTAGTCAAAGCCGGATGTGGTCAGTTTATATGTGGGCAAAATACAAAATAAAAAGTTGAAATAAGATACAGATATATGAGTTCATATACAGAGAAAGCACCCCACCCCCATCACCCCATAAAACATTCCTCGGACAACCAAATGGTCCCACATTACTGTATTTCCTATATTCTCTAATTTCCCTTCGCGACAATTTGTATTTCAGGATAAAAGTCACACGGCGTAACCCCAGAAACAAACTCCGTGTAATAAAGCTAGTCAGTCCTACTGCGACTATGACGATAGTATCTATAAAACAGTAGAATGCACCTTTACAGGTTCGGAGAATGGTTTTATCACCCTTAGGATATGTTGCCTTCTTTTTAATTTAGTATTTCGTCTGTTTCTGTGATATTCAGGCTTCATAACCGCTGCTGCCAACTAAATTCCATTTTGTTTATTTCGCCCTTTGTTTTCTCAGTTAGGGCAAAGCGTTTTTTAGAAACTTGGACCATACGCCGTTGGCCATGAAATGGTGTGAAAATACCTCATTGAAGGTTCCATGTTCACCGTCATATGCATACCATCTTCGGGATGGCTAACATGTTTGTGCTATATACATTTTAAATGTGGAGTTCCGCTAAACCCGGGACTAGAGGGCGTAAACGGTAGCAAGCACTTTTCACTACCGTTCACGAACAGTCTCAATCAAATAGAGACTGCTCTTTTGCTTTAGTAGAGCGCTGTGGTCTAGTGGTAGAGCGCTGGACCCATGATCCAAAAGTCGTGGGTTCGATTCCCGTCATTGCCATATGCGTTGTTCCCTGAGCAAGACACTTTATCTGCATTGCTTAGTACTGGTTCTACCCCGGAAGACATCGAGAGTGATTCAAATAAGTTCATAGAGTGCAACAGAGTTGTATCTGTATATTTCTTTATAAGGATAAGTATTGACCAATCAGATAAGTCAAGTTGTAATAATGAGTATTTTTCAAAATGAATAACTATTAGGAGTGATAGATATAAAGGAAAAGTATGAATGAAGATAAGGGAGAAACAAACATGGAAAATATTAAGTCGCAAAACACAATTTAAACACAATAAAAGTAGATACATCACTCAAGTCAATCTGATAAAGTATGCACTGTTATTGTTCAATTGTATTGTTATACAGTTCACTAGATCATAACCCTGGGTTATATCTTGTTATCGCAATATGGTGGTGAGTATCTAAACTTCACTATTTGTACTGTACTCCACACGTCATATACCGATACACTTCTCTCAATCCAAGATACATCATAAAGTATACAGTTCATTATCCCTGGCTTCTACACTGGCACTCGCACTAATGTCACAGCATCTTCCTACATATATAAATTCTCTCAATTCATGTCTTAAGCCATTCTATAGCTGTATGTTGGTATGATGGTAACCATTACATATGACCATCTACTCTAACCACAACAACCAAGGAGGAATATCTACAATAGATTATTAATTTTGTCTTACTATGCCTGGAGTATTATGCCTATTACATTCGCAATATTATTTACAAAATATCATCGTGTATAGAAACATCAGCACGTATCATACATTTCATTGAATAACATATGTAAAATGATTGACTCATCAGGCCTTTATCACACACTTCCAGCTACTATTTCACCCATCTTACTTCTTCCAAACATCATACCCAACTGACACTAGCTGAATAATATACTAGAGTGAACCATAGCAAATAATTGGCCAGAGCTCATATATTCACAGTTATTATACAATTGGGGCATAATAAGTTCCCATTTATATTAAAGGTCTATCTCCTATTATTGTAACATGACAATTTGTTACAACGAGCTTTTGTTACAATCGATGTAAAATAAATAAATTTAAACTAAAGAGAAACTGCAGTATTTTTTTGTATTTATCGTGTTCGGCGATTTCCAAATATATCCTTTCATACTTTTTTATCGCGATTAACCATTCGGGTAATAGTATGTGCTGCATACATTTATTTGAGATTTCTGTCCAGGGAATGACTGCCAATGCGCATGTGACATTCTTTAAATTGCATGTGTGGGTTATAAACGTTTCGAAAACCTTACGTTGTGTACGCTGAAAGTATTTGTAATAACATTAACATGTTTTACGCTTGTTGGAATATATAGGTAACATATACTGATTTCATGTAGAATATTTTTTAATGAACACACACATTTTTTCAACTCGAGAATAAATTTGAACAAAATTAACTGCTATAAAATACGTGTTGAAATATTATGGATTTCCCTTCAGGTGACCTTTTATATATTTTGTTTGGAGGCGTGTATTTTAATTTCTCAGGTTCGCTAATGTAAAACACGACTTCCTTTTCGAAAAATAATGATTGGCTTTATCTGTCATGTATTTGTATATAGAGAATATTTTGTCAGCGTTTTTTACTATCAAGTTTATTAGGCGAGGCTTAGAAAACGAAGAATGGCGTGGCAGAGCCATTTTTCGTTTCGTGCTGAGCCTCACCATTCTTCGTTTTCGTGCCGAGCTTAATAAACTTGATAGTAAAAGGCACTGACATAATATTCTATTTATCATATATATTATCCACATTTTGTTTATGAATTACTATTATTACCTGTTTCTCAGAATGTTACGCTTATCGAGGACGCCGCCATGTTGTTGTGTTTTGTTTGTTTTATAAACGCCGAGTGATTCCGCATTGATTTGCTCTATTGGTCAGTGCCAAATAAATTTATTAGGTCACCCCTTTATTAGGCAGAAAAGTGCATATCTGCATGATAAATAATCATATCATTCAGGTTATATAAAACAAATACAGATAACTAAACAATAAACAGACAGATGTACAGACAGATACGCAAATATATATATATATACACATTGTGATGGCCTGTAAAATGTGCAATAAAGGCAGAGTAAGCTGTTGTATATATCTATAATTTTGGTTTGGGATTCCTTACAGCATTATGTATTTTATTTATACTTAACCCGTATTGAGGCATGTGCTCCCTCCTCCTCGCCCCGTCACTCCCCACCCAGCTATTGTTATACATATTTCTGTGTTGTTTGGGTCAATTCTGACACATATAACTATGTTGCTCCAACCCGCCGACCCCCCCCGCTCCACGCCTTTCGTCACCCCTACCTCCCCACTCGAAAATCTTTTTTTTTTTTTTTACAGATTTCTGTGTTGAATTTGGTCATTGTTTTCACATATAGCTATGTTGCCACATGCCTCCCACTTCCCCCCACCCCCGCCCCCACCCTCCCCCTAGTACGTTCTTTATTCATACTTTACCCATATTGGGCATGGGCTCCCTCCTTCTCGCCCTTTTGTTTTTCGTTTATTTTTTTACATATTTCTGTGTTGTTTTGGGCAATTCTTACACATATATCTATGTTGCCGCTCCCCACACACACCCCCAACCCAACCGCCTCCCACCCGAAACTCTTTTATTATTATTATTATTATTTATATAGTTTTTTTTGCATATTTCTGCGTTATTTTGGTAAATTCTGACGAGTATAGCTATGTTGCCCCCTCCCCCCACACAATATCAATATGTTTTGCCCCACACCCATCACACCACCCCATCATAATGTGTGTTTTTGTTTTGTTGTTTTTTACATATGTCTGTGTTGTTTTGTTTTATCAAATCTACACCTATATCAATGATGCGCCCCCGCCCTGCACCCATTTGTTTATGGACTCCCCTCACATGGAGGACATGGGGAGGGGAATTGTTTTCATTTTATCTTCCATTATTTAGTTTTTAATTTGAACGCAATCATTTACATATAAAACAATTGTAACTAAATTCGGATACACAGAATGATGAAATATCTATAAAAGAAAATCTGAAATGAGGCCACAATAAACAGATATTGCCAGATATCCCCTCCCTCCCCGAGTTGCCTTTCGACCACAAATTTCTTTAAAATGACAGCAATTTTGGATTGAAATTGATAAAAATATTAAAATTTCACACCAAGCCCCCAATTTTACTATAATTTGTATGACATTCTAACAATAATTTTATATCGGCGAGAGTTTCTATACCCGACCCGCCCAGCAACCCCACCCCACATTGTTTTAGCCTTGTTTTCTGATGGTATATACTGGCTCGAATAGTCGAGCTGCGCTCTTGTTAGATGTTAATGATGCAAACGAGTTGGTATTCATTTATCCGTTTTAACGACCATATAGTCCGTGAACTAGTTCGACCAACACATACAACAACGTGAGTTTGAAAGTACTTTATTTCTAATGGTCAGTGCAGTCTTATACAACATCACTATGATATATGTTGTATAACAATATGGTAATTTTTTCCATTTCTTGCATGGGTTATATGTATAATGTCATTTGCGGAAGATTCTTGTTATTATAAGTTATTCACGAGATGCAGCGTTATACAATTTTAACTAAAACCCATCGCGTCATTGTTGCCTAATAAAGTACCAACGTGCAATAGTTGTTCAATTAACACTAGTTGTGAAATTGTTGGCTAATAATCACCCATCGCGTCATTGTTGTCTCTCTAACACCCACCGTGCACTTGGCATCCAACTACCCATCGTACATTATTGTCTAAATTAAATCGTGCAATTCAATTCTTCTTTACTAACTAAATGCTGTCGTGTTATTATTGGCTAACATACATCTATCATGCAATTTTGTGTAGTATACATCGTTTCATTGTTATCTGGCATACTCCCATTGTGTTTAAGTAACACCCTTTGTTTCATTGTATGTACGACATTTGGTATCCTTTGTGTTGACCTGTATAAAACACTTCAAGACTTCAATTTATACTAAAGATGTGCAAAAGGTATATACAGATATTTCATGTTGACCTGCTTTAGAATGGAATGTTTTAAAGGCATGTCAATGTAGATGTATGCGTCTATAAAGTTCTAAAACATTACGCATACTGGTGTCTGAGAAATGGACTTAACGAGTAGCTCGAATATAGACTTAGTTTCTACAGACGTATGCACGGACAGATCGGAACGGACGGAAATGGTAATACGCTTGCTTCTCTTTCGTGACTGGGTGAACAAATAGAGCAGATTGGCAAATAATCAATTAGAATGAAGTCTGAGAGATAACATACGTGAACTGTTGACAAAAGGGTAACACGTTGGAATGGTCAGTAGCTACAATGCCGCTGGGGACTTAATCCCTGTCCTAGGGAACACAAGACCGCATTTTTACCATATTGTCAACTGTATATAAAGGGGAAATAAATGTGTAAATAAAGAAATCACGACCATGTTGGACTCCCTAAAGGCGGATTTATTCAATTTAGGCTTATTTAAAGAAGGTTGATAACTAACATTTATTGCGAGTATCAGAAGCGTCTGAAATACATTTGAGTTTTTGGAAATCCAACATGACTGCTCCTTCTAAATACAGGGTTAATTGAACGTATGGTTCGGTGTAACATTTCCTCGGGGATCACAAGTGGCATATGTGCGGCTCTTCAACTTTTTAGTTGAGGGGTTATGTCCGCTGGGTGGTATGAGGGGTCTTGATGCGTTAGTTTTGTTTGAGTTTACCCTTCACGTATTCTTCGCATTTGCCTGTCGGATATCCATAGCAAATGTCCCCTTGTTGGACTCCGAGGTGGGTGGGAAGCGTGAAGAATGAATACCAATTCCCCATTATGGGACAAAAAAACGCACATACTACCGATACTCCATCAACTTCAGTTTCTGGTTCTAAACGTTCTAGAAATGGACCAGGACCTCAGTCAGATTCTGAATCTGACTCGGACACTGGTATATCACATATGAATTGGAACCGATTTCTTAATGTTATCTCATTAGATGAATCCCGACCATATCACAAATCTCTCTCCTTTCGCTCTCTCTAAGGATTTACTCGGCATTGCCGGTGACCCGAGGAGTGTTAAGAAATTTAAAAAACAAAAACTTCTTGACGAGTGTGAACGTAAATCACACTCTGAAACCTTCTAAAAATAAGATATTTTGTCAATATCCTTGTTGAGGTGATACCTCATATCTCCCTCAACACCTCAAAATGTGTAGTACGCTCTAGGAAACTGGAGCACTGCACCGTTGAGGAAATTACACTAAATCTCAAATCACAAGGTGTGACTGAAGTAGATCGTTTGAATACAAGGCGGAGTGGCATTCTTACTCCTACTAATACATTCGTGCTTACTTTCAGCACACCAACTTTTCCTAAAACGATTAAAACTGATATATTATTCTACCAATAGACCTTTTATCCCAAACCCTCTCAGATGTTTCACTTGCCAACATTTTGGGCATCTTCGAGAAAGATGCAAGAGAACAGCCGTTTGCGCGCGATTTCTCTAACTGCAAAAAAATATATATCTTTTTCACAGAAGCTAGAAACCTTGTCGTCTAAAGTCTTACTCCGCAAACTCCATCTGGCAAATCGTACGCCGATGCGAGAAGGGTTGAGAAACCAGCTACCAGGTCTATCGCGGTGCAGGCCGTGTTAACCTGTGCAATAGACTCCGACAAGTTTGCTACTATTCCACTCTCTGTTCAGAAATCCTCTAAAACATCTTCAGCCTCTCAAACTGTGGTCCTCTTAAATAAGCCTCCTGAAGCTCCCAAATCTCTTGTGGCTTCCAAGCCTTAAACTCCTTCAACTATATCCTCAACAACTTCTACATCTACTGCATCTACTTCATCTATTTCGAAATCGACGGACTCTGGTGCAACCAAGAGTCCACCAAACCCGACGAACTCTTCCAAAGGTTCGTCAAATCTGACGAACGCTAACTCTCCCAAGATTTCGTCACCAAGCAGAACTGCTGCCACGGACGTGACAGCAAGAAAAAGGAAAACTCCCCGGTTAGGGAAGCAGTCAGAAAGATCTGATTATCCGATTGAACTGCACAACAGATTTGGAGACTTGGATTCGCTAGAGAAAATACTACATATTTGTTTTGGCATGTAATAATATTAAAGCGTTTTTACTAACGGCAGTTTAGACAATTATACTATGTGGACTTGCTGTTATTAGATAATATTTTCGTCAGGTATGGAACCACCGTTTATAGACAGATTGCTGGTGTCACTATGGGTACGAAATGTGCACCACATGTCGCAGATTTGTTTTTATTTTGCTATGCAAAAGATTTAATGTTGAGTCTTTCAGCAGATACCCAGGCAGATGTTATTGAAGCCTTTAATGACACCTCTTTGTATCTGGATGACATATTGAACATTGACAACCCTTTCTTTTAAACTAGGGTTAATAATATGTATCCTAAAGAACTTCAGCTTAACAAAGCTAATATATCTGATAATAACGCTTCTTTCCTTGATTTACATCTCTCGATTGAAAATGGTGAAATAATTAGCAAAATCTATGACAAGAGAGATGATTTTCATTTTGACATTGTTAATTATCCCCACTTGGATGGGGATGTTCCCCGAGCAACTACTTATGGGGTGTATGTGTCTCAACTTATTCGTTTTTCAAGAGATTGTACTCGAGTTGAGGACTTTAATATTTAATATTGTGTAACTAAAAGCTACTCAATCAAGGTAACCGTTACAATTAACTTCGTAAAAACCTTTGCAAAATTTTATTATCGTAACCCTGATCTTCTTTCCAAATATAAAAGTAATTTAAGGACTCTTCTGCGACAAGGACTATCACAACCTGACTTCCATGGTGATGTGATTTATAAACTTCGTAAGATTCTTGGTCATGATCACGTTCATACTATCTTTGTTAAACTTGTTAAAAAGTTTATCAAAAGAGGTTATGACCCTATCATTTTGCAACGTACTGCATGCTTGGTGATGGACCCTTTTACAGTTCCCCACTATGCTTTCCTCTTTAATTGTACGATGACCGGACAGGCTGTGGACCCTATGACGACGCCTATCTAAAGCCCATTGAGACGGTGGCGTTTGATGTTTATCTCTGATCTTTCTTGTCGTGCCCTTAATGGTTTATTCTCTTGTTGTTCTGGCTTCTGCCAAGTCATTGAGTACCTTCACTGTGACTTTCTAGGCTATTGTTTTGTTGTATTATATTTACACGAGCATATTTGTGTTTGACTTATATTGCCTATTGATGCTGCCTTGTTGGTTAGAGGTTAGATCATGGCGGGGATTTCTTTATTTACACTGTCCTGTTTTAATGGGATGACAGTAGGGTAAATGTGTGGTTTGGTGCACACTAGAACCGGTTTAAACCCCCACTTTGCCACTGACCGTTCCAAAGCAGTAGCCTTATTGTCAACCCACAAGCTGATAATAAAATATCCGGCGCCAATGAGGCACAACAGACAATCTCATTCGATTTGAGTCATTTATTAGGGAAGCTTCCGTAAAGAAAGAACATCTAGTCGCTGTATTTTTTGACTTGGAGAAATCTTATGATACTGCATGGAAGTTCGGTATCATGAATGATCTTCATGACCTTGGTCTTACAGGCCGATTACCAATTTTTATAGAGAATTTCTTAGATGATATACAGATTCGTGTCCGAATGGGTTCACCCCTCTCTGACATTTATGCAGGAGATGGGTGTGCCACAGGGCAGCATACTCTATGTCACCCTTTTTAATATAAAAATTAACAGTATAGTTAAATGCATCAATCCTGGTATGGATATCTCTCAGTATGTTGACGACTTTGTTATATGTTATCGAGCAAATAACATGAACACTATTGAAAGACAACTGCAACAATGTCTGAATAAACTTCAGACCTGGTCGTATGAAAATGGTTTTAAATTTTCTAATTTATTCTAAAACTAATTGTATGCACTTTTTACAACTACGTAAACATCATGAAGGCCCTCATCTAACACTGGATGCGTCACCAATACCAGTAGTGGATGAAACAAAATTCCTTGGTCTTATTTCTAACCGTAAATTGACGTTTATACCACACCTTAAATACTTGAAGGCAAGGTGCCTTAAAGCTCTTAATTTACTTAAAGTTGTTGCAAACACTGATTGGGGAGTAGATCGTAACGTACTTTTACAACTTTATAGATCTCTTATCCGATCGAAGCTGGACTACGGCTCAATAGTATATGGATCGACTCGCAAATCATATTTGCAGATGCTCGATCCTATACATAATCAAGGATTACAACTCACCTTAGGTGCCCTTCGTACATCATCAGCCGAAAGTCTATACTTTAAAGCGAATTACCCAAACAGATTAGCGCTTCCGTTGGCCATTAAAATAAAATCTAACCCTTCAAACCCAACTTTCGATATGTATTTAATCCTAGTTATGAACCTCTTTTTGATCGAAAACCGAAGGCCATTTGACCATTTGATCTTCGTATTAAACCAAACATTGAAATCGACCTAAATTTGCCAAGTACAAAGTACTACAAGTTCCACCGTGGACTTTGGAAACACCAACAATTATATTCGATCTTTGTAATAGTAACAAATCCAGTACAGACCCTACTGTCTTTCAGACCCAATTTAATGAAATTAAATCGAAAAACACAGTAACTTTCAACATATATACATATATATCTTTTCTGATTCCCTTTCATCTCTTCAAGCACTGGGTAATATGAAACATGATAACCCAGTTGTGCTTCAACTTTTAGAAAAGTACAATTCTATTATAGTTGATAATGTTATTATTTTCTGCTGCTTCCATGCCATGTAGGAATACGTGGTAATGATAGAGCTGATATTTAGCAGCATTATGTTTACATATAGCTAATGCCAAATTACCTTATACTGATTTTAAAAGTTGTATTAACACATATATTCGTAACTCTTGGCAAGCCGCTTGGGATTTGTCAGTTAACTATAAACTCCATTCAATTAAACCTTACTGGGAGAATGGCGTTCTTCTAGTTGACCCATTCGTCGAGAGGAAGTTGTCCTATCCCGGTGCAGGATAGGACATATACGTTATACTCATTCATATTTATTGCAAGTTGAGCAATTACCATAATATATAGCCTGAGTTCCACCGTTAACGGTCAAACACATCTTGTTGGAATGTGTAGACTTTGATTGATCCTATGCGTCAAAGGTACTACAATGTTAATACTATGATCGAGTTATTTAATGCTATAGATTTTAGTCTTGTTTTAGATTTCCCGAAGGAAGTCTGACTATATAAATCATTATAATATGTTCTTGTATATATTTACTTCTTCATATACCCGTTTTCGGACATTTGTTGATTTACATGTATAGTTTATATTACTACCATATCATCCCTTATTTGTAAATAGTTTTATCTTTATTTATTTACATTAATTTTTAATTAATCTTTCATTCTTCAGCTTTCATCAGTTTTTCCGCACAATATGACCTATTTATGTGTCGACGTGCCGTAAAACAACATTCATTCATTCATTACAAGTGGCATCGACACTCTACGCGTACAAACGATTATTTAGTGGACATCTTATTTTAGCGCTATTAGCGGTCGTTGTCCGTGCGCTCATTCAAGATGTCCGCTAAAGAAAATAAATATTTTTTACTAAAAGTCATCCATTTTCTCCTTCAACACACAAAGATTGTGAATAATCATACCTAGTCCGCAGTTCTTTAGATTAGTATTTTCTAATTCACCGTGAAGAGTACTCGTTCAGAATAAACTACAGTTAGCAAAAACATATAATGTCTCGCTTAAACATGTTAAATGAATTGTATAAAGCTTTAGCACATTACATAAATTAGTCGTCTGTATACTGTTATTTTATTGTGATGTGTTTATCTGAGTATAGAACGAGCGTCGGCAATTTCCTTGGTTAACTTGCCAAGAATAGAAATATTAAAAGATCGGACAGGGAAAGTAGCATTCAAGGAGGACAGTAAACCACAAAACACAGAAACAAACACGCAAACAGACAAACAAGAAGGCAAAAGCAATAATAAATGCAAACGACATCACAAACACAAAAAGGGTTGACAATAGGGCTACCGCCTTGGAACGGTCAGTGGCAAAGTAGGCCACTGGGGGTTTAAACCGGTTCTAGGGTGCACCAAACCTCACACTTACCCTACTGTCATCCCATTAAAACAGGACAGTACAAGTAACAGACTAAATACTAAATTAAAACGCGGACAATATATCCTATAAGTGGTTAAACAATACCCAGAGCCTATAATCGGCCGGAGAAGTGGAACCACTGAATCGAAAATTAAGTAAGAAAACAAAAAGAAATGAAAAGTTACCAGCGATAATTAAATATAAGTATAGGGCTCAGCGATCTCCAAAGATCGAATGAATAACAGTACTGATTGCAAGCGCGGGGAGACGTTTTACTGCCGCCACACTGCACAAGCAACGCCACTGTGCTATAGAAAAGAGTAAGTGACCCTCGTTCATTTAAGTAACAAACATGTGTTGTTGGTTGCCTGTATGGGTATGACTAATTCGATTCATTAATTAAACCTGCACTCAAATTAAAACAAAAGTGTGGGTTGTTTTCAATAGTGTGTTCTGTTCACTAGTCATACAATGGTAACTGAAAGACATCAACGTTGATCATCATTAAAGCAGAAAACCAATTATTTTTAAAGTACTTAATTTCAATATAAAGCAACTTTATAAGAAGTGTGTGTGTGTGTGTTGTTTTAGGGGATTTTTTTTGTTGTTTTAGATGATTTTTTTGCTGTTTTAGGAGATTTTCTTGTTGTTTTAGGGGATTTGTTTGTTGGTTCAAGTCCGGATTAAAGCCGTTATATCGTGGGATAACATTTCCCTTGCTGAACTGGACAACCATTATTTATAGCGTTCATATGTGTGCTTTAACGTGGCCAACAATAAACGGTGAATATATATTTTAGAAAAAGAATATTGATCTTATATACTTTATTTTAAGAAGTGATAACGTTTGACAGCTGTTGTCAATGCATGCAATATAATTTATAATATGTAAGGTGGTTAGCATTTACTGCACTTTATCGTTGTGCATGATAACGTTACATGCATATTACACTAACATAAAACTAAATAAACACTGTCAAGTGTGGAATAAACAATATATGAAGTTATTTCATGGGCAAACAGTGTCCATTCTGTTCCTATGCCTTTGTGACTTAAATCACTTAAATCACATGTACGAGGGGTGTTCGAAAAGTAACAGGAAAAATGCCATAATGTTTGTTTGTGTAGGGTCATTTTCATAATTGTTCACACAAGGGTACTTTAACTCATCACGTATGTGTTCTATGAAACTTTTTACATTGTCATAAGGTTTACTAGCGTCACTATGGGAACGTCAAGTAACGTTGAGCGGGGCACGTTGAAAATCTACATACCGTAACAAGTTACCGTCTTCAAATTTTCTGAAAATACTCTACTGAGTATTTCACATATTTTCTCATATTTTTACCACCTCCACCAGTCGGTGGTGGGGTGATTAGAATCAACCGACTTCTCGTTACTTAGCAGAGGGGAAGGACCCCACCCCCACCCCCTCCGAAATGTAACACGCATGTTGACCGTGGGTGGCGACCCGTGTCGTTGGAGAAGGAAGTCCTGGTGGTTGAGTGGCGTGGAGATCTGGTAGTTATCTCCACGTTGCAACACACAACTTTGGTCCGGACTTCAACTAGACGGGCGGTCAGATTTGGCTCGATCTGATCGATCGGTTTGTCACGCCAGCTATAAGAGATCCGACTTTATTATTCAGACATTACCAGTACACTGTATCTTACGTACCTTTTATATTGTTCTACTTTAAACATTTTATAAACAGGGTCTTTTATGGAAGTGGCGCACGGGCTAATCATGTATTTCAAAACGCTATATGGCTATACTCATGCCATTTCTTAAGCGGAACATAAGTGCGGTTCTTTGACTTTTTAGTTAAGGGGTTATGTCCGCTGGGTGGTATGTGGGGTGGTGGGTGGGGGTTGGGGGGTCTGATGCGTTAGCTTTTTATGAGTATACCTTCTACGTATTCTTGGCATTTTGACTGTTGGATATCCACAGCAAATATCCCCTTGTTGGACTCCGAGGTGGGTGCGAAGCATGGAAGGTGAATTCTTAACGCCCATCATGGCATCACAAAACGCACAGACTACACATCAACGTAAAGAAACAGACCAAGAATCTGATACTGAGGAACCAGTGATCAATCTGTCCTTTCCTCGTTTTCTTATCATCGAATCGGAAGACGGGGAAAGACCTGTTGCAGATATGTCACCTTTTGTGATTCAGAAAACTGTCCATTCCATTGCTGGACAAATTAAAAAAACTAAAGAACAAAACTCTCCTTATTGAAAATTAAAAAAAAATCACACTCCGATAATTTACTCACAATTACACAAATTGTAAACACAGAAGTCAAATGCTACTCTCACTCCTCTATGAACATCTCCAAAGGCGTCATCAGGTGCCCGGATCTCTCCAGAGTACCTGAAGAAGAAATTATTCACGAGCTTGCGCCACAGTTGGTAACTGCGGCTCGCCGAATAACCATAAAGAGGAATGATAAAATTATCAGTACAAATACTATCATCATACACCCGTCTTACCAAAAACAATAAAGGTGGCATATCTGCAATTGCATTTTGACGCCTACATTCTAAACCCGTTACGTTGCTACAACTGCCAAGCCTTTGGGCATCACAACTCCAGGTGTACTAAAGAAGAACGTTGTGGTAAATGTGGCGAGTCTGCATTCAAGCATAACGAATCAGATTGTCCTAACGACCTCAAATGTACCAACTGCGGTCTAGGACATGACGCAAATTCAAAATTATGCGAAAGATTTAAAAAAGAAAAAGAAATCATAGTTAAATATACACAAAACATTCCCTTTCCAGAAGCACGAAAATTGATTGAAGAAAAATATAAAATTTCAAATCCGACCTCTTACGCATCTATTCGCAAAACAGAAGCAACACACACAGAATGCAGAGATGCAAGTACGCAATACGAACCACAGTCAGAAATTCAAAATACAAAGACTACTTCCTCAGTATCAACAAATACAACTTAACACACCAAAATTAAACGTTTCACCTAATCAAACTTTTTCATTTAAATCAAACACAAAATCGGCAAGCTCTGTCAATGTCAAGAGCGTGTCAATTTCTCCGAATTGGAAAGCGGGTTCTTCTAAGACTGTGAAGTCTAGTAGATCCCCAGTCGTGAGGCCTAATACTTCCTCGGTTGGAAGGCCTAGTGCTGCTCCAACTAAGGAAGTTGGAAAACCTAGTGCTTCTCCAACTAGGGAGCACAAGGAGCAGCCGAAAGTGTCTAACGGCCCTATTGAGCTGCATAACAATTTCGAACAGCTCATGGACATTTCAGAGCCAGCAGCTGCACTGCCACTTCCATCCTCTCATGAAAAGTTAGTTGAGGTGCGGCTTCAGCTGACTTCTTCCAGGGAGAAGGATTCATCAGTGGAGATGTCGCTGCTCGAGTCTCCTAAGACCTCTCCTAAATCTATGGCCAAACATAAAAATAAAATTAAAAATCACCTTAGCGCTAATAATGGGTAAAACTAATAAGATCATTCAATGGAATTGTCGAGGTTTGAAACCAAATTATGAAGAAATCAGCTTAATTTTAAATGAACACATCCCTATTGCCTTTTGTCTTCAAGAAACATTCTTGAAGACAAGTGATAAGGTATCTTTTAAACAGTACTCACTATACAATCATATTTGTGATACCGATAATCGTTGATCGAAACATTCCTCACAGACCTGTTGCGTTGAAAACAAATTTGCAAGCTATTGCGGTCAGTGTGACTATGCACAATAACAATATGTATATATCACCTTTTATACTCTTTGGCAATTTTAATGCACACAACTACATCTGGGGTTGTAAAGATATAAACGATAAAGGAAAGAAAATTGAGGATTTCTTTGCCAAAAACAATTTGTGTCTTTTTAATAATAAGTCACGTACTTATTTACATCCTGCTACAGGCACTCCTTCTTCCATTGATTTAATAATATGCGATCCAACGCTTTTGATGGATTGTTCGTGGAGTGTTGGAGACGAACTCTGTGGAAGTGACCACTTCCCCATATTTCTTGAAAATATCGGCCCTCCACTTCTCGAAAAAACGCAACGATGGAAACTTCGCAAGGCTGATTGGACTACGTTTCAATTTCTTTGCGAGGAACAATTAAAGCCATCCGTTTTCCAGGATGTCGAAGACGCAACTGCTATTTTTACCAAAACTCTTCACGATATACTGATCAAACTATTCCAAAAACCTCAGCAAATCCTAAACGCCCACATAAACCACGGTACAACGATGACTGCAAAAAGGCAGTCAGCGATCGTAAAGCTGCATTAAATAATTTTAACTTGCGGCCAACTCAAACAAGTTTAGATAACTTTAGAGTTTTCCGTGCGAAAGCCCGTCGTACTATTAAGGATAGCAAGAGGAAATCCTGGAGATCTTACGTCTCTAGGCTGAATTCTCGCTCATCTCTTAAGAAGACATGGGCCATGGTCCGGGAAATAAGTGGTAAAGGTAATTCTAGTTCTGTAAATAATCTTAAAACAGATAATGAAGATATAACATCTGTCAAAGATATGTCTATATTTTTTCAAAAATTTCTTCTTCTGAAAATTGTCAACCAAATTTTCTGAAAAATAAGACACAAAAAGAATAGAAGAAGTTGAACTTCAAGTCGAAAAACTTGGAAAAATACAATAAACTATTCACTCTCAAAGAACTTCGAGAGTCCCTTAAAAAGGCTCATGATACATCAGCTGGTCCTGATGATATCCATTATCAATTACTAAAACATTTACCTGAATCCTGTCTCTCTACCCTTCTTGATATATTTAATAAGGTTTGGGTGACGGGAAATTTCCCCGATTCTTGGCGGGAAGCAATCGTTATTCCAGTCCCCAAACTTGGAAAGGATCATACGGACCCATTACATTATCGCCCTATTGCTTTAACGAGTTGTATATGTAAAGCCATGGAACGAATAATTCATGAGAGACTCGTTTGGTACCTGGAGTCCAACAAGCTGATAGCAAAGTATCAAAGTGGATTCCGGCGCCAACGAGGCACAACAGACAATCTCATTCGATTTGAATCATTTATTAGGGAAGCTTTCGTAAAAAAAGAACATATAGTCGCTGTATTTTTGACTTGTAGAACGCTTATGATACTGCATGGAAGTATGGTATTATGAATGATCTTCATGACCTTGGTCTTAGAGGCCGATTACCCATTTTTATAGAGAAATTCTTAGATGATAGACAATTTCGAGTCCGAATGAGTTCAACCCTCTCTGATATTCATGAACAGGAGATGGGTGTTCCACCGGGCAGCATACTCTCTGTAAAACTGTTTAATATAAAGATTAACAGTATAGTAAAATACATCCATCCAGGTGTGGATTGTTCGCTATATGTTGACGACTTTGTTATATGTTGTCGTGCAAAAAACATGAATACTATCGAGAGACAATTGCAACAATGTCTCAATAAACTTCAGACCAAGTCGGATGAAAATGGTTTTAAATTTTCTAAATCTAAAACTAATTGTATGCACTTTTGTCAACTTCGTAAACATCAAGACCATCAATCTAACACTGGATGGGTCACGAATACCAGTAGTGGATGAGACAAAATTCCTTGGTCTTATTTTCGACCGTAAATTAACGTTTATACCACACCTTAAATACTTGAAGGCCAAATGCCTTAAAGCTCTTAACTTACTTAAAGTTTTTGTAAACGCTAATTGGGGAGCAGATCGAAAAGTCCTCTTGCCACTTTACAGATCTCTTATCAGATCCAAGCTGGACTACGGCTCGATAGTATATGGATCGACTCGCAAGTCCTACTTACAGATGCTCGACCCTATACATAATCAAGGATTACGACTCGCCTTAGGTTCCTTTCGTACATCACCAGCCGAGAGTATATATGTTGAAGCTAATGAACCATCACTGTCTCACAGACGGTATAAATTAGCTCTTCAATACGCCATAAAATTAAAGTCTAACCCTTCAAACCCAATTTTCGATAATGTTTTTAATCCTAGTTGTGAACCTCTTTTTGATCGAAAACCGAAGGCCATTCGACCATTTGGTCTTTGTATTAAACCAAAATGAAGAGACACTGAAATCGACCTTAATTTGATTGACAAGTACAAAGTACCACAAATGCCACCGTGGACTTTGGAAACACCAACAATTATTTTTGATCTTTGTAATAATAACAAATTCAGTACAGACCCTACTGTGTTTCAAAGCAAATTTAATGAAATTAAATTGAAATACAGTTACTTTCAACATATCTACACAGATGGCTCTAAAGATGGAGATGAGGTAGCTGCAGCAGCTGTTGTTCACACATTCAGCATAAAGAGCCGCCTGCCTGACAAGGCCTCTATCTTTTCAGCTGAACTAGAGGCAATGCAATTGAACTTGCCTTAAATTATATTCAGGAATCTGATGATGACCATTTTGTAATCTTTTCTGATTCCCTTTCATCTCTTCAAGCATTGGGTAATATGAAACATGATAACCCAGTTGTGTTTCAACTTTTAGAAAAGTACAATTCTCTTATAATTAATAATGTTATTATTTTTTTTCTGCTGGCTTTCAAGTCATGTAGGAATACATGGTAATGATAGAGCTGATAGTGCTGCTAAGGCAGCATTAGATTTACATATATCTAATACCAAATTACCTTATTCTGATTTTAAAAGTTGTATTAACATATATATTCGTAACTCTTGGCAAACCGCTTGGGATTTGTCAGTTAACAATAAACTCCATTCAATTAAACCGTTACTCAGAGAATGGCGTTCTTCTAGTAGAACCATTCGTCGAGAGGAAGTTGTCCTAGCCCGGTGCAGGATAGGGCATACACGTTATACTTATTCATATGTATTACAAGGTAAGCAATTACCAGAATGTATACCCTGCTTTGCACCGTTAACGGTAAAAAACACATCTGATTGGAATGTGTAGACTTCGATCCTATGCGTCAAAGGTACTACAATGTTAATACTATGAAAGAGTTATTTGATACTGTAGATTTTAGTCTTGTTTAAGATTTCCTAAAAGAGATCAGACTATATAAATCATTATAATGTGTTCTTAAATATATTTACTTGTTTATATACCCGTTGACGGGCATTTGTTGATTTACATACATAGTTTATATTACATCTTATCATCCCTTATTTTTTAATAGTTTTATCTTTATATATTTACATAAATTTTTAATTAATACTTCATTTCTTCATTTTCCATCAATTTTTGCGCGCAATATGACCTATTTATGTGTCGACGTGCCGTAAAACACCATTCATTCATTTATTTATCTTTTTACCCATAATGAGAAACTCTACTGGAATTTTCCGGATAGTTTCACGAACCAGAACTGGGAGATCGTGAACGTCATCGAAATGTTGACCGCGCATTTCTGCTTTAATGGCCGGGAACAGGTAAAAATCACAGAGGCCATATCTGGTGAGTAAGGAGGGGGCTGTATAGTGTCTATATTAAGTTCAGTAAGGGTTTCCTGGGTAATCGCAGCGGTATGTGATGGTGCATTATCATGATGTAGCTCAAAATACAAACTTGGATATAAAGCTGCTCCATGTCTGAATTCGAACGATTTCAAAGTGCGATTGACAATAATCGCAACTGCAGCATGGAAATGACGTCAAAAACGTTCGCTCGCGTATCTGACGTAATGTAGAAAGTTCGGGAAACGTCAACGTATATTTTCGAGCAATTCTGGCGCCAGAAAATGTACAGTTGCTCTTTTTAAAATGTACAAAAACTGAAGAGTTCGTGTAACGTTACGAGTTGCCCTGCTCAACGTTACTTGACGTTGCCATACTGACGCTAGTAAACGCATACCTTGTGATAAGGTAAACATGTTCATAGAACATATCCGTGATGAGTTAAGGTACCTTTGTTTGAAATTTCATAAATATGGTCCTACTCAAACAAAAGTTATGGATTTTTTCCTGTTACTTTTCGAACACCCCTCGTACTTCTTTAGTCTTTCTCATAGTTTCTGTAGTTTGTACATAATATAAACATTTACATCAGTCAGTCTCATAGTTCTAAATTCTCTATAACATATATTTGTGTGCTAATCAGGTCTCAGACAATGCTTACATAGATAAAGGCGTTTACCTGTATATAAACGTCAACCTTAGCAAAGTAATCATATAAATTCAAGTTCTAAATGAATAAATATCATTTTCCCTGTTCGCTTTTCTCAATAAGGTGCATCGTTGTCGTCGTAGTTATACTTGTTACTTGCAGTAGTAATAATCACGTAAAAATGACATTTGTAATGAGGGGTATGTTTTTTCCCAAAATGTATCATTTGTGTTTGTTATGACGAGCCAAACTCCTTAAAATGAAATAAATTTACGATGATGTCGCCAGCCAAAACAGTTAATATTTGATATATTTTATATTTGTTTTGATTTTTAAATAGCTATATTAAAGTAGCTATCCCGACAAATAACGGCAAAATGAACATAAAGTTGGCTCAGCTGAACATTTTCATAAATATAGCTAATATACTGAACAAAAAAATAAACTTCCGCATTTTAAGCTGTGATTTGCATAGGGTTGACTTTGATACATTTTGTACACCAATCTAGATAAAATTTCATCATTATATACTTATCACTCAGTCATTCTGATCAATATTAATAATCATTCAAAAAACAGAGTTAGTGTGTTGCTGCAAAAACATGTTTTATTCAAATTGCGAAATCACTATATTTGTATTATAAAGGGAGGTAATCTTAAATATTCATTCTTGAAAGCTGTATGGCGCAAAAGTGAGTGAACAGGTCATCTTACTTTCTCCGTCTTTTTGGTGCTGAGGTTATCTTCTGTTTATTTCAATAGAACACAACTGTGTTAAATCAAAGTTTAAACCACAAGACCCGGAATATGCTGTTTAAACCAAAACAAGGGGAATAACTTTGCGTATAAGTTTGATTCAAGGAAAAAAAAAATCATGACAGTGCTGGCCTTTTAAGAAGGTATTTATATATAAAAAAATATATGTTCAATGTTTCTACATGTATGGGTAAAGTTGCGGAAGATTCTTTTTTGTTGAGTATATGTTAAAACTGTCAAGGCATTTTAAAGATGAAACATACGCGACTGCCCTTCTTGTTATGTTCCATGCTTATTCGAAAATACTGGCGTGTTTTCCTAAAGCCTGGATTGCTACCCTATTCAAAGACATAAGTAGTTGACCCGTTCGCTGTGTGATTCTTAAAATAATGCACCAACATGACGTTACATTACACTGAATGCAATGAACATGTTATGCTATCAAAACAGGTACATTATGACAGACACAATGCATGGTTAAACTGAAGAAAAAACTAGTTTAAGTCAAGAATATTATTAAATAGGAGTTTTGGAGGTTGAACTACAAGTGTAATGAGACATACGTTACTTTTAACTATTTGAACACAATGAAACATTTTGAAGAGTACATACATGACATAAATGATCACCCTTACTTTGAAAACGGGTTAGCACTTTTAGTATTCAGCATAGAGAAGGATAAAAATATCGGACAGGGAAAGCTGCATTCAAGGATGACAGTCAACCACAAAACACAAGAACAAACACGCAAACAGACAAACGAAAAGGCAAAAGTAATAAAAAATGCAAACGACATCGCAAACACAAAAGGGTTGACAATAGGGCTACCGCCTTGGAACGGTCAGTGGCAAAGTATGCCACTGGGGGTTTAAACAGGTTCTAGGGTGCACCAAACCTCACACTTACCCTACTGTCATCCCATTAAATCAGGACAGTGTAAATAAAGAAATCCCCACCATGATCTAATCTCTAACCAACAAGGCAGCATCAATAGGCAATATAAGTAAAACACAAATATGCTCGTGTAAATATAATAAAAAAAAGAATAGCCTAAAAAGCCACAATGAAGGTACTCAATGACTTGGCAGAAGCCAGAGCAGTAAGAGAATACCACCACGACAAGAAAGATCATGGACAAACATCAAACGCCACCGTCCCAATGGGCTTTAGGTAGGCGTCATGATAGGGTCCACAGCCTGTCCGGTCATCGTACAATTAAAGAGGAAAGCATAGTGGCGAACTGTAAAAGGGTCCACCACCAAGCATGCAGTACGTTGCAAAATGATAGGGTCATAACCTCTTTTGATAAATTTTTGAATAAGTTTAACAAAGATAGTATGAAAGTGATCATGACCAAGAATCTTACGAAGTTTATAAATCACATCACCATAGAAGTCAGGTTGTGATAGTCCTTGTCGCAGAAGAGTCCTTAAATTACTTTTATATTTGGAAAGAAGATCAGGGTTACGATAATAAAATTTTGGAAAGGTTTTACGAAGTTTATAGTAACGGTAACCCTGATTGAGTAACTTTTTAGTTATACAAAGATTAAGAATATTAAAGTCCTCAACTCGAGTACAAGCTCTAGAAAAACGAATAAGTGGAGACAGATACACCCCATAAGAAGTTGCACGGGGCACATCCCCATCCAAGTGGGGATAATTAACAATGTCAAAATTAAAATCATCTCTCTTGTCATAGATTTTGCTAATTATTTTACCATTTTCAATCGAGAGATCTAAATCAAGAAAAGAAGCGTTATTATTAGATATATTTTCTTTATTAAGCCGAAGTTCTTTAGGATAAATAGTATGAACCATAGTTGGAAAGAAAGGGTTGTCAATGTTCACTATGTCATCCAGATACCGAGAGGTGTCATTAAAAGTTTCAATAACATCTGCCTGGGTATCTGGTGAAAGACTCAACATGAAATCCCTTTCGTGCAAAATAAAAACAAATCTGCGACAAGTGGTGCACAGTTCGTACCCATATGGATACCAACAATTTGTCTATAAACGGTGGTACCCATACCTGACGAAAATATTATCTAATAGGAAGATGAGTGATTCACAAACTTCATAGCAAGTCCAAATAGTATAATTGTCTAAACTGCCGTTAGTGAAAAACGCTTTAATATTATTACATGCCAAAAATGTAGTATTTTCTCTAGCGAATGTTTTTTGAATAAGAGAAATTAGCTTGTCTTTAATAAGATGATATTCAGCATAGAGATGTATTTGTATTAATGAACCATACATTGTTATTAATATACTCGAGCTTATACATTAAATAGTTGACATTTTGTAAATACATAACTATACAGTGATGCATTACACATGTTATACGTGTGGGATATGGGTTTGCTCCATAAAAGAGAGTGGTAGTATATCGCTTAAGCCGGTGCTAGGAGGCGGGAGAGGTGATACAGCTCATAATTACCTCTCATGAACAGACTCAATAAAACCGAGTCTGCTATTTTTCTCTCTTGTTTGTGTTCGTTGCTTCCAATGTATCACCTTTTCAGTATTGATTGACATTCACACTAGCGTTTGTTTAGTGCTGTGTGGCGGCGGTATATGTCGCCCCGACTGCAAATCAGTAGTGTTATTATTTTCTGGTCCTTTGGGATCATCAAGCCCTTTCTGTGTTGCATTTAAGTAGAATATCGCTTAAGCCGGTGTTAGGAGGCATAAGAGGTGTTGCAACGTGTAATTACATATCACGAACAGACTCAATAAAACAGAGTCTGCCACTTTTCTCTCTTGTTTGTGTTTGTTGCTTCCATGGGTTCGCCTTCTTTTCAGTATTTATTACCTATCAGTATTTATTAAAGTCTACAATTTCAATAACGTTAAATAATCATGGACTATATATATAGGATTGCTCATTGTATTTGTAATTTTAAAGGTACATGCTTTTTTTGTATATTTTGGAGTAAACAGAAAATGCCACTTACAAAACAGTAACATGACTTAAAGGCTGAAAACGAAGGAGTACAGAAATTGGGTGAAGTGTACATGTGGACTAGTGATAACGAAGGTAGCTCTGCCCACCTTTATTGAGGAGACATTCAATCGCTTCGAAACTAAACTCTCCAAGAACGCCAACCCGAAAGAACATCCCTCGCCCTTATTCAAGCATTCGTTTCAGTATATTAAATATGACAAAGGCACACGTAAGTGGAACAGGGCTACTCAGTGTATATAAATGTTCGAAAAAACTTACAATCTGCATTCGGACGGCTCTTTATCACGTCTTGAAAACATGTGCACTATTTGAATCGATCGACAAAGACGTGATAAATAAGGTAAGTAGTCATTATGATGGTCATCTTTGTATATAGTTGTATTTAGATGGTTGTCGTAATATTTTGTGACATGACATTGTATTGAATAAATTGACTTTGAAACCAGCATGAAACGTCATTGACATAAGAGTTTTGAACATAATGAATGTTTTATCTTATAAAGATCATGAAGATATAAATATTATTTAATATTAGCCTAGGGGCTATTACATATTGAATCAAAACAGTGTGTCTGGATGCGTTTAAGTGGATAATGAACACGAAAGTCAACGGTATAATAAATACAGCTTATTTTATTCTTGGATACATGTCGTCTTGAGATATTTCGACGGAAGTAGTGTGGAGTTATTAGTACCCCACCGGTCCCGGGGGTGACTATAGGTTTGCACCCTGTCCGTCCGTCCTTCCGAAATGCTTGTCCGGGCCACATTTTCAATACTATAAGACTTTGAGATACCAAACTTGGTATGTGAATACATCTTGGGATAAGGGGGTGTCGCATACCAAAAAAGGTCACCGTGACCTGTGATCTCTGTCATAGAAAATGCTCCCCGGGCCGTATTTTCAATACTATAACACTTAGAGATATCAAACTTAGCATGTGGATACCTCTTGGGATAGCGGTGTGTTGCATACCAAAAAAAGTCACTGTGACTTCTGTCATAGAAAATGCTTGTCCGGACCGTATTTTCAATACTATAAAACACTTAGAGATACCAAACTTCATATTTTAATACATCTTGGGATAGAGGTGTGTCGCATACCAAAAAAGGTCACAGTGACCTTGACCTGTGACCTCTGTCATAGAAAATGTTCCGAAATTGCTTGTCCGGGCCATATTTTCAATACTATAAGACTGAGATACCAAACTTGGTATGTGGATACATCTTGGGATAATGGTGTGTCGCCTACCAAAATAAGGTCACTGTGACCTTGACCTGTGACCTCTGTCAAAGGAAATGCTTGTCCGGACCGTTTTTTCAATACTATAACACTTAGAGATACCAACCTTGGTATGTGAATACGTCTTGGGATAACGGTGTGTCGCGTACCAAAATAAGGTCATTGTGACCTTGACCTTGATCTTTGACCTCCATCATAGAAAATGTCTGGAAAATGTTTGTCTGGGCCTGTGGGGGATATGGGTTGTCCTGCAATTCTTGATGCTCTTGTTATAATAATTATAGTATATATTTTTAAAATTATTTGGAGAGAATAAAATAAAACTATATTTTTGATCTTGTTTTAAAGATGTTAATAATACACGTAAACAAATATAAATACAGTCACACCTGGTCGTAAGACCACATGTTTTAAGCGCACAGCTGTCGCAAGCGACCCCTTTAATTTGCCTCTGACGTAATTTACTATTAATTTATACTGCAATAAGCGACCACCAGACTAACGCGACAAACAACCACATTCTTTCATACCAAAAACATCGTTTTTATAATCAATAAAGGAACACATTTTGTTTAGAAAAGTCCGGGGAAACACATTTTAACTCCCGGTTAGTCACACAGAAAAGCGATCAAGCATAAAATCAACAATAATCTTAATCAGTATATTGTTATCATTTCTCTTCGGGCGATATCTCGTATATGGTTTATGTACAGGGTGTATATGGTGTATGTATATGGTGCATGCATATGGTGTATGTAAAAGGTGTATATGGTGTATACATATCGCGTAAATCACGATATCTTGCATGCGTATGGCGATATAATGCATGTGTGTGGTATGCATATGTTGTATGCATATGGTGTATAAGGTGTATGCAGATGGTGTATATGGTGTCTGCATATGAAGTATATGATGTGTGCGTATGGTGTATATCGGTGCCTTTTTTTCTACATTTTGGGAATAATAACCCATGCATAACTTCAAAATTGGGAATTTTAGCACGAATTTTCAAATAAAACAGTCAAACATTTACTTCATATTTGTATCTTTCATACTGTTTACAGTACAACAAGATCCACGGAGGCATTTAAAAGCATTTCATATTCAATACTTGTCACATGTTTGCAACTTTTCTGTGTTCTTTCTTTTTCTTCTTTATGTTGGGAATTTTCTTCTCAGTATTAGTGAAAAAACATATGTTTTGTCATTGGGAATATGACCCAATAACGGCTATAAAAACAGCCAAAAAAACCAGCCCTGTATATGGTGCATGCATATGGTATAAATGGTGTATGCATATGGTATATATGGTGTATGGAGATGGTGTATACGTTGCATGCATATGGTGTATATGGTGTATACATATGGTATATATGCATATGGTGTTGATGGTGTATGCATATTTTGTTTATGATGTGTGTATAATTTTGCTATATGGTTTATATGGTGAAGGTATATGGTGTATAGTTGATGTATATGGTGTATATGGTGCATGAATATGGTGTATATGGTGCTGGTATGGTGTATATTATGATGTATCTGGTACATGCATAAGATGCATATGGTGAAGGTATATGGTGTATACATATGGTATATATGCATATGGTGTTGATGCTGTATGCATATGGTGTTGATGCTGTATGCATATGGTGTTGAATGCATATGGTGTTGATGCTGTATGCATATGGTGTTGATGCAGTATGCATATGGTTTTGATGCAGTATGCATATGGTGTTGATGCTGTATGCATATGGTGTTGATGCAGTATGCATATGGTGTTGATGCTGTATGCATATGGTGTTGATGCAGTATGCATATGGTGTTGATGCATATGGTGTTGATGTTGTATGCATATGGTGCTGATGCTGTATGCATATGGTGTTGATGCATATGGTGTTGATGTTGTATGCATATGGTGCTGATGATGTATGCATATGGTGTTGATGCTGTATGCATATGGTGTTGATGCTGTATGCATATGGTGTTGTATGCATATGGTGTTGTATGCATATGGTGCTGATGCTGTATGCATATGGTGTTGATGCTGTATGCATATGGTGTTGTATGCATATGGTGTTGATGCTGTATGCATATGGTGTTGAAGCAGTATGCATATGGTGTTGTATGCATACGGTGTTGATGCTGTATGCATATGGTGTTGTATGCATATGGTGTTGATGCTGTATGCATATGGTGTTGATGCTGTATGCATATGGTGTTGTATGCATATGGTGTTGATGCTGTATGCATATGGTGTTGATGCTGTATGTATATGGTGTTGATGCTGTATGCATATGGTGTTGTATGCATATGGTGTTGATGCTGTATGCATATGGTGTTGATGCTGTATGCATATGGTGTTGATGCAGTATGCATATGGTGTTGATGCTGTATGCATATGATGTTGTTTGCATATGGTGTTGATGCTGTATGCATATGGTGTTGATGCTGTATGCATATGGTGTTGATGCAGTATGCATATGGTGTTGATGCAGTATGCATATGGTGTAGATGCTGTATGCATATGGTGTTGATGCAGTATGCATATGGTGTTGATGTAGTATGCATATGGTGTTGATGCTGTATGCATATGATGTTGTTTGCATATGGTGTTGATGCTGTATGCATATGGTGTTGATGCTGTATGCATATGGTGTTGTATGCATATGGTGTTGATGCTGTATGCATATGGTGTTGATGCTGTATGTATATGGTGTTGATGCTGTATGCATATGGTGTTGTATGCATATGGTGTTGATGCTGTATGCATATGGTGTTGATGCTGTATGCATATGGTGTTGATGCAGTATGCATATGGTGTTGATGCTGTATGCATATGATGTTGTTTGCATATGGTGTAGATGCTGTATGCATATGGTGTTGTATGCATATGGTGTTGATGCTGTATGCATATGGTGTTGTATGCATATGGTGTTTATGATGTGTGCATAATGTAGCTACAGTACAGCTCACGCGAAACCCACACTTTACTCTTTCACGCCTCTGTGAGGAATTTACAATTCGTGTAATTACGCGGAGTTCCGATGATTAAACGTGGAGTCAGAAAAGCTTCTCGGCGTATTTACCCCATGATACTCCGCGTAAACAACCTTTTTCTGATTGCAGCCATTTTAATGCCAAATTATTTATAACTTTAGAAAAAATTGAAGCAGAAGACTTTTGTTTTGTTTTGGAAAAGCGGATGTGGGAAAATTTGAATGTCCGGATTATGTATACGAGTTATATGGCGGTTCCTATTACCGGCTTCGCGGTGACTGAACATAACATTCAATTAGTAATTATTATACTGGAAATTATAATTATGTTTTTAATTAGTCTTTCTTTGTAACAAATTTTACTATTCTGGTGTTTGTTATTACATCGATGGGATCTTTAGTCAGAAATAATCAGAAAAAATGGTAAAGAATTCTGGGTCATAAACCAGTTATTAGTCCCGCCTTGTTAAAAGATACATACAATGATTATAGGTATTTATGTCGGTAGTAAAACTGTGGCTTTCGGACAACAAAAACGAACACAACTTGTGATTAAATGCATTTAAAGTTTGAAATACGTATTTGTTTCGAAAATTATTTATTGTATTTATCAGTAGTGTCAACTTTCCACATAAAATATGCACTCGGCGTCTCATTGTTTGTCCTTTTTCTGGCCACTGATTGCTTTTTCAAGTGCGATATCGGACAAGTCGAAAAGTCTTCGGAAAATTCAGATTTTTTCCCAATAATAAATCACTACAGGTGTGCACTCATGGTTAACTGGATTCTACGTGAATGACTCGGCAATGGCATACTTCCGCCGCGTGAATTCGCCAAGTGGTCACATAACACTATTGTTTTGGGGCTACTGATTGGCTGAAAAAAGTATAGGGTGTATTAGGGTATATCTTTTTCGAAAGAGCTATTTTCTGATTGGGTAGAATTGCCTTAATCATAACTGATGTACATAAAATGTCAAAATAATATGTGTAGGTGATAAAAAAAAATAAAAGTGTATTTGTTCTTGCATCTGGGCTATTTTATTGAGAAAATTACAGGTATAGTAAATTGTCAGAAATTCACATTTATTTGCTGCGAGCCCGACGGTCATCACCTTCATCAAACCGAAAGTAGGTGAAAGCATTACAAAAGCCCCAATTATTTTCACTTTTTTAAGTGTGTCTAGGATAGTTCTTGGAAATAAAGTAGCCTAAAAGGTTCCCTTGGGTATGTAAAATGTGTTTTAGGGCCAAAAGGCTATAATGTAACCCTATGTAAAATGCAATAGTGGTATATGACCAAGTACAAACACCGACTCCGCGTAGATACGCGCGGAATCTAATAAGCGGAACTCGATACGACCAAACTCGGAAATCGAGTAAAGTGTGGGTTTCGCGTGAGCTGTACTCTATATAGATTATATGGTGCATGCATATGGTATATGTATATGGTGTATATGATGCATGCAGTTGATGTATATGGTGCATGAATATGGTGCAGGTATGGTGTATAAATGTTGTATCTGGTACATGTGCATAAGATGCATATGGTGCATGAATATGATGTATATGGTGCATGCATATGACATATATGGTGCATAATTATGGTGTATACATATGACGTATATGGTGCATGCATATGGTGTAAGCATATGCGGTATTTGGTGCATGTATATAATGAATATAGTGTATATGGTGCATCAATACGATAGCTATGGTACATGCTTATGGTGCATGAATATAATGTATATGTTGCATGCATATGGTATATATGGCGTGTTCGTATGTTGAATATGTTGAATATGGTGTATGCATATGGTGTATATGGTGCATGCATATGGTGTATATGGCGTGTGCATGCGTATGGCGAATATGGTGTATGCATATGGTGTATATGGTGCATGGAATTGATAAATATGGTGTATTCGGTGTGCATATGGTGCATGTTACCAAAGAGTGAAGCACATGCAGTTTGTATAGCATCTTTCTTTAAATCCGCTATCCCGCCAACATCAGTCAACTTTTACAACAGATATTCATCATTCAGGCAAACCTCCACAAAGCCTTACCTGGCCAGGCAAACCTCCACAAACCACAAAGCCTTACCGGGCCAGGCAAACCTCCACAACGCCTTACCGGGCCAGGCAAACCATCACCTTATTATGACCGTTGCCGAAGCGTCGACTAATGATTTACCAGCTCTTGTTTCATTTCACGCATGTTAAATTACGGGTAATAATACCCATGAATAAATCAAGACTGTTTATAATACGACACATACGTAAAAAGGCATCCTAAATGATCATGAAATCATTAGTAAACAAATACACATACACACATATGATATCAAATACATGTATTTATAACAAAGAATGCATTCCATAAATATCGACTCATAAAGAATATATAAATTTATTTATGTGTCTAGTGGCCTATTGTACATAATAATTATAAAACATCATTACATATAAATTGGTACAACTCAACACAGCTTTATACATTGACTTACAAATTTATGGAATTAAGTGCATCTCTCACCCTCCATCTTTACAACTGTGTAGTTAGTTAGTTAACTCTGCAAGTTAATAGCATTGTTATATATTGTGCAGAAATATTTGAAAGGATAGTGACTATTAAATAATAGTATTAAATATGTATTAAATAATACTGCATCTTGCGTAAAATAACGTGTAATTATAGACGGTCTAAGATTTCCCGAAATAGTCAAACTGTAAATATAAAGTTACATCAACTCCTAGGCACATTAAAACAATTGCAGTCTTGATTTACCAGTTGTGTTTATCACTGGTCTCTATTCTATCTGCTTGTTCTCTTTGTCCATCTCTTATCTCCCCGTCTTTTTCTTTTTTTCGCTTGTTTTACCATTTCCAACTTCAGTCAACGTTTCTTCTCTATCCACCTCTTAACCTATATGTTATTATGTATTCCTACCTCTACCTTTTCAGTTTCTATACTATTTCTAACGTCAGGTCCATTATTGTATACTTGTATATTTTACTCATCTTCCGACATATCTTGCTGTGTGACGTCACTTTTCAATTCCTTCTCTGTGTCATCTACTACTACTTTTTTAGGTACTAATGTGATAATACCATTTTCACCGGATACATCCTTTCTAATTGTCTGTCTCTTCTTTAGTACATGTCTCTGCAACTCCTCGTCTTTCTCGTCGTCGATTGTTGACAACAAGTGATTCCTGTGCAGAGTCCGTTCTACACCTGTTTTCAATCTTACCTTAAACACTGGTATTTCTTCTGTCATAGTGTTTCTTTTGTTTAAGTCTCGCTTTGCCTTCTCGTTGTTTTGCTATATTATGGTATCCTTTAGTTCAATTATGTATTCCATTGTTGTTTTATTGGATTCTTTTCCGATATATGATGTTTCAAATCTTGCATCTATAGGTATTTGGGTTTTCGACCGAACATTCATTCGAAAGGTGATGTCTCGGTGCTCTCATGTCTTATGCAGTTGAAAGCATAGACTAATGATGAAATATATTCTTTTCAATATATATACCTTCTTTGCTGGCTCCAGTGTCTCAAGCATGTTAACCACTGGCCATAACCTAAAAACTAGGTCACTGTGACCTACTTATCCAACATATACCTTTTTGATTAAGTTTCGGCGGGGTGGGGGTGGGGTGGAGGGTAGGAAATAAAGTTTTTGTTATATCTCCGCATTACCATGTTCGATCTGCATCAAACTGTATTCTCTATATTCTATTAATTGTGTTAGTTGCTCTCAAAGGATCACCTTTATCAGTACTTATTAACATTCACACTAGCGTTCGTTTATTGCAGTGTGGCGGCTGTAAAAAGTCTCCCCGTGCTACGAATCAGTAGTGTTATTTTTTACTGGTCCTTTGGGACCAACGAGCCCAATATAGGTGGCTTTGAAGTAGAATACCGCTTAAGCCGGTGCTAGGGGGCGTAAGAAGTGTTCCTTTTTTTCATTACTTCTCATGAACAGACTCAATAAAACCGAGACTGCTGCTTTATTCTCTTAATTGTGTTAGTTGCTCTCAAAGGATCACCTTTATCAGTACTTTTTAACAGCACCTTACAGGGTTTGACATTAACAGTTGTCCCCTTGTCCTGTTCCATGTAGATTTTAATTGGGACAAGTTAATTGTTCCAGGTGACCTGTCCTACGGACAACTAAATTTTATAAAAAGAAATGAATTTTACATCTTTAAAACATGTGATTGAAATAATGTCAAAATTTTAAATGTCACTTTCATGATTGATCTTGTTTTTTGTATCACTTTACATGAAATGCGGGGACAAGTAAATTTGACTGGGGACAAGTAAATTGTGTAAGTTACCTGTCCTATGAACAAGTTGACGAAAAATTTCAATTTATAACCCTGCCTTACTCCCATTAACCACTGACCATACCCTAAAAACTAGGTCACTGTGACCTACTTTAACCACAGTAGACCTTTTTGTTTAAGTTTTGGCGGGGAGGCAGGAAATATTTTTTTATTATATCTTCATCAAACTTTAACAGCACGTTACTCCCATTAACCACTGCGTAAACCCTGAAAACAAGATCACTGCGACCTACATTATCCAAAATATGTGGTCCATGTTTTTTCTATATATCTCAGCATTACCATGTCCGAACTTTAGCAACACATTCCTCTCATCAACCTCATAGATTGCATTTGGGCTCACTACAATCAAGGTCAAGGTTGTTAAACTTTTTGTTTCACCTTCGTTTCAGCTTAGTAGGTAACTTATATTAAAAGTAACCTGTCATTGCATTTGTGGGTCACTGGCGTCAAGGCTTCTGATACTAAAAATCTTTTAGAATACTTTCAGAATTAGCCCCTTGAATATTTTCAAAATTAGTTAGGTTTTATTACTTACCATTTGCTGCAATTTACGCCGCCCCCCACCCCAATCAATAAATAAACCAAACATTTACCAAACATCATGCACTGAATTCTAACTACATTAAAGCATCCTTCGACTCCCAAAAAAATTCTGTCTAGAAAAGCTCTATTAAATAGTTTCACAAAACACACAGGCTCTTATCTTTCACATTTTCGAAAACCCGGCTTTAAAGCCACCAGGCGTTTATCTCTTGTTTTAAAATATGAAGGAATAGTGGCATCAGTCAGAAGTTATCTAAATAAATGTTACTTCCCCCATTTCTCGAGCAATAGTCTAACTCCTATAGTACCGCTTTATACAGGAATAATTCTTAAATATGAAAAAGGATGCAGATCCATTTATGATGCAATGCTATCCAATAAAAGATTACAACTGCAACAGAGTTAGCAAGAAAATGGATAAATGATTTACATATTACACAAAATATATACTGGTCTAAATTATTTCATCTACCTTTCAAATCGACAAAAGGCTCACATCTGCAATGGTTACAATACAGAATAAATCATAGAGTTTTGGGAACAAACTATTTACTTAAAAAAATGAATATTTCTAATACAGATCTTTGCTCTTTTTGCAATGAAGATATAGAAACAATTAAACACCTAATAGTATTCTATGAATGTAATGTAGTAAAAGTTTTTTGGCAAGCACTTGTAAATTTCTTTCATAATAAATGTAAGGATATTAATACATTATGGTCAGTAACTGACATCCTCTAGAAAATGTATATTCAATTAAAAATTGAAAAACATTAATCCTACTTTAACAATTTAAAAGTTATATTCAAATACTGGTTAAAGTTGAGAAATGTATAGCCTGCAAGAATATGAAACAAGACATTTTTGAAAACCAATGGGAAAAACACATGATTTTATTTTATTTTTTTTTAAAAATATATCACACAAAAAAAAAAACATGGTGAACCTGATTTCAAAAAAAATCTTAGTTGGATTTCTGTTATGTTTTATGTTTATTCTAAAATTGTAACAGATAACTGTTGTACAGCTAAATATTAATGCTATTCATGTTATCTCCCTATACAGGGCAATATAATATCTAGCTTTATCTCCCTTGCTAGACATGACTATGGAAATATACTTTCCGATTCTTATATAAGTGAACTACATGTAACACTGATGTGTAATAGAGAAGAACATTTGATACTATTCATGACAGGTCATGTCGGCCATGTAAGAGTCAATAGTGCTTTTAAATCTTACATTGAATATTACAATAGTTATTAGCCGAAACAGCTAAACAATGACATGTTAAGAGATAAAGGGCTGTTATGTCACCATACTAGCTACATGCTAAAATTCTAATGATAAATATACTTTCATATATTACATGGTGCCATATAATATTTCCAGATTGTACATTTAGAAAAAGAAATAATAACACGATACTATATTCACTAGATGCATGTATATATGTGGAACTCAACAATAGCACAGTTAGGAATAGAAAAAATAAAAAGTTACAAAAAAAACTTTTGGGTTGGAATTCCTTATATCACTATCTAGATGGGTGCATAAATAATTTAGGTGCTAATGAACCATGGGCTTCCAGGGTGCCTGTAGAGTCCACCTTAACATAGCCTATGCAATGTACAATAAATAGTCCCCCACCGGACCCGGTGGGGACTATAAGTTTGCATCCTGTCCGTCCGTCCATCCGTCCGTCCTTCCGAAATGCTTGTCCGGGCAATATTTCAATACTGTAAGACTTTGAGATACCTAACTTGGTATGTGGATACTGTACATCTTGGGATAGCGGTGTGTCGCGTACCAAAATAATGTTACCTTGACCTGTGACCTCTGTCATAGAAAATGCTTGTCCGGACCGTATTTTCAATACTCTAACACTTAGAGATACCAAACTTGGTATGTGAATACATCTTGGGATAGCGGTGTGTCGCGTAACAAAACAAGGTCATTGTGACCTTGACCTGTGACCTCTGTCATTGAAAATGCTTGTCCGGACCGTATTTCTAATACTGTAACACTAAGAGATAACAAACTTGGTATGTGAATACATCTTGAGATAGCGGTGTGTCACGTACCAAAATAAGGTCATTGTGACCTTGACCTTGATCTTTGACTGACCTTGATCTTTGACCTCCATCATTAAAAATGGCTGGAAAATGTTTGTCTGGGCGGACTGGATTGCCCTGCAATTCTTGGTGCTCTTGCTAAGGGTGATGTAAACATCTAATCTGTTGATACTGACAATAAGTTTACTCTTCTTATTCTTAGCTCAATCATATTGGGGTATGCCACCCCCATCTCTTCACCACCCGATACCCGAAATGTTTTCATATTTCTGAGTTGTTTTGCTTATTTATTCTTACACATATAACTATGGTACATGCATGATGCTGCCCACCTAAATCCCAAATCCCCACCCATCAATCATTAAGAGGGGTTGCTGTTGGGGTGCTTCCCGAAATTTTCAGTGGAGTAAATGTTTGCCGTCGTGTCCATATGCAAGTCCTTATGTATCTCTGTCTCGTTTTCTTGTCCGCCTCACTCTTCCTACGCTTTCCGTATGATTTTCATGACACTTCACAGGAAGTATGATGTGTTGGGCTTACATTGTGTCACTTTGGCACTCATTCCCTGGTATATTTATGCATGTTTCAAATCCTAAATTTTAAAAACCAGTTAGTAAAAGTGTCTCTGCGATAGGGATGCAACATGCAACAATTTCAAAGAAGCCAAATACTGTGTTTTAGACGTTTATAAGCTATGCCGACAAAATAGGTTCAATACCTGATGCATAAATTGATGTACTATTATGCTGTATCCCTTGGACGTTTTTTTTATATAATGTACAGCACAGGTATTGTTTACATGTATGTTAATACAGATGTATAAAGTTCGCAACACGTTTAACCAGAGTGTATGTTTCAGCTGACACAACATCTACATAATATTCGTGTATACTGCGACTTTAATTCTTTTATTATATGTATGTACAGTTACATTATTTTTTTCATTTTTTTTCAGAAATTAACTCATATGATACCGAACAAAACAGCTTACTCCTTCTGTTTCACACATTACATTTGAAAATGGAGATTGAAACGGAGGCGTTGGATCGATATGTTAGAATATTCTTCATCATCTTTAAATGCTGTACAACAATATTACGAAAGTTCACTATTGCGACAATTCAAAAGTCTACACCAGAATTTCATGACCCGTACCCATGGACGATAGATCAGTTCCTACAATACCACGAATAAAAGATAGATACTGCGAAAGGAATTACTGCATGTCAAAAGAGCATGTTCAGGGCTCGAAATTAGCACTAGTCCTGTAGCCCGAGGCTAGCAAAAATGCTGCCGGGCTAGCAAAGTCTGTGTCTGGGTAGTCCCGATGGGCTAGTAACAAAAATTATTCAAATAAGAAATAAATTATAAATCGATAGATTATGTAGTGACGGCACTGTCTAACCTAACAGGTCTTTTAAAAACCTGATATTTCCAAAGTTTCAATAAATGTAAAACTTGTATAAAGAAACCGAAACCTGAATTAAAATAGTATTTTCTGTTGAATATTATATTGGGCTAGTAAATTTTGAGCAGGTCTAGTAATTTTACCCAACTACTAGACACTACTAGACCAAACTAAAAATGTCAATTTCTAGACCTGATGTTATTGTCACGGTATGAGTCAGAAGTAGACATTGAACAGTTTGATATAGTGCTCATACGCTTTGTTTTACTTATGTTCCGTTACTTCTGAGATGAAAATGGACCTGAATCATTTAAACAGAAAACGAAATGAACTATGTCATAAAGGAGGTCCCAGCCTTTCAGATGCAGAATATCATGGATATTTATCAATGATAACGATTGTAATGGATAGAATATTGCAGCAAATCAACGACATAGATCTTAAGCAAGACATTGATGCTCTAGTTAAGCGCTTAGAATATGGTGTCTTACATATGGATGATACTATCGAGGAAATGAAATATTGGTATAATGGAGAAACATATGCTATAGATAAGGAAGGACAACAACCAGATACGTCACACACGCCAGACACACTTATGGATATACTGGACGAGCTGAATAAAGGTATAAAATCAACTATGTGCATAATCATTATTAATTACTGTAATGTCTTTTGAATTTACTAATCTGGCTGTTCTCCAATTATCTAAACAGGAGGACGCTTCTAGCCATATGACCAACCACATGTTTTTACGAGCAGACCAACAGCAGGAATAAATTATTTAGTTAAGTATTTTAGTTCCTTTTTTAAATCATTGATGATGGCTACATAGTCATAAGAAAATACACTACCTTTTTCTATCAATTCTCTTATCGCTTTGTACTTGCGTGCTCTCGGGTGTTACTGGTTTAATCTGGCTGGTTTTCAAACCCATCCGAGATGTCATTGATATCAACAGTCTGACCAAGTATGGGAAAGATCGAATACAAAACGAAGGCGCTAGAGTGTTTACAAAGCTGAAAATGGCATTTTTAGATAATTTAATGGCACATAACTCTGACGTTCTTGGTCCGATATAGCGGGTTTTCGAACTTGTCCAAGCTTTCATTGCTATCAACAATCTGGTAGAGTTTGATAAAGATCGGATGAAAAATGAAGGCCCTATCGTATTACATATGTTACGAGGCAAAATATAGCTATTTTACCTATAACTCCGCTATTACTAGTTCGATCTGGCTGGTTTTCGAACTTGTCCGAGCTTTCATTGATAGTAACACTCTGGTAAAGTCTGGTAAAGATCAAATGAAAAATGAAGGCCCTATCGTCTTAACGAGGCAAACTATAGCATTTTTAACTAAATCAAGGGCCATAACTCCTCTGTTACTAGTTCAATCTGGCTGTATACGTTTACGAACTTGTCTGAGCTTTCATTGATATTAACAATAATGTAAAATTTGGTATATATCGGATGAAATATGAAGGCCCTATCGTCTTAACTATGCAAAATATACCATTTGTAACGAAATCAAGGGCCATAACTCCGTTGTTACTGGTCTGATCTGGCTGTTTTTTAAAAAAAATTGAGCTTGCATTGATATAAACAATCTGGTAGTGTTTGGTATAGATCGGATGAAAAATGAAGGCCCTATCGTCTTAACGAAGCAAAATATAGCATTTGTAACTAAATCAAGGGCATAACTCCGCTGTTACTGGTCCGATATGGCTGGTTTTCGAACATGTTCGAGATGTCATTGATATAAACAATCTGGTAAAGTTTAAAAATCTCTTAACGAGACAAAAGTTAACGACGGACGGACATAAGCTAAAAATTGACGATGTTGCTGTGTGCGCTTAATAACTTTAACATTTATAATCAATTTTTAATGAAACTTGAGATGATGTTTATTTGCAAACATATCTTGATCAAGATTAATAACTAGCCATATCGTACCTATATCGCAAGAGCAATGGCCCTTCGGGTTTTTTAAATTGACGATTTTTGCAATTTCCTTTCAATAACTTTAACCATAAAAAGCTTATCTTGATGAGACTTCGGGACAATGTTTATGGTCAAGTTCGATAACATTGTAAATGGTTTTATAAATAGGAATTCCTTGGGTACGACGGGCGTATATTGTGTAAATTTGCCACTCTTGTTTTAGAATACATGTATGTGTGCCACCAAACATATAACCTGAATGAAATAGCCATTGTTTTAAACTGATATTTCTTAATTTACAGATCCATTGAATATGGCGAAAACGCATACTCAAAACTACAAGATGAAGATGTTTATATTAATTTTAACGGAAAAACCAAGTCAGCAGTCAATACGCGTTCATTATATCAAAGGAGTCAAATTCAAAGACGAATCGTTAGATGTAGCTGTGCTGGAGATAGCAAATCCTGAAAATATGCCAGTACCTTTTGTTTTATGTAACACTGATATTCAACAAATGGATGATTTATCTCTTATTGGATATGGTCATCCAAAGTCACTGAAAAAACATCTAGAGCCACGATGTCCGATTGTACCAAAGAATTCAAAAGATATATCCTTAGCTCGAAGCTGGTCTGTTACACAGCTCGCATATTTTAGAATCACCTACCAGAAAATGGTGAAGATCCAGGCTGTGGTTATAAAGGATACGACATCTCATCAAAAATAATTTTTCACTGCTACATGGAGAACGGTGCATCGGGCTCACCAGTGTTGTGCACCAAATATCCAGAGAAATTATTGGTGATAGGTTTGTTAACAAATGGTTTGCCAGAATTCTACTTCCGACTTCCAGATGATATAAGGGCACGATTTCCAAAATACTATAGATTTGAGATGGGAACTAGAATGACACATGTGTATAAGGCTATGTTTGAAAGCAATCAAGCATTAGCAGATGAGTTGTTTGATCCAGAGAAGTGTAGACCAGGTGCCTTTAGGGGGGAATTTGGGGGTTGGGGGTGGAATTTGGGGTATTGTTTTTCATTTATTTTTGCAATTATGTCTCAAATGCAATTATGTCGAATACACCTTCACTTACACTGTCGTTTTTTCATATTTTTGCACATTACTTGTTGTAAGTAATCGTCTATGAGAGTAAACAACATATCAAACGATTTTATTATTTCGAACTCGGACGTCGGCACGTGGGGCCAGGGTGGGTGGGCGGGGAATTTGGAGTAATTTTTCTCGCCCGACCATCTTTGATCCCAGGGACTTCAAATTTGATAGTCCAGGTGTAGGCGAACATTAATAATAATAAAGGACAAGAGGGCCCGTGGATGCTGTGCAAGCTAAAATGGGTCTAATATCAAGCGGTTTCATTGCTAAATTCCCTTCAATGTTTTTTTCACAAGTGCAAAACACAACACGCACAACCGAAATTTAAACAAACGACCCCGTGCTAACAATTTAAAAAATATAAGTAAAGACAAAACAAAAAACAAGGTTAAAACAAACAAAGAAACAAACAAAACAAGAGGTCAATGACCTTGAAGCTCTACTGATAGATCAGCATTCCTGTGAAATTGCATAAAAATCTGTCAAATTGTTTCAGATGAGTAGTCGCTTCAAGTTTTTACTATATACCTCTAGGTAAACAAAGATGGCCACTGGCAGCCATGTTTAATGTAGAATCAAAATAATTTTCGACAAGGGCGACATCTTGTCAAAGAAAAAGTCCCATATCAATTTCACTTACAGTTTTCAAGAAGTAGTCGCTACAAACTTGTTTTTAAAAATCTATGTTTAGCAGTGGTGACCATCTTGAATTTCCGGTCGATCTGAAATTGTGCTAGGATCAACTAGACATCAAGAGCAACATTCCTGTGAAGTGTCATGAAAATCCGTCAAGTAGTTTCAGAGAAGTAGTCGCTACAAATATTTACTATACAAAGTCTATGTAAACAAAGATGGCCACTGGTGCCCATGTTTAATGTCGAATCAAAATAATGTTCGACATTGATCAACATCATGTCATGCTGATCATAAGGCGGCCATCTTGAATTTCCGGCCGATCTTAAAAAAAATCTGGGATCAATTAGACATCAAGAGAAACATTCCTGTGAAGTTTCATAAATATTCGTCAAGTGGTTTCAGGAGTAGTCGCTACAAGTTTTTACTATATACATTTATGTAAACAAAGATGGTCGCTAGCGGCCATGTTTAAAGTCGTATCGAAATAAATTTCGTATACAACAGAAACCAGCTTCCGTAAGGTTCGCACCGTTGCGTTATCAATGATTTATGACATCACAAATTAAGCAATTGTCGGAAAAGATTGATATGAGGTTTAAGCTATTTTTCGAATCACGTTTTCAAATTGTTTTTTAAATTGTACATAAATGGATTTATAGCTGTTGTCTATAAACTAAAATCATTATAATTATGTATATTTGAGAATAAAATAGTGTTTAACATAAACGTCTAGGGTCACTTGTAATTGCTTAGATGTTGTCGACATCCTTAACCCAAACCATACATAATCAATATATGGTCTGAAATTGGGAAGTTATTGTGCAAATTTATGTTTCAGATACCCAGTATGATGTGTGTTCAGGGTGAATGAATAGAGGTCCCTGTATTGGAAAAAGGAACAGCTGAAAATAAATCACAAAAACAAAAACAAATACAGCTGTATTGCATTCTTTTAATACAATTTGATATAAACAATGCCAGTTTAAGGATGAACATATACCTTACAGTACGTTTTAAACACACGGCAATACTGAGTCTTAAAAACACTAATGGCGGTAAGTTTTTATACAATATATTTACAAATAATTCTAATAATATATTGTTTCAACATTATGTTGGTGAAAATTAAAATGGTTGAGTACGATGTTATTTACTGTTATTTTTCTTTTATAAATCTTTGCTGTCTGTCATTATCAAATTTAATTTGCTGTAATCCTGTTATGAGACACTCCCTTGACCATCCTCTTTTTAAAGATAAAACATGTGAACTTAAAGAGTCATCTAATTAACCATTTAAAAAAAGAGTATGAGAATGGACCTTTGGAATCGGCCAAGCACGACACATACGAAATATTGCAGTCTCGGTTTGATTGAGACTCTTCATGAGCGGTAGTGAAATATGCTAGCTACCGCTCACGCCCTCTAGCCCCGGGTTGAGCAGAACTCGATATTCATAAAAAATCAACAGTACAGAATTGTAACCATCCCGAAGATGGCAAGCGTATGGCGGTGGATATTGCAATATTTGTATCTTTATTTCATCCCCTATATCCATCGGCGTATGGTCCCAGGATCTAATAAAAGTGTATGACCCGAAGAGCGAAATAAACAAAAGAGAATTTAGTTGGGAACAGCGGTGATGAAGCCTACGTATCATAAGTAACAGCCAAAAGACTAAATTAAAAAGCAAACAACATAACCTATGAATGGTTAAACAATACCCATAGCCTTTCGCGGCCGGAGTAGTGGGACCACCGAATCGAAAATTAAGTAAGAAAACAAAAGAAATTGAGAATGTACCACCGATCACTTAATATAAGGATCGGGCTCAGCGATCTCCAAAGATCGAATGAATAACAGTACTAATTGCAAGCGCGGGGTGACATTTTACTGCCGGAGTAGTGGGACCACACTGCACTGCACACGCAACGCCACTGTGCTATAAAAAAGAGTATGATAATGGACCTTTGGAAACGGCCGAGCACGACACATACGAAATAGTGCAGTCTCCGTTTGATTAAGACTGTTCATGAGCGGTAGTGAAATATGCTAGCTACCGCTCACGCCCTTTAGCCCCTGGTTAAACAGAACTCAATATTCATAAAATCAACAGTACATAATTTTAACCGTCCCGAAGATGGCAAGCATATGGCGGTGGATACAGCAATATTTGTATCTTTATTTCATCCCCTATATCCAGCGGCGTATGGTCCCAGGATCTAATAAAATTGTATACCCCGAAGAGCGAAATAAACAAAAAGGAATTTAGTTCGGAGCAGCGGTTTTTAAGCCTGCGTATCACAACAAACAGCCAAAAAACTAAATTAAAAAGCAGACAGCATATCATTTGAGTGGTTAAACAAAACCCAGAGCCTTTTATCGGCTGGAGTAGTGGAACCACCGAATCGAAAATTAAGTAAGAAAACAAAAGAAATTGAAAATGTACCACGGATCACTAAATATAAGTTTCGGGCTCAGCGATCTCCAAACCTCATATGTTTTAATACTGATCAATTTAGGAACGAAATATATATATATATTCATTTGTATTACGCTATATACCTATTCACGATAATAGACTACTTGTTTACGACATTTTCATGTGATACCAGCTGTGCTCGCCTCGCTAATAATAATAATAATAATAATTCTGACGTACCGAGTCCTCAGCTAAGACAGCCTATTTTTGAGAAATCGTGACTAATGTTATCTTTTTAGTAGTATAGATGCCAGTTCTATTTATTAATTAAAATATCCGAATGCTTTTCTTCACCGTTTCTAAATCTACTGACGACGGGGTATATATGTATAAATTTCTGAAGCAGACTGTAGTTTAGGGGTCATGGTTTGTAACTTTCTAAATTGGGCCTGCGCCACAACTAACTCTGTCGTATGGTTCATCTTTTATTAACACATATAGTCATATACACAGTTTATATTTCTCCATTCCAACAGATCCAAACATATGTGGGATTCTGCAATACAATGTATAAATATCAAACAATCATATATTTGTACTTGAACACAATACTATCATGACACAACATTATAACCTTAATATTGACAACATTTGCTAATGTTTACACTCGAATACAAATAGTTCAACTGCATATAAGATGTTCTTGTGCGTAGTGGATAAGATATATAGTCCTTGACATAGTCACACATTAATATGTATATGTACAGCATTACAATATCTTACTAGATTGTGGATCCAAGTCCCTATCTGGTTCTATGTCACCATCCACACTCACATCGTTCACTACCGTTCGTCCAGTATGTGCAACATGTTGGTTATCTATACATATAACAAACCACATCCCTACATGCATGATGTTAGAATAGATAATAAAGTTTGAACAGTCCTGGAAGCAACTCGAATCCGAAACAAACCACACACCGATACGAACAAACTGGGAATGAATCGAATACACTCGAACTACAAATTACAGCGCAAATAAAGCACAGTAAACATCAACCAATAGGCAAATACAAACCCATATACTAACCAAATAGTAAAATCCTTCTTCCAATTAGTAGCGTTGCCCTCAAACTTCCAGATATTACCACTTCCCAAAATGTCAACCTTCTGCAATCTTTTCCCGGAATTTTCCCAGAAAACCCCAATGCGCGGGACTCTTCAACTAAACAATCAGAACTAAACGTTATCCGAATATACCCGAGCATTGCCGAGCAAACCGAAAGTAGAAACGTTTAATTGAGCAAAACGTGTAATTATTTAAAGGAATGATAAAATCGTGTCTGCTACATTACATATTTTGAAAATCCAAACTCTATAGTGTCACAAAATGCCAAGGATAGAGCGTATTGGTCGTACATAGGTCTTGTAAGCACCTGTTAGTTACACCCTAATACATTGTTCAGTTGAAACCAATTCACAATTTCCATGATATATTCAGGTAACCCGGAAAAGCGTGCCATGTTGAAGTGACCACTAGAGGGCGTCCGTTTAATAAGTTTAGTTTTGTGCTAATGCATGTAAAAGTATAAGTCTATATCTTTAAACAGCAAAGTTTTTAAGGGTCCTTTCGTGTAGATTGTAATACTGCGCATTTTGTCACGGACTGAACTGGGGAAATAATGGTTTTTGCTATATAATCCATTGTCTTCTAGTTTTGGCCGGGATTGCTTGATAGTTGCTTTGTTTGGAGCAGAAGTTGGACGGCGAAATTCACAGGCAATACGTGGTCAGTATTTATGTCATGAACTTTTATCGTACATTTGTATTCAGTGGGCGGCGCCATCTTGGTTGGCGGTTACGACATCCGGTTAGCTTTTATGTTTCGCAAACATTAACTTGAGACTAGCATATGATTTTGAAGTTACTTTACTAGATGTAATTATTGTAATTGATCATTAATTGTAAAACAATATTAATTTGATAACGTTGTATAATAGGTACATTAGTTAACGTTGGCGTATAAAGAATTATAAAAAGATAGGGAAAGTAGCATTCAAGGAGGACAGTCAACCACAAAACACAGAAACAAATAAGCAAACAGACAAACAAGAAAGCAAAAGTAATAATAAATGCAAACGACATCACAAACACAAAAATGTTGACAATAGGGCTACCGCCTTGGAACGGTCAGTGGCAAAGTAAGCCACTGGGGGTTTAAACCCGTTCTAGGGTGCACCAAACCTCACACTTACCCTACTGTCATCCCATTAAAACAGGACAGTGTAAATAAAGAAATCCCCGCTATGATTGTGTATATGACCTGAACACGTGGATAGAGTGCTGATAAACGGCTGTGCAGTGTGATTTTGTCGTTATTTGACAGGTTAGTTTGTTTACATCATCTAAATTATTTATTAAAAGTTGAAATTAGATATGTCAGACACAAGTATTTAACTTACAACGGAATATTTACTAAACTGCCAATTTATAAAAAGAGTATGAAATGAGAAATTTGGAAATCGCCGTAAACGGTAATGCAAAATGACTGTTCATGAACGGTATTGAAAAATGCTTTATACCGTTCACTCCCTCTAGTCCCGGCTTGAGCAGAACTCAATATTTAAAAAGTCAACTGTACCGGATTTTGAGCCATCCCGAAGATTGTATGCATGTGACGGTAAACATGGAACTTTCAATGAGGTGTGTTCATATTCAATGGACAGCGGCGAAAAAACGAGCAAACCATTGTTATCCTTTTTAGTAATATTGAATTGGATTCAGCGCCGTTGAGCGTTCGCCATTGAAGTAAAGAACCTTTACCGTAAACACCTGAAGTCACTTCAAGGTTAGCACTCTTGAGTACAAGCTAAGAATCAAGTAAAGTATGTTGCTTTTCAACACTTGATCTGACAAAGCGCTATATTGGCGATATTTAATTACTTATGGTTGTAACGATGATATATGATTAAGAACATTCTTAACGATTATAAAATATCCTTGCCTAAGACGTATACTCAGTGGAGTGCGTGGTCCAATGGTAGAGCTTTGTTTTCCAGATTCATACAATATTTAATCTTAACTATAGTAACAGCTCAAAACCATTTGCTTACTAATGTTTTCGCCATTCAGTACGCAGTACTTTGATTATTTCTGTAACAGCCAAATTCCCCGAGCTCCATGAGGCATGTATTAGATATACATTAAGTGTTGATGTGCAGATGTTCTCGCGTACATTTTGAATGTTGATTCATTCTAAGTTTATATTCCACGAGAGTTTGATTACGTCAATAAATTTTGTCAACAACGTATATCACCAATGTTTGGAAAGTACCGATGATAACTATGACATGACTTGTTATTTACTTGCCATTTGACCTTGACACTGTATACGGTATGTACTGACAAATGTAGCAAATAGTCGTCATACGTTTCACTGTCACTACCAAATATTTTGTCAAAAAATCGCTAAAGTTCGTATATAACTCGCACATGTTATGGATTTCCTCACCTTCAGCTGAAGGAAGCTTTTTTGAAAACAAGGAATTGTGTGTGATGTGTTTATGTTGAGAAAACGAAACTGCTTATTGGACAATCCCGGTAATAAGGCTTGAGTCAAAAATGTTTGTACTTGAGATAAAGAAGTTTGATCTCACAGTTCATATCCGTACAAGTTACCACCGCGATTGACGTTTATTCCCGTATACAATCATTGGTACAAGACACGCGTTAACTAACAACGTATTATCGGTTGTAGGCATACGTCAGTTGTCAATGTATGTCGTCAAACCCTATAGGACAAACACCCACACTATATATCATTAATTACTGCAAATATTTACAGGTTGTATGTTAGTTTGGTCATTGGCTGAACGTTTAAAACACGGTACATGTCATACACACGACTGCGTACCATGAGCAATGGGAGACATACGTAACCAGCAAATTATCTCTCTTTCATCCTAATCGTCACTCAAAACTTGGTCCAATTATTTGATCTCCTTTGTGTTTATCATTGTAATACATTAAGACGATGAACTTTTTCAGTTAGTTATTGTATACATATGATATTTTTAAACAGAGTTTGATTTTCATTAAAAATGCTTGATATGGTATTTTCCTTCAGATCAGTCAATAATAATTCAAACTTGTAAACACATTTTATTAAGAAAAATGAGATTTTAGGGTTTCATAATTAGGTACTGACATGCATCCTGATATAAAAAGCAACATATAAAACTGAGAAACATCAGTGATGTGCTCTCCTGGTAACCCTTGTCGTGTATCAGTACTGCAATAATGCAGGTACAGCTGTACCACTAATACATGCTCGAGATAATGCAGAAGAAACAACAGTATTGCATATCTACTATTAATTCATCATTCACGGTCAATGTAACAACAACTAAGTACATATCACTGGAATGATCGTAATTAACGTAGTGACAATAACATATCAACACTGAACAACAATTTACAACAGTAAAGTATTACAATTTATTGCGCGAAGACGGTAAGTGACAGAGTGCATTCGTATATAAAACATGCGGTATGTGCTTAGTATTTTATGTAATATTTATATAAAAACAAATAACAGATTGATTCATCAACCACATAAATAACACGGTATCGTCTAACATAGTACGGATGTCCCATGTTACATGGAACCATAATTATACATGTAGTCTTGAAATTGAAAAAAAAAAGTACATGTTTTTAAGTACAAGCAAAGACAGACGGATAATGTAAATGACAACACACATTAAATAGTATGTCTATGTGTATTTATTTTTGTGTCAATTAATCATCAGAATTTATAATACCGTAAAACATTTGCATTAGCATATCTGTGTAAAAAAGCGACCACAATTCGGTCACACAAATTCTTAACTCGTTAGGCTAATGTTCTCGTCCGTGCGGTATTCTAATTATGCAAAGAGTTACACAGGTTTTGCATTTGATAATTGATGATCTACAAAAAAGCAATGAAAAATGGGGTTGATAATGGACAACCTTGTAGAACTCCATTGAAATAAACATCACTACGATGTTTAACCGGTGTTTAACATATTAATTTTGCGACAACGTTGCAATTTAAGAATAATCATGTTGTTTAAAGCATGACTCCATACGTGGCTCGAGTATTAACTTTCATACCTCATCCAACCCCTTCTCCAAGAAGCGAAAACGGGGTTGGCTGGGGTATGAAATAATACCTTAATTTCGGCTTAAAAAGTTGGCATATTCTGAAATTAAAACATTTAATGGGTAATTTTAAACAGGTTATCGCATTTTTTTCAGTATTTTTTTAGTAAAAAAATACAAAAAGATCGGACAGGGAAAGTAGTATTCAAGGAGGACAGTCAACCACAAAACACAGAAACAAACACGCAAACAGACAAACAAGAAGGCAAAGACAATATTAAATGCAAGAGACAACACAAACACAAAAGGGTTGACAATAGGGCTACCGCCTTGGAACGGTCAGTGGCAAAGTAGGCCACTGGGGGTTTAAACCGGTTCTAGGGTGCACCAAACCTCACACTTACCCTACTGTCATCCCATTAAAACAGGACAGTGTAAATAAAGAAATCCCCGCCATGATCTAATCTCTAATCAACACGGCAGCATCAATAGGCAATATAAGTAAAACACAAATATGCTCGTGTAAATATAATACAAACAAAACCAATGGCCTAGAAAGCCACAATGAAGGTACTCAATGACTTGGCAGAAGCCAGAGCAGTAAGAGAATAAACCATTAAGGGCACGACAAGAAAGATCATGGACAAACATCAAACGCCACCGTCCCAATGGGCTTTAGGTAGGCGTCATCATAGGGTCCACAGCCTGTTCGGTCATCGTGCAATTAAAGAGGAAAGCATAGTGGCGAACTGTAAAAGGGTCCACCACCAAGCATGCAGTTGTTTTATTGTCAAAATACCTGCTAATATTAGATAATAACATTTTCAATCGCTTATTGGAATTAAGGCGGGACCACGTAATGAGTATAATGTTTACAAAAGTTGTTATCACAGTCGTTTTTATTCAACACAACTTAGACTATCTATTAAACTAACATTTTATGTACAATGAAACAAATTACGTAGGCTATTTAAAAAACAATGTTTGTGTTAACCCAATCAAAAACGGGCGCATGAGGGTGAATACATCAGCAATTGATGGATTGTGGTAATAACTGTCTAAACTGTCTCACTGGAAGCGCAAAGCGTATCTTTTAAGTCGCATATAACACCTGTAAATATGCACAAGCAACTACAACTAGAACACACATGCGTCTGATATAAACAAATTCAAACGAAATAAGAAAATGTTTTAGTGAAACAGACGTTGAATATTTTAAAACAGTATAAATCATTCAATTAATTAGGTGATACTTTTGTGCACACAGTTTGGATTTATTGTGATAAAGCAAAATAAGGAATTATAAGTTGGAAACAATATAGATAAACGTAGAAGGCTTGACACTGAAGATGACTTTACAACAGTGTTTAAGTTTGAAACTGGTGTGTGTTTGTGCAATCACTTATATCTCCGGGGTGTTATCACAGAGTCCAACCCCCGATAGAGCACCAACAGCAAAATATCCGCATGTTACGAATATGGATCAAGAAGGGGAGTATATTTTGAGGTAAGATATAAAGCACAAGTATAAGACAGAGGCTTAAATGTTGATAATAATCATTAATAAATGATAATAAACATATACTACAGACATGATTACAACGTATACACGTACCGTAACAGTTAATACTAGTAAATACTGAAAAAGGGATCGCTTGGAAGCAAAAACACAATAGAAAAAAGTAGCAGGCTCGGTTTTATTGAGTCTGTTTATGAGAAATAATGTAGTGTGCAGCACCTTTCACGCCTCCTAGCACCGGTTTAAGCGATATTTTACTTCTTTCTTTTTAAGTCATTAAATTGGTGATGATGAAGATTCATATCACGATGACGAGGACACTTATGATAATGATGATGATAACAACAGACAATGGTGTGATTAGGATGCTTATACTTGTAATACCGACATTGATGGTGATGCGTCTGTTGATGAGGATTATAATTATAATGATGATGTTATTCTTGATTATGATGATGACGACGACGAAGAAGACGACGATGATGATGACGACCATGATGCTGATGCTGCTCGTCTCACACCACAATTAATTTTCCATAGGGTCCCATTGTAATGTTTTTGTTCGTGGCATAGAGATAAAAAAGATTTTGCAACATGTATTTATGCTTAAATTCTTCATTGATCCATCTGTTGTTATTAACTTTTAACGAATATTTACCAGATTGAACTTTTTTTAATTTCATGTTTGCGTGACACCTATCAAAATTTAGACAAAAATACAACCCCGTGGAGATTAGACCCATGATGTGTAAAATGAGGCAGAATTAGCTAGAAATCTTATATCAACATGCATTTTTCTGGATCTCTTCCTAAAATGCTGTAGATTTAGAACCTGGTAAAGATAAATCAATGTATCCTGTAAAATGTAGAAAAGCGAACTTGTTTTTTTTTTATCTACCTCCTTCAGCTGTAGGGCAGGAGTATTCAAGGGAGATAATAGTGGTGTGATTCCTGCTGTTGTTGTTGTTGACGATCTAATGATGATGATGATGAAAATGATGATGATTATGATAATGATTATGACACATAATAGCTGCTGCTGCTGCTGCTGCTGCTGCTGCTGCTGCTGCTGCTGCTGCTGCTGCTGCTGCTGCTGCTGCTGCTGATGATGATGATGATGAGGATGAAGATGATTGATGATGAGAATGATAATACCGATGTGTAATAATACCATATCATACAAATTACAAAATATTAGTGTAAACAACGGCATTACTGACTTCTCGATGTAATACGGAGACAAAACAACATGCGACGGACATCTGCATTTAAATCAACGTTATGTGGCATTTCTTACGTTATGTGATGAATGGAATCTCACAGTCTTCACTAGTATTTAGTATTGAATTTATTAAACTCTTGGATAAAACTGAGACGAGGCTTGTATAATATGCTTGTATCCAACTCGTTCAAAAAAATCAATATCAAAAAAGCACTCGTGTAAGATCGTCTATTAACATATTACATAATTATAACGTTTAAACATGTTATTACAACTTCTATTTAACTTTAAATATCAAGTTTATTTTTTACATACATGTTTACTGAGTTTTCCATGTTAAGTCGATGTGAGATAATTAACCTACAATCAGGAAACGAAACAGAGTTCTTGACTATGATAACCGACGATGACATATAACTTGGAGGGCGTGAGCGGTAGCTAGCATATTTCACTACCGCTCATGAACAGTCTCAATCAAACCGAGACTGCAATATTTCGTATGTGTCGTGCTCGGCCGTTTCCAAGGGTCCATTATCATTCTCTTTTTTGAATGAGGTATAATGCAATGGCATCGTAGGTCCGCACTGTACTACAAACAAGGAGCAATATTTAATTATACCTTAAAAAGACAAAATACAACAGAAATAGTGGTGAAGACAGGGTTACCACATGGAACGGTCAGTAGGCATTAAGGCCTACAAGTTAGCTTGAATCGATTTTTTTGTGTAGACAATCCTCGCTATTATCCTGTTTTCAACGCCCAAATAAACAAGACAGTGTAAACTAAATTACATCCGTATACCCTGCTTTGCACCGTTAACGGTCAAACACATATTGCTGGAATGTGTATACTTTGATCCTATGCGTCAAAGGTACTACAATGTTAATACTATGAAAGAGTTATTTGAAACTGTAGATTTTAGTCTTGTTTTAGATTTCCTTAAAGAGATGAGACTATATTAATCATTATAATGTGTTCTTATATATATTTACTTGTTTATATACCCGTTGACGGGCATTTGTTGATTTTTTAATAATTTTATCTTTATATATTTACATTAATTTTTAATTAATTCTTCATTTTTCATCTTTTTTTGCGCACAATATGACCTATTTATGTGTCGACGTGCCGTAAAACACCATTCATTCATTCATTCATTCCCATCAAAATGAATTCTCCAACAATAAAGTGCACATCCAGAGGAACTAATAAAAGAAACACTAAGATGTTGTTGTAAACTATATAGAATACAAATGAAGAAACATCTCAGGATGTACCCAGAATGTTACTAAACAACCAACGCAGTTGCAGCCAATCTAACCAATCTAGGGTTACGACCAGAAAACCCGAGGGACGAAAGCTCTTGCACCTAACTCCCTTAGTCTGGTTTTCAGTAGGTGCTATCGTAGAGTCTCAAGAGGTTGTCTAGTCATCGCACAAGGAAGAGGTGAAGCGTAGTGACTGACTGTAGAGTGGTCAATCACTAAACATGGAGTGCATTGTAACGAACTTCACAATTTTGTAAAATGGTCAGGAAACCGCCAGATCCCTTTGACTTTCGAAGTTTATTGACCACATCTCCATAAAATAAGGGTTGTGATATTCCTAGTCGCAGAAGTGTTTTAAGGTTGGTGTTGTACTTCTTCATTAAGTCTTCGTTGCGGCGGTAGATTTTTGAGAAAGATCTACGTAGTTTGTGATAAAGAAAACCCTTCTGAAGAGGTTTACTGTAATAACATGATTTCGATCGCTGAGGTCTATAACAACATTACAAGCTCTAGCGAAACGAATGAGCTGGGAGATATAAACCCCGTATGATGTAGCACGAGGTACATCCCCATCCAGGTGTGGAAAGTTAACGATGTTAAATTTTGAATGTCAAAGTTTGACTTATTTATATAGGAACGCAGGAATGCATTTATACGCTAATTTATTAATATTAAAGCCCCATAAATCATCTGTGATGTGTTTTACATTTAAAGTAAGCCATTTGTCGAAATAGTTTTGATAAAAAGCTTCATTCATATTTGAATACGATCAATTACATAAAGAAACAAGACCCCCGAATGGCTCTGAGTCTCTCCCCTGACAACATAGCATAGAGTATATTGATTATTTTTGAGTCTTTCCTCTGACAACATAGCGTAGTGTATACTGATTATTTCTGAGTCTCTCCCCTGACAACATAGCGTAGAGTATACTGATTATTTCTGAGTCTCTCCCCTGACAACATAGCGTAGAGTATACTGATTATTTCTGAGTCTCTCCCCTGACAACATAGCGTAGAGTATACTGATTATTTCTGAGTCTCTCCCCTGACAACATAGCGTAGAGTATACTGATTATTTCTGAGTCTCTCCCTTGACAACATAGCGTCGAGTATACTTATTATTTCTGAGTATCTGCCCTGACAACATAGCGTAGAGTATACTTATTATTTCTGAGTCTCTCCCCTGACAACATAGCATAGAGTATACTGATTATTTCTGAGTCTCTCCCCTGACAACATAGCATAGATTATACTGATTATTTCTGAGAATAAAAAGAATGATATTTTTTATTTTTATTTATTTTAGTTTTTTCCTGTACATCTCCTTAAGATGCTATTGTTCAACCCGAAAAGAAATATTTTGAACACTCTTTGTACTAGGATGTACTTTATTACGAAACTCTAATGAAAGCAATGCCTAGTGGTTTTTGAAAATGTGTATACGTTAGATCCCAGGTTGATACTGTAATTGACACCGGTATTCAATTTATAAATATTTAAAGTTCTCCGGCCATGTTTTGTTTCATGAACATGTTTATGTTTATTTAAATCGAAATCAATACACAACAATAGTTATTTACAATTCACACATTGCAATATCGGTGAAAAGCGAGAATAAGATTTCATTTGATGGCGTAGAAAATGTTGAACAGGTAAATTAATCCACAGGTAAATGTATTTATCAATTATCTGGCAGCAGTTGTACAGCTACACAATTCAGATTTACCACATTTCCGCGTGCAGTCACGCAGTGGTAGAAGTAGCATCTATGTCATGCAAAAAGTACTTGTTTATACAAACAACTTATTAGCGGTTTTAAATATATGTTTCTCTCCGGGACTATCAAGAAATGTTTATATGATGTTAACGGGTTAATTTTGTGTAATTGATAATTCTACAAAAAGGGTGGCCATTCATCTTTAACATATTCTAAGATATAATTTTCTATTTATAATTTCTAAAACATAATTATGGAGATCTAAAGGAGAAGATTATTTAAATGTTTGGCTATTTTAAGTAACGGCGGCCATCTTGACATACAGTTTACTAAATTCAACGACACTGACAATATGCATTATTTAGTCAACAAACGTAAGTCAATTAAATTAAACGTAAACATGTTTGTTTATTTTTCCTATAAAGTTCTATGTTCTATAAAGTTCTATGTTCTATACAGTTCTATATAAAGTTCTATCAAGTTCTATGTTCTATAAAGTTCTATATAAAGTTCTATCAAGTTCTATGTTCTATAAAGTTATATAAAGTTATATGTTCTATAAAGTCATATAAAGTTCTATTTTCTATAAAGTTCTATATAAAGTTCTAGGTTCTATAAAGTTCTATATAAAGTTCTATCAAGTTATATGTTCTATAAAGTTCTATCAAGTTCTATGTTATATAAAGTTCTATGTTCTATAAAGTTCTATATAAAGTTCTATAAAGTTCTATGTTCTATAAAGTTATATATTAAGTTCTATAAAGTTCTATCCTTATACTAACGTTGAATCCCGTGGCGTGGTCTTTTTTTACCCTGGGATTTATTTTGTACAACTATGATAGTTTATTATCTAGCGATCATTTTTGATTAACAACTGTTGAAATCTGTTCGGAGGGTCTTGAGAAGAGAGCGTCCTGTTTACCAAATTGTTTTCTATAAATATGAAATCATCATTCCTGCAAATTTTGGTCAAATAGGGTAAGTGGTTTTTGACGAGTCGTTTAAAGGATGAATTACCATACATCTCGATATACGAATCACATTGATATCCCTGCGTGAGGCCATCCTTAACCATGAGGACAATCTTGTTCATGGGAACTACTCGTTACCTACCTCTAGATACAGAACACTTTGGTATTCCTGGGCAAGGCCATCCTTAAACATGTACATACACTGAGTTTTGTTCAGATGTATTTGTATAATTTGTTTTAGAATTAAATTGACAAATTCTAAAATGAATATACCATGTTTGGTACCAACGTTTGTATCATTCCATTGCCAATATCATGTTGCCATTTGTTTTTCAACAGGTTGAATCATTAAGGGACTGTAGTTTTATAAAGAGGATAGGGTGTAAAGTAACACATTTTTAAAGTGTTCACTTTCTTTTGCTACTGAGTATATATCGAGTGTTCATGATCAGATGTTTTACGGTTTGTGATATTTGTGTTACCACAGCCAAAATGAATGGATTTGACCTAATCTAAACTTACTTGAAAAAATCCGATCGTTTGAGTTTGAAAATTGGCCTTACGGTTTCTAAAGGGAATATGATGAAAAGCAGAGGGTCTCTGGTTTACGTACCAAGGCTCTAACCACTGGGCTATCGAGGACATACGGTTAGGAATCGATTATTCACCATTTACCTGTACCCGGTTACAGATGTAACAATGCTTCGAAAGTGCATTTAACGTATTTCACCAAATTGTCTTTATTTATGCATTATTTGAAGTTATATTGATACTTGCATTGCATCAGACATTTGTAAATGTGCATTGCACCTGTTTAAACGTGTATAACGGGTAGATCGCGGTATACATATAATACATGTTGTGCATGATCTCCAAATGTAATCAAATACCTGTAATTTCAGATTGGGTTTCGACGACACGAAAATATGGTTTGAAGTCCAAGTGCACACTCTGGGCTACGTAGGATTCGGTATTTCCGAATCTGGACTCATGGTTCCAGCTGACGTTGTAGTCGGATATATCTCCAATGGTCAAGTTATCTTCAGGGTATGAATCGCCTTTATGTACGCTTGTTGAAGAAACTAATCCGATAAATAACGGCAAAATTACATTACAAAACAGTTTATCAAAACTCTATCCAGGTGTTTAGGTTATATAATAATGTATATGTGCCGATTAAGAGTATAGGTTTCTTCACGGGTTCTTAAAATACTCGTGAGTGAATTGGGTAAAATGAATTATGAGTTGGTAACTCTTAATTCGATGTTCCAGGTTAGGGTTTGGCTTGGCTGGTTAAAGCTGTTTATACTATGTATATATAAAAGAAACGCATTGAATCACACACACAAAATGAACAAAGTATAATGTATACAATGCTAACAGTATATCCTTCCCCTCTCTCTGGGATGGCTCTAAATAACCTATACTGTGTTGATGAGCCGTTAAACAACATTCAATTAACAATATATCGATAACAAATTAGTGGATTAACCCAGTGTGAAAGCGTTGGCAGTGACTGTCAATCCAGAAGTCATGGGTTCGAAACTCGCATAGGCTATACTACGTTTCAGTTACACGCCCACCACTAGCTTTATATTCAGCTATAGTATCTTTAAGCAGGTGTAAAGACAAAACTGTATTAAATTATAAATTCGGGCTCCGTTTTATGAAACATCTTACGACCGTTTTGATCGTAAATACTTCACTTTTAATTACACTTTTCCAATAAACCTGAATTCATTTAATTTTCTTATACATGTGATATTTCTGTACTAGGTGCACACATAATTGTCCCATTGACTGCTTAGGTGAAAAAAAAGTGAACAATTTAGACTTATCGTAAGATGTTTAACAAAACAGGGCTATGAGTGTTAATTAAACGCTTGATAAATACGCGATACCATAGTGAAAGTTTACTCAAACAAGCAAGGGATAACCATGTGAATAGTAGTTGGTATCATGATACAGGCGTGATATCCAAGCGTTTCCTACGAGAAAACAATAAATAACTTGTTACCCAATACACGTGATTCTCATCAAACAACGTTCTTTATAACCGTAGCTGAACAAACAGGTGTATCTAAATATTAACGAATCAAATGTTTCTAGATAATGCCCTAAGCTATGATCATTGCTGATACGGGCTGTTTATAAGCAATAGGTACAAATGAACCAAATGTGTTGAATAGTTTAAATAAAATAGCATTGTATATGATACTACGAATAATTGATATATTGCAAGTGTTTATGATATATGCACCGCGTTGCAGGATTACCATACAACGGCGTACAGACATCCAGTGATAGATGGCTCCCAAGATTGGACCATAGAGTATGGTTTCGAGGAGAACGGATGGACCGTGTTAGCCTTCAATCGATCCCTGGACACGTGTGATACAGACGGGGACAGACCAATCACGGTACTATCAATATAATTTCACAATTATTACTCAGAGTGTTCAATGTACTTTGTCTTAACCCGGCAACTGTGTAGGGAAAACTGAACAATTACACATGCAACATCAGGGTGGTGAAACCACGTGACTTTTTGATCGCTTTCACGGCAACATATGCGTTAAACAAACAGCTCAGGTAGGTGTTCGCTTCATAATCGTCCTAATATTTGCCGAATTTCATTCAGTTCAAGTGCACATACCACTCCAAGTGAGCTCTTACCTCCACCACAAATAGTAAAAGGTAATTTGATTTATCGATTAGCCCTCCCGAAGTCTTGAAAACGAAAGAAATATATGACCGTGTACATTTTGGGAGGGCTAATCTCAGAAAGTACTGAATGAATCACACCGCCTTATGCGGCGGAGGAAAGAGCTCACATTGTAATGGTATTTGCGCTTTATTTGAACAAAATTTGTTAAATATTACGAAAGTTATGAAGAAAACCCTACCTGAATCGAGCGATTTGCTTACATAGTTTGCCGTGAAACCAATCAAAATGTCACGTGATTTCGCCACCTTGAATATGGCATATAAAAGTATGCAGAAACATAACTGACACACGGCAACCAGATAGTGATATGTAGTTTTTCATGAAAAAATTATCTAAAGGTTATAGCAATATAACAAACAATAAAAAAAAATATAATAGTATGGTTCTATCTGAATTTTGGAAAGGGATAACATTCGCAATAATAATCAACTTTTTACAATGTGCTTTCTTTATCCCTTCAAGCAATTTCGGGAAATCATCATTTTGATCTAGTCAATGACAACAATATATCATTTATTTTGTTAAGTCTATAATGCGGAGAAATCAAATTGCTTTAATACATTGTTTTAAAAACTTTAACAAAAGCTCAAAAGTAGTGTTTAAGAATATGAATTGTTTAGTTAGTTAGTTCGTGACACCATAGGTTCACACTTTTGTGCTAGTGCGTAAACGCGTGCATAATCCTCAACAATACTGTACTTTTTAAATATTCATATATCAGCACATCAAAGACATAGACTAAGTTATTGCTTTGCTAAGCATGTTAAATTAAAAGCGTATTTTCTTCATTTTTACATATTATGCACACTGAAATTTGATTTACAAGCCCATCGTAAACGTACTCAGCTAACACGTTTTCTTTTAAGCCGCAATATATGTTTCTTCATCCTAAACGGATATTATAAAAAAACTGTGTGTGAACTATTATTGCGTTTTATAATACAACCGTAAACAGTGCATTAAATCTCCTTTTGTCCACAGGCGTTAATTTATAATTTAAAATTCATCTGAAACATTTCCTCGGGAGCAGACACAATATATGTATTGGTCTTATACCACTATTGCTTTTCCCATATGCTTACATTATAGCCTTTTGGCCTACAACTCACATTGGATGAAAACACCTATCTTAGAGACACTCAAAAATGACCAGCAAATTGGGAGTGATGGGGGAGGAGGGTGTGTGTAGTATTATGCTTCCAGTCGCTAATAGTTCACTAAAGGTGGGCACCCTAGAATGGTAGTAAATTAATTTTACTTTTACAAGTATATCCTCAGTGCACTTGTATCCATAAAGGTAGATATGCAAATCGAACAGGAAAAGTAACATTCAAGGACAACAGTCAACCACAAACACACAAGGAAGAAACACATGTGTACATAAAAAAATTCTTATGAACATGGTCTATGATGGAAATATATTATTTTGATGTTTTATGGGTATATGTCATGATTTGGATAATTTTGGATAATTTATCCAATCAGATCCCAATCAGAATCTACCTTGCAATCTGGCAGGCTATACGCTTTAATAGACCATATACTATATATTGTTTCAACCGATCAGAAGCCCAAAATCAATAGTGGTATCTGACCTAAATTGTATTAAGCAAACCACTTCCATTTTTATTCACAGTGGCGTGTTATTTATTTCAGCGCGATACCCTACAAGTGATATATTCCTATTCCTCTGTGAAACCAAGCAGTCCAACAGGTTTGTCCCAACATGAGAAGCGGGGAAGCAAGGCTATTTCTCTCATCACAAGATCACCACCACCACGCTTCCTACCGGCAGACAGTCTGACTATCGACTTCTTTCTCAATGATAATGTATGATCTACTGAAATATAAGTATTGTATGAATAACAAATGCAGCCGACAAAAGCAGCATAACGAGGTCGGACTGCGTAATTCCTTCGACTTCCAAATTTCGTCAACTTTCTCCGTTTACGTTTCAAAAAATAAATGTTCTGTCTTTAATATACACAGTTGTAATATTTATCTATTCCTGTATAGTGATGTCTAACACGGATTATTTGGAATAGAAAAAACAACAGAAAATGCACAAATATATGATATTTTTGGTTAAATATATTAGAATGTACGTCCAATACTTCTTTACGTACTTATTTGACTTTTTATTCTTTTCCTGATTTTTTTTTACTTGTACACTCGTTCTTATGATCTATCAAACCTGTCACATAAAAGGCTTTTTGTTTCGTTATTCGATGATTTATACTCTAACTGTGTTTATACAATCATCAAAAGATTTATAATAATTACACTTCCAGTTTACTATCCCATCAGACAGTACCTCGACGTTCCAATGTAAAGTGTTTGATTTATCCAGTGTTGCACAGAAGTACCACATTATCAAGGTAAAAAACATGTACAGTTCATATGTGATTGATAAACGTGTACGCAGTGGCTCAGTTGACGTACGGAAGTACCACATTGTCAAGGAAATAATTGCGTATTTAAAAACGTGAACGCTATGTCTCAGGTGACGCACTTAAAAACACAGTTTGCATAGTGAATTAATAAAAATGTGCCCTATAGGGATATAACACATGGCCTAAATACCACATTTTCATTCAGAATTAATAGAAAATTAATATGATTTATAGAGTTATAACCAGTTGCATATGTGTCGCACAGAGAAAAGGCATTACAAACAAATGTAAACAATTGCATCATTACCTACAATGCATCAGAAACTGCATCTATATGCAGTAGCTTAATTGTCGTAAAATGGCTTCATTTCCAACTTGATACAAACCAAACTCACCGCAGTGGTTACTTCCCCTTTCTGTGACAGTAACCACTGCAACCACACACATTTATAATAGCTGAAATCTAGCTAAGTTTAATTGTTTAGTTAAATATTTTTTAGATCAATAATTCCAATGCTTTGTTCATAATATAGGAAAATAGTGTGAAAAACGGTATCTGGTTACACAAATAATTTATTTACAAAAAAAAAATCAATTTTAGCGAATATGCACACCGGTTACTTGTAAACAAACATGTATTCCGTTGAGAACGTTACAGAAGCAGCGCGTAAATTTAATAAAGAGATTACACCCAAGCCAAAAGAGTTTGAATGTTTTCAACATCTACTTGAAGGTGATGATGTTATTGCCAATTGCCTGTTGGTTACGGCAACAGTTTGCTATACCATGCATTACCCATTCTCGCACTTAATCGATAATTTGAAAAAAAACGGGATGACGTCAGTATGAGCATTATTTAGCGTATCGTCATTTTTGTTTAAAACATGACCTCAGCTACTGTCACGTGATTTGTGTGGTGGCAGGGATTTTGGCTACAATATCACTGCGCGGAGGTTGGATACAAACAAGTAGATAAATAAGTAGTCTCGGCCAGCCAGACCGTATTATGCACATGTCTTATTGCAGATATCGGTCTGGGCAGATTATGCCAATTAAAGCGCCCACTAGCGATTAGCACAATTAATTCGCGATTTTTTATCTCGCGCATAATGTCAACGTTTGCGTGACAAACACATTTACAACATAGTCATGTTGTAAGTAAGTAAGTAAATATTTTATTATAGTGACATGTGTATACGGAAATAACAAACATTTAATACAAATGCATAGAGAAACACCCGGCCCAACGGACCTATAAGTCACCTTATAATTATAGTTTACAAGTAGTCAACATGGTTAAACATAATAGAAAATACTGTTATGAGCTCACAATGTACAATTTAAAATACAATTAAAGTTACAAAGGGTTCATTCATAAATATTATATATATTGCGATAAATAGTGTCAGTTTAGTTCAATAATTGCACCACATTTTTACAGTTACAAGTTGTTGTAAATAAACGTACAACTTCAATTGTTGATGTATCAGTTAAACTTTTTAACGTCACCTGCTGCTTCTCATAAGTTAAAAACAAGAAATTATTATTAAATTAACTTAAAAATATGTTTTTTTGGCGAGACGTTGAATCTCTCAAAATCTCGCCAAAATCGCCAAAAACGTTGGGACGATTTCAAACGTCCTATTGTCCCCCGGCCCTGGTTCTGGATCCGTGTAGCGTATCGTAACGAAACAATTAGAAGCGGACCGGCTGACCGAGGCTAATAAACAAGTGGAACGGGAAGTGTTGCATTCACATAACACAGTCAACTAAACAAACGCACATGAAACAACACATACACGGATAAACAAAAGGCAAGGTATATGACATCACAACATAAAATGGTTGAGCTTTCTCAATAAAATCGAATCTGCTACATTTCTCTCTGGTTTGTATTCGTTGCTTCGAAAGTATCCGCTTTTCAGTTTTTATTTACATTCAAAGCGATACTTCTACATGAAAAGATAAAGCATACATATTCACACCATCTGTTTATAATTGAGTGATTATATCAGGAAAAAATACAACACAGGAAAAGGAAAGTGGAGCTAATAGTATGCTACGATTGTTGTCAGGCGTTACGTGATGACACCAGAAACCAGAGTGAATGTACTTTTATCACATAATGTCCCTTGTTAGCAGTGTCGAACCCACATTTAATATTCTATTGTATGACACACGTGTAATTCAACCTGGAACGATTTTGAGTGGTTGAGTTAAACCTGTAACACTACGCAAGTTTATTAACTGAAACTATTTTATTTATTATAAATTCACCCAGATCTGAGTCATAAACTTATTACTTGTGACAGCTTTTAAAAATAATGCACGTTATACAAAACATTGTTGTTGGTTTTTTAAAAAGTTGGCGTAAACTGCTATTTTTTAAAGAGGTAAAACACGAACTATTTTATACTCAACGTTATGTGTGATACGCGACGTTACGACGTCACATATTTTATGAAGTTTTGGCGCTAAAGTGTGTCTGACGTCGTGGCGGTTCTATGTCCATCTGAATTATGTTTTACTAATTTGATTGCAATGTTATGTGATAAACACGATCTTAAACTCGTTCCCATTCCATATAAGATTTATGAAACGAGTTATAAATTATTTTTTATTTTAACTCGCCAAAAGGCTCGTTAAAATTAAAATAATTCATAACTCGTTTCATAAATCTTATATGAAATGGAAACTCGTATATGATACTCTATATATATGATGTTGCGTAGAATGATACATTATTCTAATGTAATGCTGTACCGATGTAGATTATTATAATGTAATGCTTTCATTCTGTCAGGCATCACCAATTTTGACGCCACAAACCAGAATGAATGTACAACTGATGGTGCTGTACAGATGTAAAATACAAGACCCACAGAAACTGCTTCAGACCACGAACAATTTCCAGTGTTTCACCGACGCTCCAGACGACATTCAGTTCTGTAGGGAATACGTCATAAGTTTCTGGCGCGGATCGGAGGTAAAATAGTAGTCTTACTAATATCTTGTTTCAAACATTTGTCCTGATTGCTAATTTAAGGTTTACAAGTAGTATCAAACTCAAGTAAATTATATATACTTTTGGCGTTCAGGGATTTGTATCAGGTACAGTTCGTGTTAATAAACAGTCATCATACTGGAATAGCAATACGCGTCTATAATAAAATCAGTCTGTAAATAACGATGTTTTGCTATGTACCGGTTGATGGTAACAGTTGAATTATTCACTTTTTCAAATATGTTTTCTAGGGATACCAGTTCTAAGACCCTATTGAGTATTTTCTTTTTTACTGCACAATGTACGTTCACTGTTCCATTGTTGCAGGACGTGTATTTCCCAGATGATGTAGGTATCCCTATAGGTGGAGCGGATGAGGCGAATGTATATGTACTCGCAACACACTACGACAACCCCGATTATCTTACAGGTAAGTCATTACGAGTCTGTGCGCGCGTGTGTGTTCACTTGTTTATGTAACGTGCCATTATAGGTTTATGAACATGTTTGATATGGAGATTACAAGTTACAATTTTAAGTTCAATGATATCCACATAATCTGCATATATGACTTCTTACACATCCTTTTCCGCCTGAAATACGAAACACCCCTTAACAGAGAGGTTGGCATACGGAATTCCACTTATGGTGAATTTTGTTTTCCGCTCGATGGACGCGCAAAACCGTATTTTGGAAATACATAGCACTTCACACAAAAGTGAACCACGGAATAATACGTTTCATAGGAGAGAGTTGATGGGTTAGACAACTGAGTAGCACTTAAAAGATGAATGAAATACGACTTACCATTTGGGGTAGTTGGGGTTAGAATTATCTTCTCTGTCGTTATACTCATTTCTAGCAGTGAATTAGTTGTGTTGAAACGATACATAATTATGTACTTATATATTATTGTAAATACGTTATAATTGATCAAATTCTGGCATACACTTTCTCATCCCCAAAACTAATTCATTTCAGGCTTGGTTGACAGTTCGGGAATCCAGCTTACATACACTTCTCAGTTGCGTACTAACGAGGGGGCCTTCCTCAGCATGGGTAATATCATCAGCCCAAACTGGTTACAGTTCATACCTCCAGGGGAAGAATCATTCACACAGAAGGCGTATTGTTCGCAAAGATGTTTAGCATGGGTAATGCGGATTTGGTTGCTGCTATATTAGTAACATGAGCCATGCCGCTCCCTCATTTTAACGCTTCTGGCCACAGACCAAAGTAATTGATGCAAATGACCTTCGGGAATTGTCCGTATTTCAGTGTGTCCATACAAAACTAATTTTGTCATTATTGCTTAGCAGGGGCATTTCTCAAAATGTCAAGTTCATAAAAAGTCAAAATTCGACTTCCGGTGTAATCCAAGATGGCTGCCACATCTTAAAGTAAACTTTATTTTTGAAAATGTATATTGCATGTCCTGACCTAGAAAATCAAAAGGAATCGATCTATGATTATTATGCCAAAGTGAACGGTATGATTGTAGTAAATTAACTGCACAATTTCATTTTTGTATTTGATCACGATGTTTTGGTTAAAGAAGCTAACCCGCCTAATAACGTCAAAATTTCACAACACAAGTGTTTCTCAAAACTCTATCCAGGTGTTCAGGACATATAATAATGTATTAATGCCGATTAAAAGTATAGCTTGTTCGCGGGATATTAAAATACCCGTGATTAAATATGCGTAAAATGATTTATGAGTTGGTAACTCGTTATTCGACGCTCCAGTTTTGGTGTTTGGCCTGGCTGGTTAACCCCGTTTATATTGTACCTGTAGAGTTTGGATTCTAAAAATATGTAATTTGTATATATATCTCGTATATATCTCGTCGTTCGGGCTGACGTGGCTCAGTCGGTAGCGCGGCGGAATTGTAACCGGTGGCCCCGGGTTCAACTTCCATGGTGCTACTGAGTTTCGTCAGTGTGTTCTTGGGCAAGACACTTTCCCTTAGCCTCGTCCGTCGGATGGGGACTTAAACTGGGCGGTCCCACGTATCGGTCTATCCTCCGAGCACGTTAAAGAACCACAGGAATCTATTCGATAATAAAATTAGGGCACGGTTCCCGGATTCCTATGTATCCTTCCCCTCTCTCTGGGGTGGCTCTAAATAACCTATACTGTGTTGATGAGCCGTTAAACAACATTCAATTCAATTCGTCGTTAGTAGGTTTAGAAACGGTGTACATATGTAGTAAAAGATGGCTTTTGTTGGCAGGGTAGCTACTTTAATTGGTTGCGTGTGTTTGACATTTGTATTGTAAATTGTAGTTGGGTTTCAGTGTATTACTCTCAGTTTGTTCATTCTTATACTTTTTTTCATAACAGGGAATGCGGGGAAGTAGAAATTTCAGACCAATCACAGCCGTCGGCGTCCATTTTCATTCACACAGTCTAGGTCGGGCCATGAAGCTTCGCCATTTTACGTATGTAGCGAATGACACTGTGACAGAGAATCCATGGTTAGCAAACGACAAGACGATCGATTTCGAGGCCCAAACATTCCAGGTTTTGAAAAACAGGCAAGAAGTTGGCTATGTAAGTATTCTTGGAGCGGTTATCTATGGTGTCATACCAAAGCTGTAGATAAGATGAGTTTTTTAGTATTTTACTGATACATTTGTTTACAAAACCTCACATTTTAAATTGTGAGTATCCTACAAATACTCATAACCTTTATAAATCATGACTATATTTGTATGTATTTTCCTGTGGAACAGTTTATTCCATATGTACATGATGAAAATTGCTACAAGCATGTGTCTATTTAATCAGAATAGTTGTTTCTTTTAAAGTGAAGTAATTCACATGCATTTTGAAAGCATGAACTATTTAAAGAAAGCGTTTACTCTTAATGAGTTCCTTGTTACTAATTCATTTTGAATCTGATGACAAAATACCCGTTGCAGTCAAAGATTATCTACAGTTATGTTGATACATGTAATGTCAGACTGCCTATTTACAAAAGAAGCGAAATCGCAACTATTAGAATTGAAAAAGATGTATTCATTTATATAAATGTTCAAGTATAAAAATAGGTAATCTACATGTATATGACATAATCCGTCTACATACATAGGCGAACAGCTGAATTAATTTGATATAATACTCTGAACAGGTATACGAACATATGAATTATATGACAAAACAACTCTACCCAGGTATCATACATTTCAGTTTTATCATAAAAACTCTACACATATGTGCAAACAGTTACTTTTATTTAAACAAATCTACACTTGTATCAGAACAGTTATCTTAATATAACAACTCTACACACATGAGAGATCAGTTGAATTCTATCCATGACAACCCTAAACCAACACATGACATAATAATTCTAGAAAAGGCATGAAAAGTATTCAAAATGAATGTATACTACACAAACAAAAATCATAAATATGTAAAAGACTAGATTACCTTTTTGGAAACTGTTACGTCAAATGTAAATGCGATTTAGCTTGAACATGATGATTACTAACGTCGTGATTTCAATGATTGGTCGTGAATACACATATACTGGTATGTAACATATAAACACTTGGTGTATTTGCAGTGGGATCAACTTCTTTTAGAATGTACCTATAACTCCGCGTCAAGGGACAGGCCGACCGTGGTAAGTTAAGCATACCTTTGCATTGGCACGTTTAAAGCATTGCATAACACTTAAACTGTGTATAATATAATTATGTTAAACTATGCCTTACTGTATAATTATGATAAATACATCAGCTTGCATTTTACAAATGTAGAACCTATTTCGAGCCTATTGTATTTAGAGAGAGTGTGTGTGTGTGTGTGGGCGGGCGGGGATTTGTTCTGGTAACAGTAAATCACTGTTAGACTGTTAGACATACAATTGTACAATTGCATGCGAAAATAGTATTATTCAATTTTATATGTATTAGATAACGAGGCTCTCCTAGGTCCTTAAGTACACCATATGTGTTCGATAATTTAAGAACACATTTATACCTTTTATACCCATTTGTAAAATGCTGATTTGTATCATTTTGTGCAATATAGACCATTATTTGGTTTAAACAATACTCATTCAAGAAATGTGGTTAACAGTCAGGTAATACATAGACAGTGTTGAAAACAAGCTTTGGATTAAAACGTATCGAATGAGGTTACCCTTCGGGTGACCAATATTTTTAGGGATTTTGGTTTGTTAAAATTCAGTTTGAAGTATATTTCAACTGTAAATGAAAGGGGTTTTAACAAGTTTAGCGTACAAAGAGCTATTACTATACAGGTTCACTGTATTTTTCTGGTTTTCTGGTGTTTTTAAGGGATAGGGCAGACAGATAAAAGGATTGGGGGTCAATTAAGGAGTAGGGGAATTAGGTTTTAGAATTATGGGATATGGGAAATATGCTCTTAAATGCCCTGCTATGTATAATTCAAATTCTTATATCAATTCATGACCATTATTTAATTTATTTACGTATGTATGCTCATTGCTAAATATTATTTTAATGTGTGTGTTTTTCAGGGAGGTTGGACACCGTACGATGAGCTATGCCGAGCGTACGTTCTCTATTATCCCCGCAAGGCCATCGAAGGATGCATGAGCTGGAGTGACTACGATCAGCTTCACGATGTCCAAGGTCAACGAGTATTGAACGGGACTGACGTATTCCCCACCCTCATACAAACAGACTGGCCGAACAGTCCAGTAATGAGAAAGAATCTGAAGGATGCGCTGGACAACTCTGTCGAAAATGGCCAGTGTTGGTCATCACGTCAGACCAAAACGGTATGAAAGTTTGTTTTAAGTTGGGCAGCTATATATTACAACAAACATGATTAGCTGATATGCAGCTTTTGACTGTAAAAGAGCTAGTTGTCACCAGGAAGAATTATAAAATTCTACTAAAATCTACTTATAAATGTTACCATCACTGTGTGCTTTCAATTGTTCAAGTACACATTCTTTGTCTTAGAGTTTCGTCCGTTGTTCAAGCGTTGTTTATTGTTAATGTCAGAATTTTATCTGGAAGTGATTATTACGACGTGCTGGAAAAACAATATATCACAGGAGATTCGAGGTTGTACTAGCCCAGATATTTATCCTAGTCGTTTCCGTAGTAAAACGCTAAAGTTAACTACCTGTAGAAAACTCAGACTATAATAATTTGACGCCTGATTTCTGGAAATCTTACTTTTTCATAAATCAAAACGTTTCTGCAAATGAAAATCAACCAGAAACAGTGTTTGTGTGTTGTTGGTGGAGGAGGAGGAGGGGAGAGATAATTAATTCTATAATGTAGTTTATCAGTTGTATACTAACACTGGGACAAATATCAATTTGTGTTCGACCCCTTGCAATAGCATACCTTTTCTTCTTTCACTTTTAAAATGTACATATAAAAATAGATATAAAAGTCGAAACAGAAAACTGTCAAAAGCATTTCCAAAAATCAATAACATGTCCAAAATACTTTATAAAAACAAGATTAGCACCATTACGTGGTCCCGCCTTAATTCCATTAACCGATGGGAAAGCTTATATTAGCAGGATTTTAAAATGGATATTTCGACAATAAACCACGTTTAAAAACATTTTTTTAACTCAAAAATGTGATAACCTGTTTAAAATTACCTACTAGTATTTAATGTTTTAATTTTGCAATATGCACACTTTTTAAGCCGAAATTAAGGTTCGGTTTATTTCATACCCAAGCCACTCCCGTTTTCGCTTCTTGGAGAAGGGGTTGGATGGGGTATGAAACTTAATACTCGGACCACGTAATGCTCTTTAAGTTAGAACTAGGCACATCCGATCAATTTCGAGTAATTTAACTAATGCCGTGATGCAAACTCATTTTTGGCAAATATATGCAAGATATTCAATTAATTATGTAGAACACATATAAGACGATTTGAACGTTTTACATTTACTGCTTCAACGTAACTTAACACGAACTACGCAAGAACTACTCTTACCAAATTGCAAAGCTCATGTTATTGGTTTTCTTTTTACAGCATGCGGTTGACCGTTTCAAACAACCCCGAATCATGCAGCCGTTCCAGGAATCTACAAGTTCGTCATGTCTTCCAGGCACTTCCGGTTAAGCAGCATACATGATACATACGTTACTGTATTTCTTTCACTATTGCATTGTTATATTGATTTTATTTTGTAAACTAATTTATTAAACCAAATATTCAAATATTTAATGTGTTTGAGTATCCTTGTGTGCATTTAACCGACGATGTTATAATTGTATTAATACGTATGTATGTTAGGGGATATGATTCAAACAACTACGCTGAGTTTCTGAACGTCAAATATGACTGACGGTCATTATATATTAGGGCAATCTTGTGGAGACTACTCCTCTGAAACTACTTCATGGATTTGTATGAAACTTTATCGGAATGTTAGTCTTGATGTCTAGTTAGTCTAAAGTAAAACTCGGGTTGAAAAGAATATATAAAATGGCTATCAGACAAAACTATGCACCAGTTATTGTCCAGAGTGTGTTGATATCTAGTAAATGCACGGTTGTAACGCGTTCTGATTCATTACGATTATGCGAAAAAATAATTCATAAAGACGTCGAATATGAATCGAGATTGTTTTATTACTTGCTATATGTTTCCATACCTGATATGATTAGATACAATGAAAAGCCATCCGTTATGCTTTACAAAGTTCATTTTGACCCCCCTGTTTACAAATGTTAAAAAAAAACACACAACATGGCGGCGTTATTTTAAAAAATTGTCGCCTGCGCATGTCTGTTTTTAGAGTTCGGATGTACCAAGTAAAACATAGACAATGCAGGGTGGTGTTGTTGTTCAATGTTCAGCACCTCCAGCCATCGATCATACTTACCTTTTATTTTGGAATAAAAACCGTTATATCTAGCAAATAAATGTTGGTTTATATTTTGTTATTTACACCACTAATGGTCTGATTTTTTAAAGTCATCTACTCTAGAAAAATGGAATGTATATCCGTCGCCATGTTGGTTTTCGGCTGTCAATAAAATTACACGTAAACATAGGGGGTCTAAAGGAATGTTTGGCTTTGCAAAGCTTAGCGGATGGCTACGGCAAGATTGCAAACAGATCCAGGAGCGTCTGTTTTCGTTCTATTCAATCATATCAGGTATGAACACATATAGATAGTAATAAAACAATCTGGAGTCATAGTCAACGTCTATACACTCTAAAATGCACAGTAGAAGTCTTGTTGTGTAAAGTTTTTTTGAAAGATAGGATTTGTGTTTACCTAACTTGTTTGTTACCAGGTAAGGATGGATAAGAATTGTTGTATCATTTTAGATACTTTATGTTCACGGCAATACACACGATGATGTTATGTTAATACAATGTAACATGTTTTATTAGTTATTTAAATATTTTCGAATATTCTAACGCTTACAAGGGGTCGTCGGTAGAGAGTTGTGTGTGTGTGTGTGGTGGTGTGGGGTGTGGGGGGGGGGGGCAAATGTAATCGCTACTTCCCCTAAAAACCAATTCCACCGAATCTGCATTTGTTTGCTGTTGTATTGGGTTCAAGGACGTCCATGGAATATACTTATTTATTTAGCAAAAGGAAATCGACCGTACTGCGTTACGGTAGTGATTGTATACCGTCTATCGAACAGGCTTCATCACGGACGCCATTTTTAGTTTCAAATTTACAACGACTTTATCACGTGACATATTAAACACCATTGGTTTCGTAAACGGTGTCACGTGAGATCCACACGCACTTTGGAAAGTCCACGCATACGTTGTGTTTTAGAAAGCTTATAATTCCGGTTGTAGGTTATAATAGCGTAAATGAGTCTCCATTGCCCTTCCATAGTAAAGTTAGAATGTTGACAATCTGTTAAAAACTCAAACCTCGTTAGAATTCTGGAAACTTATTTTATCATGCAAATAAACATGTCTGCTATTAAACATCAACAAGGAAATAGGGGCTTTAATACCTTCTAAGAAACATTTCTTCAGTTGTATACTAACACCGGGTCAAAGGTCAACACTATTTTTACCCCTTGCAATTTCATACCCTGTCTACTTTCACTTCTCAAATTTATATAAAAAACTGTCAAACACATGATGAGCTGCATTTTCAAATATCAACAACATATCCAGAATACAGTTATAGCCAAAAAATAACAGGAACCAGCACTAAAAAAAGTTTTTAAAGAAAAAAAGATTAGCACTCTTTAATACAGAACTACTTTCGACTGCACCAGGCGAGCACATCCTGTTGATTTAGTGTAATTAGACCTATAAGGGATTATTTTTGCGTCATGTTTTTTAATTAAACTGGTCGATTCAACCTAACAACTTAATAAAGGAACATTTTGACTTGTTTCGCAATGCCGAATGACTTCATCTTGAAATTATTGCGATTTACCTGCGCTTGACCATGCACTAAATCGAGTCGATTTTGTCGAGAAATTAAGAAATAATAAAAAAAGCAATATCTCAGCAACCGTTCAACATCTTCTCATCAAATCAACTTTGGTGGCTTTGTTTCACATCCCTGAGTATGTATACCACACATTTTGCCATATATCTTTCACAAAAATTCCAATTTTTTTTAAAATATCACATTTTTAGGGAAAATCAGAAAATTTGAGGAAAAGTTGCCAAAAACACTCTAAAATAGTCTAAAAGTCTGAAAATGATATTTTTTCTCTGTTTCTGAGTTCAACTCACCTATTCAAACAAAATAAATGCCTAGAAAATCATTTTTTATGCAATTCTGAAAAATACATGATTTCTCCTTATAGGTTATAATAGCGTAAATGAGTCTCCATTGCCCTTCCATAGTAAAGTTAGAATGTTGACAACCTGTTAAAAACTCAAACCTCGTTAGAATTCTGGGAAACTTATTTTATCATGCAAATAAACATGTCTGCTATTAAACATCAACAAGGAAATAGGGGCTTTAATACCTTCTAAGAAACATTTCTTCAGTTGTATACTAACACTGGGTCAAAGGTCAACACTATTTTTACCCCTTGCAATTTCATACCCTGTCTACTTTCACTTCTCAAATTTATATAAAAAACTGACAAACACATGATGAGCTGCATTTTCAAATATCAACAACATGTCCAGAATACAGTTATAGCCAAAAAATAACAGGAACCAGGACTAAAAAAAGTTTTTAAAGAAAAAAAGATTAGCACTCTTTAATACAGAACTACTTTCGACTGCACCAGGCGAGCACATCCTGTTGATTTAGTGTAATTAGACCTGTACTTTGAATATTGTGATGATATCAGGTTTGTATCATTCATATTAGTTTGGCCTTTCGATTACCATGAGTACGATATTCTTCCGTTTGGCTGTAAAATGCACTTTCAAACATGATCCATATTTCAAAAAGTTGCGGTCTTGCAACAAGTGTAGCCTTCAGTTATGGGCCTATTACTTTGCGAGAATGGCAGTATTAAAACAAATCTTCCAACTAAAATATCAATAATATTATTTACTAGCAATCGGTCATAGTTTTAATTGTTAATTGCGTTAAATTTTATGCAAAATTGCCAATTAAAGTTAACGCATTTGGTGTCTTCGCGTGTCTTTGCGCATGCGTCTTCGTGTTAGTTTAGGTTAACTATGTATACTGAACCTAGATTAGTTCATTTTTGACGCATGCGGGAGGTCGTGTGTTTAATAACCGACCGGGACATACGCATAATATATGGACGGATTTTGCAAAGAAAACATGTCTTTAGCCTAATTACATTGACACTTATTATATATAATTTTATGTTAGGTTTAGTGAGTCTACTGAACATGGATTTGGGTAGAGTAAACTTTATTCTATCCACAGTGTGTGTGTGTAAAGAAGCAACTTCTACTGGATAATTAATACTTACCTGCGTGGCCTAGGGGTTAACGACGTTGGGTTGTAAACCTTCTTGCCTCTCACCGCTGCGAGTTCGAATCCCACTGGGAGTCCGACTTGTAAGTGAAAAAGTGTCGATTCTTACGGATGGCGGGAGGTGTACAGTACTTGACCTACCCAGGAAAAATGGGTTGTCCGCACCCACCACAAACAGGCGACCGTCATATAATTTATAACCTTATAAGTGTTGAACATCACGTAAAACACCATACAAACAAACTGTTAGCGTTACATGCAAAACCGTGGAGTTGGGTCTACTTTGTTATATAGTGTGTTCAGTCCCCAGCTGGGCCATTCCAAAGACTATATAACAATGGTATTCCCTTACTTGAGGCTCAGCATATAACGCATAGTGCTAGGACAGGTCGGGCCGTTGTCAGTGTGTGACTGGTTGTGGTATCATTTAACGGCGGGGTATTCCAGCGGGGTAGCAATATAAAGTTAAGCTGAGCACAGAGCTAAGCTCACTGCTAACAAGTATTTATTTTGCTTGCAGACTGGAAACCATGCCTAAAACTCTTCTTACGAACTTCTAGAGTTTCTTTACTTTTTTTTCTATTTTTAGAATTTTACGAACTCTACTGAACATAGATTTGGGTAGAAATAAAGAAACTTTATTTGTCTCGTCATAAGTGTATGGAGGTTGGAGGTCATCCTCCATAAACTGAAAAAATGTACATATACGAGTACAATGTTGCAATCAATCTGAAAAGATCCTTGGGCAAATCAATCAAATACATACAATTTCACCACTCAGTATGTTATAATACCACTTGACACTCTCTCTGGGGCGGCTCTAAATAATCTATATTGTGTTGATGAGCCGTTCAATTACCTTATTTAGTCATTATTTCATCTCTCAATATAAAGTTGTAACACCAAATTCCCTAGTATAAAATCCAAATCAAGTAAAAAGCCGACCATAAAACATTATTATATAAAATATATATACACAAAATAGTTGGTTTTCCCCGTCATTAGCGCATGTGCATGCGTTCTGTATTTTATAAATATTATGTTATTGCTCAGGCGCGGATTTAGGGGGTTTGGTAAGCGTAAACATGGGACGAAAGCAGCTGCGATCCAATAAACTCCGAAAAGTACACTTAAAAAAAACAATTCTTTCCACAAACACCCCATCCACCTCACCCCCAACATTGCGCTCCACCCTGCTAAGCTGAAATCCTGGATCCGCACCTGCTGTAATATATGTTTTATATATGTATCCTATAAATGAAAAGAAATCAGTCAATTGTATTGAATTATTGTATTTTTTTAGTGTATCTATTTATCATTTTACCCTTTTAAGGCTGATTTCTAATCAGCCACATCCTATTTTTCGTTATATTATATTATTATTATAATAATGCAGCTATTATAAGATGCAAAACATCCCACAAAACATTATTATATTTTAAAAATAAATTGCCACTTTGAAATAAAATCACATGTGGCATTCTAGACCATAATTACTTTGCTAAGCATTATTATTACATACCCACACACATATAAGATATGCGTTAAGGATTAGCAACATTCTACCAATATTATCACCGTCACAATGGGCTTTATTGTTATATTATTTTATCAAAAAGTTCAACAGATAATTGAAAATTACCAAAAACGTATGATTCACATATTATTTATACTCCATATATCATTAAATGATACATACTTGAAATGCGTGTTAATCTCACGTGTGAATCTCATGAACCCCATGTGAGATCCACTAATAATACTAATAATAATAAATTCTTTATTTCATGAATATACAAGTCATTTATATTAACACTTATCTTCCACGAGGCCTTCTAATAACAAAAGCAACAATACTTATTCAAACTCTAGTGAATACATGCACATAACATATGTTGGAAGCTGGCAACTTAGCTTGAGCAGAACATCTGTTATCGTGAAACAGAATAATTATTATAGTTTATAATAAATTATTGTATTTGAAGGCATATCCTGATCTTTTTCTGGGAATGAAATGAGTTGGATTGAAGTCCGCATGGCAACAAAGGTAAAATATGTTTTTTTAGTTCAAGGATGTTTAATGTCATGTTTAATGCATGATTATATCTGTTATTTTCAGAAAATTTGATTAATTTACTTATGTATTGGTGTAAGATTATGAATTGCTTTATAAATTAAAACACCTACTTGAAATTTACATCTTGTTTCAAATGACATACAAATTTATGGTGTTTTTTATTCCTTTGGAACAAGACTTTAAAAAAAAAACATGTATGACACCTGAAGCCACAAATTAATAATATTATTATGTCTGTGCTGAAAATATTTTTTATGAAACACCAGAATGGTGTTTTTATTCCTTTTGAACAAGACTTAATAAAAAAAAAAAATGTATACTATAATAGTTCTGAATTGTTCATTTACCTTGTAACTCTTTTTTCTCATATTACAAATCCTTGTAAGTGTACTTGTTTCTATGCATGTTCGACTTCTATAGAGGATCTTACACGAGTACTCATTCATTATTGAATTTATTAATCAAGTTGCCAAGCATTATATCATGTTTGCTAACGAGTTTAATAAATTCAATAATGAATGAGAACGAATGTTAGATTTTATTTATCACATAACTCACATATCGACTTTAACCTTCATCCTAGGCCATGCTAGTGGGTATTGAAATAAATGGACTTGCCAACAAATAAAATAAAAGCAATTCTAAGTCCAGAAAAAGGGCAATAATTTTTCTAAAATGCAATACAGAGTTATGGAACATGTGTCTGCTAGCATTCACGCTTTATTGAAGTTGTAGTAATAATTAGCAATAACCTATTGAAATAAAGTATAACCAGAATTTTGAAGTCGTAAAAAGAACATAACTTTGCTTAAATGTAATACAGAGTTAATATTGAACATGTGTCTACTATTGCCCTTGATATTCCAAGCTTTACTGACGTTTTGTTGATGTACAACTTTCAGTTATTAAAATAAATGGACTTGTCAAAAAAGAACTTAAACCAGAAATTCAAAGTAATAAAAAAGTCATGCTTTTGCTTAAATGCCATATAGAGTTATGGAACATGTGTCTACCAGTGTCCTTGATGGTACTGATGACATATTTCAAGTTTCACTGACCGGTGATTGCATAAATAACGACTTGACCAACAACTGAAAACCAACCTCGACGCAGACGTTGAGTATTCCTTGAACAGCTGTTCTTATTCTACAAATAGTAAAACTTAAAAAAGAAATACTCTGGCTTTCAAATTGACGGAAAAAAAATCTGGCCAGTGTATTAGGCGAAATAAAAATCCCGGCTTTAAAGAAATGAAAAAAATATTCCGTCTCTAAGGAAAATACCAGGCCCCCCACAGGAATCAAAATGGGAGGTCCCTTATTCCACTATGTACAAAGCAGCTACTGCATATTGAGGATTGTGTTTTATAGTAAACTGTTTTAGAATTTTAAATGTCATTCACAGAAATCAGTTTGTGTTCGTGTTTTTTGGGTGAATACTGGTACAGTCAAACCTGGTCATCCTGGTTTAAGCGCCCACCTGTCATAAGCGACCACTTTGAATTACCCCTGACGAGTTTTGCTATTATTGATAAAGCGACCACCAGTCTAACGTAACCAACAACCGCATAACTCTATACCAAAAGACCGATTTTATGATCAATTAGCGACCGCCATTTTTTTCTTCAGGAAATCAGACTGAAAAAAAAAAAAAAAAAGTTTAGCTATCGATAATTCACACAAAAACGAGATTTATTTATACGACATAGTGATTGGATAATATAATAATTTGTTTATATCACGTGATGGCAACGGTAATATATTTACTCGTTATTTTTTACAGCTGATTTCAATAAAAAAAAGTTATTGAAATAATGTCGAAGCGTAAAGTGTTAACGTTAGATGAGCAGATTAATGTGACTGAACTTAGTAAATAGAGAAGTGCGCGTAAAGATTAAAACGAAAATCGGAGGTTTTAGAGAATTTTGAGAACAATGTGTCTGGTGACAGAAAACGTGCGTGTTATGTAACGGGGTACGAGGACATAAATGATATATGTTGGACTTGTTTTCAAGACGCATGCCTGTGTCTTGGCCTTTGATTCAGCTGCAGGCATCGAATTCACAAAGCATGAATTAAAGTTGTCTTAGTTGCCTAAGTGTTTATTATTCCTTTACAATATACCCCATATATATGAAATAATACAAGAAACCTACACTGTAAAGCATTCATTTTAATACATATACATGTATTTCTCTTAATATTTCATAAAAAATCAAACAATGTTAGACCCTGTTTTAAGAGACCACCTGTATTAAGAGACCACTTTTGGTCTTTCCCCTGAGCGGTCTCTTAATCCAAAATTTGAATTCGTAAACCAGTTGATGTTATGAAGAAGATTAAACAATTAAAATTATTGAACATTTTCAACCTTTTGTAAAATATTGCATACAGGATATTGTTTTCCTGGTAAAGTAAACACTGTTGTTAGTCTAGGTTAAAATACTCAGTGAGAGATTTTAACACACACTCCGTGATCACAAATCACGGTGTAATTACGTTGTATAATTAATACGGATAGCTTACACAATAATCACATAATAACGAAGGTAGAACACTACACTTCAGTTATAGAGTAAGCTTGGTGTAGTTACAGCAATAAGGATACACACAACACTCATCCTGATACATTTGACTGTAACATGAATATCAATAGAAAAACACTTGGGGTAAAACTCTCCAGGGAGAGTTCACTAACTGGGAAAGTGAACCGTCTGAGGTCAACTTGGGCCGTCTACTATGTGCAGACCCTTGCAACACCCCACAACAATTTTTTTTAGATTAAGTGTGAATAAAGTATGGTCCTCATTTCAGGGTATACAATCTGAAAATAACTGTTTTTAAAGGGACACACGACAATCACCCAGTTTTTACCAAACATTAAAATTAGTGTCTCAATTTATTAAATCGGTACCATAATGACTTTAAACCATTATTGCATATATTAATTAAATTAAATGTTGAAGTTTTCATCTTATTCTACGGTAGGTATATTAAATGTATTATTGTGCAATATATTCAACAGTTAGTATATGCAAACATAATCAACATTATACTATTCTTCTAATTAATATTAATGATTTAACAAATGCAAGTTTATATGAAGAAAAACTAAGGGGAGTTTTTAAAAATTTCAGATTGTTGTGTTAATATTAATGATTTAACAAATGCAAGTTTATATGAAGAAAAACTAAGGGGAGTTTTTAAAAAATTCAAATTGTTGTGTTAATATTAATGATTTAACAAATCAAATTGTTGTGTTAATATTAATGATTTAACAAATGCAAGTTTATATGAAGAAAAACTAAGGGGAGTTTTTAAAAAATTCAAATTGTTGTGTTAATATTAATGATTTAACAAAATGCAAGTTTATACGAAGAAAAACTAAGGGGAGTTTTTAAAAAATTCAAATTGTTGTGTTAATATTAATGATTTAACAAATCAAATTGTTGTGTTAATATTAATGATTTAACAAATGCAAGTTTATATGAAGAAAAACTAAGGGGAGTTTTTAAAAATTCAAATTGTTGTGTTAATATTAATGATTTAACAAATGCAAGTTTATACGAAGAAAAACTAAGGGGAGTTTTTAAAAAATTCAAATTGTTGTGTTAATATTAATGATTTAACAAATGCAAGTTTATATGAAGAAAAACTATGGGGAGTTTTAAAAAATTCAAATTGTTGTGTTAATATTAATGATTTAACAAATCAAATTGTTGTGTTAATATTAATGATTTAACAAATGCAAGTTTATATGAAGAAAAAACTAAGGGGAGGTTTTAAAAAATTCAAATTGTTGTGTTAATATTAATGATTTAACAAATGCAAGTTTATATGAAGAAAAACTAAGGGGGAGTTTTTAAAAAATTCAAATTGTTGTGTTTATATTAATGATTTAACAAATGCAAGTTTATATGAAGAAAAACTAAGGGGAGTTTTTAAAACAATTAGATTGCTGTGTTAATATTAATTGATTTAACAAATGCAAGTTTATATGAAGAAAAACTAAGGGGGAGGTTTTAAAAAATTCAAATTGTTGTGTTAATATTAATGATTTAACAAATGCAAGTTTATATGAAGAAAAACTAAGGGGAGTTTTTAAAAATTCAAATTGTTGTGTGTCCCTATACACCCTAATTAAAAAATAATAATAATTAATAAATAACTTTTACTGTTACCAATTAGAATTAATCTTGAAAAAAAGAAAGACAATAGAAACTAATCATAAATATTAGATTGTTTCATATCTCCTTTTGTCTCACTATTATTAAAATCAAAAGATGTCTGTGCAATTCATACATATTGTGACATTTTGTTGTTTTAAGACTGTGACACTGAGGAGCCAACATATACCCTGGAATACTATTGAAATTGACATCAATAAACATATATATCACATACCCACTGATGTGTGAAATTTCCCACCTTATAGGTGACAATCACAAAACCCATCCAGTAATTAGATTGCAAGTATAATTTCCTGTTGTCCACGGTCCAATAAAGCACACTGAATTCTGTGACTAAGTGATGTTAGTAACAATCCACACTCTATTGTACCCAGCTGTACTGAGATTCTCTAGAGGGTATTGGGGCAGAGGGACTATAATCCTTAGATTCTTCATGCGCGCGTCATGCATGCACACACACTTTCAAGAAAAACAATTTAAATGGACATTTTAGTGCGTGACTTATTTGCACACTTATATTTTAAGCGCAAATTTAATTTATGCTATTAAATATGAATCTAGGACAACCCCCCCCCCCCCCCCACACCCCCACCACCGCCCCCCACCACCCCCAGGACAACAAAAAACTGCTCATTTTGACAACAATAAATATTCTAGCAACAAAAACAACAAATTAATTGACAATTTAGACAATTAACAGCTAATTAACAGCTAATTAAAGAATTCCAATAAGACAACATCATGCTTAATTGGTTATTAAAATTCCTCTTAAATTTACTCCAAAACAATGTATATTGCACATGAGCAAACCTTAAAAATAATGCTAGAATATTTGTTGTTGTTTTTTTGCTTTGAAAGAATTATGAAAATAGCATTTTGCAAAAGACATATCTGAGAGGGATTTCGTACAGGTTTTTTTTTGTCCACCCTTGCAAAAATATCAGGGGGGGGGGGGGGGGGCGTGGGGGGGGGGTTATGTCAACCATGTAAAAAGTTCAGGTTTTTTTTTGTCCACCTTGTAAAAAACATGAGTTGTTTTTTTGTCGACCTATACAAAAATGAGCAGGGGGGTTTTTTGTTTGGGGGGGGGGGGGGGGGGGGTGGGGGTGGGGGGTGTTGTCCGTTATACCGTTAAATATTAATACATGGTTTGATAGTTTTATAATAAATACTGCCATCTTCGGGATGGTTACAATTTTGTGCTGTTGATTTTATGAATATTGAGTTCTGCTCAACCCGGGGTTAGAGGGCGTGAGCGGTAGCTAGCATATTTCACTACCGCTCATGAACAGCCTCAATCAAACCGAGACTGCAATATTTTGTATGTGTCGTGCTCGGCCGTTTCCAAAGGTCCATTTTCATACTCTTTTACATGGCAACATGTGAAATGAAAACAAATTGTCTATTCTTAATGGCAAAACTAGCATGATAAGTAATTATAATCTTTCAAGATTTGCTTATTATTAATATTAACATGCAACAAAATAATTCTATAATCTATTGTTAGGTTGCAGGTTAAACTTTTATGAAAAGAGGCATAACTCATAATGAAAATTGGGTAGGTTGCAGGTTAAAGTGGACGGACGACAGACTATGATGACGGACGGATGACGGACAAAGTGATCCCTAAGTAAGAGTCTGCCATGCTACGCAGGCAACACAAAAATAATCATTTACCTTAAAAGAAGGATGTTCAACTTATAAACCATGCACTGGTTGTTTTGAAAATAATCATCCGTCAAGTCATGACTGTCTAATTGGCTACACCATCTACCAGTCAGACTGACAACCAATCATTTGCCTGTACGGCACTGGTCAGTTACACATCACTGAAATGAAAAGTGAACATCAGTGACAATTAAAATCTTCCATGTATATGATCAGATAAGAAAACCTTTTATTCTGATATTCAGCATGAGTAGAAAGATAAGTAAAACATACTCATAGAAGCTGTATTTTATTTCTGAACACGCTGAAGCCAATAATTTAGAGTAAGCATTAAAGTGCGATATCAACTTTTTATTTCGACAGCTTCTACATTTTGAATTGAATCAAATCAGGGTTTTAAGGCGCACCAACACATGAAAGGTTATATGGCGCCTATTAGGCATGAACATGCCAGGCTCATCCTTAGCTTCTACATAGCACCTGCCGTGAGCTTGGTCAGTTTGCAGGTTAAAGTTTTATGAAAGGAGGCATAATTCTGATATAATGAAAGTCAGAGTTATTGGACATGTGTAACAACATTCCTTGGGTTAAGATGAAGGTGTTTGTGAAGTTTCATGAACATAGGTCTAATACTTTTCAAGTTATGGCCTAGGATGAAGGTTAAAGTAATGAACGACAGACAAAGTGATTCCTGCTGCCATGCTACGCAGGCGACTAAAAAAAACAGATTATCAAAAAGATTCATTTGCGGAAGTCTGTAGCGTCGTCGTATTCTTTCTGTAATTGATTATCAATTATCTATATTTCCCACAGGAAAAGTAACAAACTAAGAGGCAGGAGATATAAAAAAATATTATTTTGTGCATTTTTTTTTTTAAATTTATAAGGCCAAATAAAATTATACCTGTGTTTACTGTAACATTTCTGAAAAAAATAGGGTAGGTAGGTAGGCATTTTATTTTATTTTTCTATTTTATTTTTTGGCGAAATTAATTTAAGGTGGCGATGAGCTTTGATGAATGGGAAAATGTGGTATTTTAAAAACTACAATAGACAACAATATGAAATTGTGTATGTGTTATTGTTTCCTAAAAGGCAAAGCAACAACTGGCTCTTTTCCCATTCACTTGCAACTATTGCAAAGGGGTAAAACCGTTTAATTTATTTTTCGCAGTTCCGGAAGAGGTTCAGTTCCAACAGCAGGACAATGAGCACATGAGTCGGCCGTGATCGCGTGAACATATTTAAAAAAAAATAATAATAATAATAATTAAAAAAAAGTCGGGGGGGGGGGGGGGGGGTTCAGAGGGTCGGTCGGGTTACAGTAAACTCAGGTATAATTTTATTTGGCCTAAGGAAAAGTTGTTCGTTATTTTAATAAAAATAACAAATATTGTGGCTTTAAGACTTATAAAGAAATGTGTTGATATTCATCAAAATTACTTGGAAAGGTAATTCAATGCATCCTGTTTTTGTTCAAAGGGATCCTCTGGTCATACAAAGTAGGCACGGATTCAAAAGGGGTTGGGTAGGGAACTCTGATAAAGCCTAACAAACACAATTTTTTTTAACCTATTTTTTTTCTCACAGGTTTTTGCTAGGATGGTTATAATAGAATCACTGCGATAAAATTACCAATACACGTTACCATTGGTAGTTGTTGGTTTGTTGTTGCTTTTTGTTTCAAAAAGAATATATGGTAATGTCATTATTTACGAAAAGGCATAAACAGACACCAATGCATGAGTCTATATTCATTCAAAGTTTTGTGTTACGGGTAAAAAGTAACAAGAAAGGAGTAAAACCAGCAACAACTTTAAAATATAATCAACAAATTTATTTAAATACTACAGTGAAAATGAAAAACTTTCACTTACATATAATATATATAATGGATCCAGTATTCCTTGAACTCCGATATACAAATAAAATCCAAATAATATTAAATTAGCAAGTGTCCCTTTAATCAAAGTTGTCAAGTGTCCCTTTAATAACATTTGTCAAGTGTCCCTTTAATCCAATTTCATTTCGAGATTTTCCTGGTTTATTATTTCACAGTAGTCCAAATGTCCAAATAAACCATGCAATGTTACTAGATGCGCACAATATTATTTTTTTTTCCTCTCACAATATATTTTAATTCGCAGCATCCAATATTTTGTAAATTCTCAATTAAAATAATGAATCAGATATTTCCACTTCAATACTGAAACCAAACATCAACCCAAAAATGGCTGTATTTATACTATAAAAGAATGTCATAGAACATTAGACTATTCAAGTTTTTTTTAGATAACTTTAAAGTGGTTAATAGCACGGATTATGATTGCTTAAAATTGCTAAAAATAGATTTCATTCGTACAAATATGTACGATTTTGTCCGATAACAGATCGGGAATCTATTAAATTTGATTGTACAATTTGATAATGTCATTGCAACCGTTTACCATAAATGGCATATTTACAAAGAAAATCATTGCAAATAAAAAAACAAGAGGTCAATGACCTTGAAGCTCTACTGATAGATTTTGATAGCTAGATCAGCATTCCTGTGGTTTCATAAAAATCTGTCAAGTAGTTTCAGAGGAGTAGTCTCTACAAGTTGAAGTTTTCTGATCTCTGATCAGTAGAGCTAAAAACAATGGAGTTTACAGTTTGCTGAGATGACATTTAAGTGCATAAATTGGTTTAAAAACAAAATGCCATATATAAAAAAAAAATCATCAGCTCTAAATCGTAGGTCAAAGTCATAGATGAAATCCATGCGTCCAAAAAGATGCACTACCAAAGACATAACTATGTCAAAATAGAATGTTTTGCCTTCCAAAGATTAAGCTATAAACAAAGGTTTAAAGCAACTAGATGATTTTAAGATAGTGCATAAAAGAACAGTAAAACATATGGTCAGTAACAACAGATTGGATGTTTACCTAAACCAAAATTATTGCACATGTCATATGCTATGTTATGTTGGGTTTTACGGACAACCTGGGATCCCATGATTATTTTGCACCTATAGCCTTAAGCACCCATCTAGATAATGCTATAAGGAATCCGAACATAAAAGTTGGTTGAGCTAAGTCAAGTGGTTTGAGATATAGACATTATACAACAGCTTACATGCAAACCTTGATATAGAGAATATTATGTCAGTGTCTTTTACTATCAAGTTTATTAGGTGAGGCTTAGAAAACGAAGAATGGCGAGGCTCTGCCGAGCCATTCAGAGCCGAGCCATTCTTCGTTTTCGTGCCGAGCCTAATAAACTTGATAGTAAAAGGTACCGACATAACCTTCTATTTATCAGGTAGATTATCCACATTTTCTGTATGAATTACTATTATTATCTATTTCTCAGAATGTTACGCTTATCGAGGACGCCGCCATGTTGTTGTTTTTTGTTTGTTTTATGACGCCGGGCAACGTTACGTGCATGACGTCAGATAACGTTACGTACAATAAACGTCGAGGGATTCCGCATTGACTTGCTCTATTGATAAGGCAAAATAAAATTATACCTGTGTTTACTGTAACATTGCTGAAAAAAATAGGGTAGGTAGGTATGCATTTTATTTTTTTATTTTATGGCGAAGTTACATTTAAGGTGGCGATGAGCTTTGATGAATGGGAACATGTGGTATTTTAAAAACTACAGTAGATAACAATATGAAATTGTGTATGTTTTATTGTTTCTCAAAAGGCCTGGCAACAACTGGCTCTTTTCCCAATCACTTGCAATTATTGCAAAGGGGTAAAACAGTTTAATTTATTTTTCGCAAGTCCGGAAGAGGGTCAGTTCCAACAGCAGGGCAATGAGCACGTGATCGCGTGAACATAATTATTTTTTCCAGAGTCGGGGGTGTTTTCAGAGGGTCGGTCGGGTTACAGTAAACTCAGGTATAATTTTATTTAGCCTAAGTGCCAAATAAAGCAAACATTAATAGGCCTTTATTGGGCAGAAAGGTGCACATCTGCATGATAAAGACATGTATTGCACACTTTATTGGCAATCACAATTGTAATTTCATGGAAGCCCAGAATATAAAGAAGACAAAATTACTTACATAAACCTCTAGGTAATACAATCAGAAAACTAAGGCCCAACTATGGTTGAGCTAGGACAAGAAATGTAAGAGATCTACCTCTAGCTCTAAACACAGCTTACACACAGAGCTCGATGTTGACTGGGACAACCAACGTGATTACAAAAAATCTTTCATTCACATTACGTTTTACTAGTACCCCTTGGCCAAGACATTGTCCCTTAGCCTTACAGTCCACGCAGTCAAGTGTATCTCAGTATGACTATCTGACACCTATGAGCACGTTAATGAACCACAGGTGAGGAATAGGAATTCAAAAGTAAAAGCAGGGTAGGTTCCCAGATTCCTATGTATCCTTCCCCTCTCTCTGGAGGGCGGCTCTAAATAACATACTGTGTGTTTATGATCCCTTAAACAACATTCAATTAGTACATATTCACTAATATTAATTAATATGATGCATTAAGTACTTATAAATTATATGTGAGATCAGAGAACACTCTATTTAAAGTGTATGTACAAGATCTAGAAATTAATATTCATTTAAATTAATATACGATTCAGCAATAAAAACAAATTGAGTCGTCAAGTTTTCCAGATCAAACATTTTCATAAACAATAATTAAACTGAAAGATACATGTGGCTTAATTTCATAGTGCAAACTTTTTCCACTTTCATATGCAACTGAATAAGGCCAATAAAAAAAATTGGTGTGTTTCCTATTGCATGCTCTAAAAAATTAGGGTCGGTAGGTAGGCATTTTCTTTTTTCTTTTTTTTTTTGAGCAAAATATTGTAAGATTCTACATGTATTTATCTCATAAACCCCATACAAGTTGATTATACAACTGAAAGTTTCTCTGTGATGTCAGTTTACCTCGATATATTGTGATTAATCATTGTTCAGAACAATTTTTTTTTTTTTTTAATTTTTAATTATTTTTTTTTTCATAAAAAGTTTTAGGGTCGGCCCTTTAAAAATAGGGTCGGTCGGGCAACCGGAAGCACAGGTTTTTTTTTTTGGCCTAACTGATAGTTTTTATTTGTAATTGGAGTGACACCAACCACCATTCCTGATCGCCTTCAGTCCCTTTAAAGGGACACTGTCCGCAAGTAAGCATATATTAAGCATAGTCATATTTATAACTGTCTGATTTTTATTCAGTGAAATGTATGCATGAAAACATGAGCATAGACCCAGATAAGTCAGTTGTACTTATAATAAATAAATATGTGAGTTTGAAAATAAAAGTTTTATTTATAATAAATTTGTAAACAATGTGGGACCCACAATATTTACAGTCTGTGCTGATCATGTGACATCCGTTGTTAGCAAAGTAGGTTTTCTATACAGTATGTCTTACATAATACATCTGGCCGGCCATTTAGCTCAGTTAGAAGCGGGCTCTTTAGACTACCGCTGCTCTACTGACTGAGCTAACAAGACCAGCCGGACAATGCTCCCAGTGGGCACACGACGTTGATTCAACGTTGAGATGTGGTTGGATTTTGGTCATGACGTCGATCAACGTTACTTCAACGTTGAATCAACGTTGCCCTATTCAACCTTCAACCATCAACATGTATAGGTAAGAGTACTGACGTTGTATCAACGTTGATTCAACGTTACCGTTCTCAACGTTGGAACATCGTTAGAATTGTAACGTCGTATAGACGTTGATAAAAGGTTGACCTTTCAACATTGTGGATATATATATATATGATATATCAATCATATAATTACTAATAACGAGGTGTAGGTAAATGAAAGATGTGATAGATAACACCATTAATCATTGCAGAATTATATACAGTACTCCTTAAATTTCCTCTTTAATTACATATATATTGACGAATTGCATCCGTGGAATTTGTTTTGCAAGTAACGTACGTTAGGCCTAATTGCAAGAATAAAATGTCGTATACGTTTTATTGCAAAGGCAGCGTAACCCGTAAAACGTTTATCCTAATTATTCGGTCGGAAGATTATAACAGATGTTACCTCCCCTGGATATCCGCTAGGAGGCCACTAACGGAAATGCTGACCCAGCCAATCAAATGCAGGGATATAAAATTTCACGCGGAAAACTGAGATTGTGTCTTGTTTACAAAGAAATGTGTGTATAAAATCGTTTTAGTACAGTTATTTCAATATTCCAAAAGCGTCGGCGATCAAGTTTGAAGTGGTAAGTCAGTGTTACTTTGTTTGATGGGAAAAGTTTGTGTAAAAACTAAAATATTTGTGAATCCCGATCGATTTCGTAGTCGTTGGAATGGGCCCATCTTTTTTGAAGTTTTTCTATTCTTTTTTTTTCAAAAAATATTCTCCAACAACCAGTCTCTTGAGGATAATGTTCTTTCCGATACTGCACACAATCAATTTCTGATTATCAATGCAGCCCCGTTTCGGAGGAAAGGTTTTATGCCCCCCGGCCCAACCCCCACCCCACCCTCCCAACACACACCATAATCCGAGCATTCTCTGACCTTACCTGCCCTTTTTACGATTTTGATATTTCATCTGCCTAAAAAGCCACACACAAAAAGATAAAAAAATAATGCTTTTAGGTTCAAAGAATGCTTGGATTAAAAATTACGGTGAGATCTTGCAAGCAATGTGTGTGGCTCTCCTTGCACACAGTGCCAAAAGCTTTACATCCCATCCAAAAGATAGCTCATACTTTTGCTGATGGTGGTCATTGTCGTACTGGGTACTACAGAAAGGCAACACGAATCCAGAAAGGCCCTCAAATTAACAGAAATGTACCCAAGACAAAATCTCGCGCGAGTACAATGTCGTAACACGCGTCAGTAACACGTTCTGTTACTTCACGGAAATGAAACTTTCATTAACGATTCACTTTTTTAAAAATTTAGCTTACATATTTATATTGTATTTAATGGCGCCAATTTATATTTTGAAAAACAATATTTTTGATATCCCGGCCTTTTTTGATGATTTGATTATCAGAATTCTCAATGCAAATGTGGCGGCCAAATTTGCGTGTGTGTGTGTTTTTCCGGTGAAGTCTTCGGAAATAAAAGTACAGGGATTCCTTCATTAAACTATTCTTGAATGACGAGCTGTGTATTTGTTTGCGCAGGGTTTGATGATTTTCAACTTCCGGTTTTATGACAATACATTCTAGATTTTATTACTAACTACGGCAGCCTAAATATGTTTTTAAGAACAATAGTGCAATAGTTAATGATAAACAATATTGTTTAAGTAGTTGTTTATCAAGTTCTAAATTGTTTCAATTCTGCCAATGAGATCTTGTTTGTCCGGGTACGTTTCTGTATATTTGGAGACCACTCTGGATTCAAAGAGTTTCGGGTACGTTTCTGTATACATAGATGTACCCCGGGTACCTTTTTGTAGTACAGGGAACGACAATGACCCCATCAGCCATACTTTCGCAGTACCTAAAGTTCTGAGTCAAGTGACGGCAAACAAACAATCATTAATTCTGGCCCCAGCTATTTTTATATCCATCTTGATTTGAGCTTGAACTAGCGCTTCTGGTAGCTATAGCGCTTAAATTGTATAACCATTTAAACATTTTTGTACATAACGCGCAGGATTGAAAGGGTGGGTTATCAATCTGTTTTGCAGCAACATTGTTTAAGCAGCCATTACCCAACTGGAAGCTGAAATATGAAAACATGTGGAAAGAGTAAAATACTTAAGAATCAAATGATTGTTCTCTTAAAGGTCCTTATTCTCTTTCAGGGCGATGTCAAATGGATTGATGGCGAAAATCAATATGAATGGAAATTTCCCTTCAAAAACACAAGTCTCTGCAAACTTATAATTGGTGATGTATTAATTAAAGGTATTAAAGCTAGCTCTGTAGAGGGCAACATGTACAGTACGGCTCACGCGAAGCACACACTTTACTCGATTCGCCGAGTTTGGCCCTATCGAGTGCCGAGCGAATCTACGCCAAGTCAGTGTTTGGATTTGGCGAATCCACGTGGCGAAAGTACACAGAGTCGCTCGGAGTGATCACACTCCGCATAGAATCCAATTAACCATGAGTGCACACCTTTGGCGATTTATTTTTGGGAACAAATCTAAATTTTCCGACAACTTCAACTTGTCCGACATCGCGATTGAAAAAGAATCAATCAGCAGAAAAATACAAACGCCGAGTGCATCTTTTCCGTGCAAAGTTGACATGACTGATAAATATAATGAATACATAAAAAATCATTTCGAAAAAAATATGTATTTCAAACTTTTCATGCATTTAATCAAAAGTTTTTTCCGTTTCTGTTGTCAAAAAATCAGTTCTCTTGCGACCGACATAAATAATTTGGATACCCATAATCCCTAGCGATGTACATGATGTAGTTACCTTTTAGAAAGGCGGCACTAAGAACGGGTTTAATGACCCGGAATTCTTTACAATTTGTTTGATTATTTTTACTAAAATCTCATCGATATAATAATAATCAACAGCAGAATAGTAAATCATTTTATAAACACCGATTAAATAAAAAATTGTAATTTGCAGTATAGTAATTACTAATTGTATTTTATGTTCAGTTGCCGCGAAGCCGGTAATAGGAACCGGCATATAATTATCGTGACATTATCCGGGCATTCAAATTTTCAAAAAACAAAAATTGTCTTCTGCCCTTTTTAAAAGTTATTGAATAATTATGCATTAGAATAACTGCAGTAATAAAATGTTGCACCTTTTACCTGTGCAGTTTCGACTCGGCAAACTCCGAGTTTGTATACGCGAAATATCGTGGCATTATGCGCGAAGTATCACAGCGTAAGTTTGCCGAGAGCCGATTCCCATGCCGAGTAGTTTTATCACCCAAACTCCGCGTAATTACGCGATTTGTAAATTCCTCACGGGCGTGAAATGGTTGTACGCCGTGGCCTTTTGATATATTAAATGTGTAAATAAACAGATTCATATATCTTACTTTCCTTTTCAGTAAATTTGTTCATATATATCTTTCTTTCCTTTTCAGACAATGTCCTGGCTTCCCAACAAGTGGTGGAGACCTTTGTGGAGGATGAAATTAAAGGGTTTTTAAAATATGCCCAGGAAAGGACTGGAGGTGGAGGAAGAAATAAACAGTTTACAATTTTTTTTTAACTCAATGGCCTGGTGACTATTACGAGAAAATTCAAGGACCAAGGACAATATAACTATTCCGGCGGAAGGATTTGTGTATGGTGGCGAAACCACTTGGCTTTTTGATTGGATTCATGGGAAAAAAACTGGGAAAAAACCCGATCGAATGAGAATAACTTAATTGGCCTGGTGACTATCACGAGAAAATTCAAGGACCAAGGACAATATAACTATTCCGGCGGAAGGATTTGTGTATGGTGGCGAAACCACTTGACTTTTTGATTGGATTCATGGGAAAAAAACTGGGAAAAACCCCGATCGAATGAGAATAACTTAATTGGCCTGGTGACTATCACGAGAAAATTCAAGGACAATATAAATATTCCGGCGGAAGGATTTGTGTATGGTGGCGAAACCACTTGACTTTTTGATTGGATTCATGGGGAAAAAAACGATCGAATGAGACTAACTTAATATTTAACGGATTTTATTCAACTACGGTGCACATACCCCTCCAAATTGTTAGTAGTGAAATGTTTTTATTACATTTCTACGTCTGAAAGTTTAAGATTTTTCAGTTAAAGAATATTCACATTCTCTAAATATTAATTCCGAACACAAAAATAACTGTGATGTTGAAATATGCCGTCAATAAAGTGTTGTTGACCTAGACTCTATCCACCCTTAACATTCAATAAAACAAATAATTTAGGTTAAAATTATACACAAAGCGATTTGAAATGTAATAAATAGATTATTTAACTGCTAGGCTCGATTTATATAGGGAAATCCTTCACTTGATGGTGGTCATGTTTGTTCCATTTTAAAGGAATGGTTACAACACTATCATCTCATGAAGGATTTCCCTATAAACGATCGCAGCAGTTAAATAATCTCTATATAACCATTATAGCTTTCATAAATTTTGCCATTGATGCATTTTGACCATTCTGTGCTATTTGCGTGGGCGATTGTTGTCACGTGATCACTGTAGATTGTTATTGTCACATGATCAAAGTGTAGACTTATTGTCACGTGGTCGCTGTGGAGATTGTTAGTCATGTGGTCGCTGTGGAAATTGTAATTGACACATGTTCGCTGTATATACTGTTATTGCCACGTGGTAGCTGTGGAGATTGTTATTGTCACATGATCGCTGTATAGACTGTTGTCACGTGGTCGCTGTGGAGATTGTTATTGTCACATGATCGCTGTATAGACTGTTATTGTCACGTGGTCGCTGTGGAGATTATTGTCACGTGGTCGCTGTGGAGATTGTTATTTCACATGATCGCTGTATAGACTGTTATTGTCACGTTGTCGCTGTGGAGATTATTGTCATGTGGTCGCTGTGCACAGTGGAGATTGTTATAGTCCGTGGTCGCTGTGGAGATTGTTATTGTCACATGATCGCTAGGGTTGGATACCGGTATCGGTACAGTACCGAATAGTTACTTCAAAAAGTACCGGTATATACCGTTTCGTAAAGAATCGGTTCCGATCTCGGTATTTTCATAAAAATGAATGCGAAATTCTTATCAAATTGAGGTAATAAAACAACACAACATAAGCGAACACGTCGGCAGCGCGAGTCTAAATTGAAGGTTGACATTTTATATAGACACCGCCCGTTATGGCGAGCTACTCGCGCGATGTCAGGCTTAGTTTTGCATCACTTTCTAAGTTGTTTAGCCTTCATTTTTAATGATGAAAATCAATCATATATCATAATAAACATTTATCGTTAATTTTATTTCATATTTTATCAGAATTAATAAATAAATTATTAGAAATAAATGTTACGAATCCACGCAGTAACGAAAGTGAACAAGTCATCTATTTTCACGAACATTAGAAAATGGTCGGTGACGGAAATAGAGTTCGCAATTCCCATGTATGGGCTTATTTCGCGAAGAAAACTGACGGTGGAAATTGCAATATTTGCAATAAACTTGTAAAGGGAAAAGGTGGCAACACCAGCAATCTCGAAAAACACTTGGGACTATATTACTCTGAAGCATTGTACCATGTTCAACTCACTTAAAGTCAAAAACCAAACAGGTAATGTCCGCATCGATCCTGAAAAAGCTGACATGTTGATCTTCTTACACAAGAATGCTGATTGAAGCTGAAAATTGAACAATGATGATCAAAAAGTACATGTAACTTCTAGTCAACGTGTATAACTGAAATTGGTATCTCAAAAACTGTTGATTGTTTCAAGTTTTTCTTTTGAAAGTTAAGGTTTACTTTAAAAACATTCTAGTCATTTTAGTCTGAGATTTATCACGAGTCTACTATGATTTATTTGTAATCACTAATATGTGCTTATTAGTTCACTGTTACCTGTTGAAAAAAAAAGTTTGAATACAAAGTTCCATTTACTGGCTTTGAATGTTTATATATTACAATGATTAACAAAGTTCTCCCATATAAATATATTTAATTAAGTGTATCTACAATGATAAAGCATGAGTATAAACTGACCAAATCATTGCTGGTCAGATGCACTAAAAGCATGATACATGGTAAGTGGTATCAGTATCGGTATCGTTAAAATACCGTATCGTTTCGTTGGTATCAGTATCGGTATCGGACCGGTTCGTGCTTAACGATATCCAACCCTAAATTGATCGCTGTATAGATGTTATTGTCATGTGGTCGCTGTGGAGATTGTTATTGTCACGTGGTCGCTGTGGAGATTGTTATTGCCACGTGGTCGCTGTGGAGATTGTTATTGTCACGTGGTCGCTGTGGAGATTGTTATTGTCATGTGGTCGCTGTGGAGATTGTTATTGTCACATGATTGCTGTATAGACTGTTATTGTCACGTGGTCGCTGTTGAGATTGTTATTGTCACGTGGTCGCTGTGGAGATTGTTATTGTCACATGCTGTATCGAATGTTAGTCACGTGGTCACTGTGGAGATTGTTATTGTCACGTGGTCGCTGTGGAGATTGTAATTGTCACGTGGTCGCTGTGGAGATTATTTTTGTCACATGATCGCTGTATAGACTTATTGTCACGTGGTCGCTGTGGAGATTTTTATTGTCACATGATTGCTGTATAGACTGTTATTGTCACGTGGTCGCTGTGGAGATTGTTATTGTCACGTGGTCGCTGTGGAGATTGTTATTGTCACATGATTGCCGCATAGACTGTTATTGTCACATGGTCGCTGTGGAGATTGTTATTGTCACATGATCGCTGTATAGACTGTTATTGTAATGTGGTCGCTGTGGAGATTGTTATTGTCACGTGGTCGCTGTGGAGATTATTATTGTCACATGATCGCTGTATAGACTTATTGTCACGTGGTCGCTGTGGAGATTGTTATTGTCACGTGATTGCTGTATAGACTGTTATTGTCATGTGGTCGCTGTGGAGATTGTTATTGTCATGTGGTCGCTGTGGAGACTGTTATTGTCACATGGTCGCTGTGGAGATTGTTATTGTCACATGGTCGCTGTGGAGATTGTTATTGTCATGTGATTGCCATGTAGATTATAATTGTCACTTGATTGCGGTTTTCGACAATTTATAAATAGCTAGACTTGTTTTGTTGACATAATTACAGAAATATTTTTTAGCAGTTGCTTTCGTTATAGAGATGTTATAGAGATTGAATTTTTTTTTATTATTAAAAGTGATTGATTCAATTTGTAGTGAGGTATTATCTTAAACCCCAATTTTTTACATTAAATAAAACCCATACCCTTCTATGAATGCATAATAGACTGTCCTTTTGTTAAATTTGGACCTTTCCATTTATGATACAAGGGTTGTTTTGGAGAAATGATTGATGAGCAGCCAGAAAGTGTACACCCTGATCAGCCTGCGAGTTCTGAGTTCACACTGCATGCAAAGGCTATTGTGGTCATAGCATGAACAGTATATCATTTGTTAGATTTTTTTTTTTTTTTTGCCCGCCACGACTAATTTAAGTTATAGTTATTTGATTATTAGCAGTCTGATAATTTATATTTAAGTTGCACTTGCTGTAGGTCTTTGCGAGGGTCTTTATAGCAATGAAAGCTCGGACGAGTTCAAAACCCAGCCTGATTGGAAAGTCAGAGTTTTCCTGAAATTGTCCCGAGTGATTATAGCTTGTCAATATGACCATATGGTGCTAAACATAATTGCTAGCATTACATACCATATCAACATTAATCCAACTATAATTCAACGTTGTTTTAGCGTTCAGTCTTCAACGTTGTTTCAACGTTTGGTTTTCAACGTTGTTTCAACGTTAGAATTTCAACGTTGATTCAACGTCAGAATTTCAACGTCCAATCAACTTTCAAATCCAACTATAAATCAACGTTGATTCAACATTGGTACCTGACGTTGATTCAACGTTGATCCAACGTTGTTGTGCCCGCTGGGCTACTTCAACAAGCTACCCGTTAAATATCTATGAAACGTGACACTCTCCCTATAAATTGGATTTTTTCCTCCAATTTGCTTGTTTCTCGAGTTTGACTCAGGCGCGGATGGTCTGCATGGGAACACCAAATGTCACAGGCATAGAAAAATATGCAGCCAGCAGGGCTCTAGATAAGAATTTCTCGGAATTGTGTACGTACTCCCTAGATTTAAAATAATTGTGTATTGTTACTCTCCGAACTTATCTTAATTGTGTAAATACTCCCTATATTTAAATTAATTTTGTACAACAAAAAATGATTTTGTTATTATACTTATGATGCAATAAACACCGAGTATTTTTTATCTTTATTTATGGAACCATTTGCTACTTTGCAATGTAAACAGTCATTACATAATACAGGAACACATAAAAAATGTCAAAACTACAAAAACAATGTCAAAACACTATTGACTAGTAAAGTTTTAAGTCTGTCAGTATAAGAATTACTAATTGAATTTTATGTTCAGTCACCGCGAAGTCGGTAATAGGAACCGCCATATAACTATCGTGACCCAGTATACATTATCCGGGCATTTGAATTTTCCGAAAACAAAAATAAAATTGTCTTCTGCTTCGATTTTTTAATAGTTATTGAATAATAATGCATTAAATTGACTGCAAAATTGTACATTGGAAGATAAATCCGGCGATGGCCTGCGATTTCACAGGGGTGTGCGAATCAAAACGGATCACGGCGAATCGCGGTGATTTTGTCGCGGTGGTCAAAAGTTATTGTCCCCGCGATGAGTGGACTCTCCGCTGATCGCGGGGACAAAATCAGTGTGTCCGCGGTGAGATAAAATCCCCGCGTTGAGTGTGATTAGTCGTAATCCGCGTGGCAGCAACTGTAACTTTATCGGCAAAAAGACGATACGTGCGTTCTTTTTTGTATTTACGTATTCAGGATTTTAAAAGCGTATCTGGTACGTCCAGAATTAATTATTTTTGCGTATTTATTGATTTTAATTGCGTAAAATACGCCGATATGCCCCTTATCTAGAGCCAGACCGGGGCTCAGACCCGGAACCTTTGGACAACCGTACCATTGCTCTACTGACTTAGCATACAGGCTAGATAATGCTACATTCATTTATATGTTATATGCAGTTATCTTATGACCCATGACAAAAATTAATACCCATACAAATCAGATTTCGGGTTTAGAGAATTGTTTCCATGTTTCTTGGATTCTCTTTAGTCATAGTCATGCATGGACGACTAAATATCAAAGTGCTAGAAAAATATTCAGCCAGGCCAGGGCTAAAACCACGGAATATGTGACTGCTGGTCAGATGCTCTACTGACTGAGCTAATTGAATGCGGACGAAGCTACGGTGTTTGATATCTATGAATTGTGACATACTCTCCCTACAAATTGGAATTTCGTTTGAATCATTTGCACGATTCTCGGAGTCCACCGGTACAGTCAATCCTGCATAATGTCACTGGGCTAAAAAATTCCCTGCAGGGTCAGGGCTTCTGGACCTTTGGACTACCATTCTAATGCTCTACCAACTGGTCAGCCTGTTAGCACGGTCCTGCAGGGATCGCCAAATGTCATAGGGCGAAAAATATGCATCTGCATGCAGGACTTTTGCACTAGCGTTCCATTGCTATAACGACTAAGCTAACTGGAAGTGATTTTATATGGTATAGTGGTTCTGGTGCGGGGGCTTGTGGGTGGGCTGGAAATCATATACCTTTCAATGGAGTTGGGGGCGTGACTAGTGCATAAAATACACATCTACGAATGGCGAGACGATTTTTGATATCTATAAATGTCCACCCACTATGATAGGATAGGGCCTATCCCATCCGGGGGTGAGGGCCACCCCTCCCTCTCCCACTGAGCTGATATGGAAAAACATAACTGACTGACACATCCGCCGTCCATAAACCCACCATGACCTTACCTAAAGCATATATAGGAATTCATAAAATGATGTAAAACATGTAAAAAGTCTTTCAGGCAGAATTTCTACAAGTTTACAAATTACATCACAGGTATCCGACACTTAATTTGGTCACTAGAACCCCCCCCCCCCTTCCCCCCCTCTTCCCCCCCTCCCCCCCCCCCCCCCCTCCACCTCAGAAAAAACAAAAACATCCAAAAATTCATTTTATTTTAATAACATTTTAAATATTTTTTATAAAAAAAAGTAATTCATATATATTTACTCCTAGAAAATTTGAAGAAAAAAAAAATAGTGTGGGTGGGGGAGGGGGGGCGGCTGGGGTGGGGGGACCAAATTACGCGCCAAATACCTGTGAATTACATAGAGTGGGTGGGGTAATTCGTATTGATCTTTGAATTCCTGTGCCAAAAGGAATGACAACCTATCAAAATTACCCCCAACTGAATAAATTATCCCACAGAATTGATGAATATTAAGCATGCAAAACTCGGCCGCAAAACTCATTGTTCCTTGCCTGTCTTACTCTTCTCATGACTGACGATTTTCATAACCCATGCTATAGACTATGGAAGGGCATAGCCGCCATAAGTCTATGTTGCTTAATTGTTTATTGCATATATGTATATGGCATCTTGCTATCATCTCTAATGTTATTTTCTCAATGCTTTGTATTACATTTCATTTTCTTAATTTGTTATTTGTATTTCCACAAACTCCAATGTATGTATATGTTGCATACTTCTTAATTATTTCTGACAAATGCAACAATGCAACATTGTAACTTGCAACCGCTAAGTCTTAAAGCTACAGAGTCCCTATATCAATCGATTTCTTCTTTGTAGGCGTGTCTTTATTTGTAAGTTCATGTTCACCAGCTCATGTCGAAATCGGGTATTTAAGCGAGCAAATATAGCGAAGGAAATCATTTACTGTATATACATCGACCAGTGCACATCGTACCTATACACAGGTAACAGTAATTTTTACAAAAATAAAAAGTTAGCTTCTTTCGGGGCTCGAACACACGACCTTCTGATTTCAAGTCCTGTGCTCTATCCACTGAACAACAACGCTACTTGAGAAAATAGTATACTAACTACCATATATTATGAGGCAAAATAACTTAACATATTTGAACGCAACTAATGATGGATCAATAAATACGCAGTCCATATTGTCGCACGTGTAAATTAACATTGCCTGGTGTAATACCGTATCTTATCAATATGAAACTAATACTTCGCCTCAAATCAACCATATCTCGACTTGAGCGCTTGATGAGTTAGTGTGCGCGCTCTTGTTATTACGTAATGCCTATTTAGTGTTAAAAATGCTACAAAATACCAATAAATAGCAGTGGTCTAGAGGTTCAGCGTAATATTTCAAATCTTACAAGTGCAAGGCTGTGGTTCAAATCCCGTTCCGGGCAACTATTTTTTTATCACATATATTCTGGAGCCGTATATTTATCGATGTTACCTGTACGGAGGCTAAATACAAATGTGAAATTTTACGTATCGATTTCTTTTTATATACCGACTTTTGGGGTGTTCGTCGATTTGAAACTACTTCACACGTGACTCATTCATATTCATGAGTTATTACCAGTTAAAATAGGGACTGTACAGCTTTAACGGGTTAATTGTTTTTCCCTGGTGTGTACATATTTTTTGTTTCTTTGTGACAATTTCAACATTACAATATTGCAATTTTCTAATCGGTGTTCTTCGCTAAATGAGTTGTTCTCTTATTGTATTTCTACCCTATCATTATCAACCTGTATGTGCGATTTGTTTATCGACCGTAGCGCCACTTAACGTCTTAATTGTATTAACTCACCATTATGACGTTCAGTGTCGCTGCGAAATTACTAACTGCTCCCTACAGAAATTCGAGACGTTGCGAATGGCAGATTCTACACGTAAGGTCGAGAGGATGCGGATATGAGAACTGCAGGATGGCAAAAGCGAATATTTCAGGAACCGAACGGTAACTACACCATATTTCTTTATTTGGCCAATAGTTGAACTTGTATATTTGGCTAATTGTTGAACTTGTATTTTTGTTTCATACACTGGAGTCTGAAAGTTGACGAATTTTAGGATTTTTATCTCTCTATATCAAAGGGAAGTCACTCCGAGTGTATCACCTTTTTGGCAAACTTTTAATAAACCCTAGCCGTAGCCGAGGGTTATTCAAATATATTTAGTAGTTTTCAGTTTATGCTCTGGACAAGAATTAATTTGTTTAAATCTTATTCGAATTGAAATTACAGACCATATTTATGTATTTGTCATCGTTTTCGTGTGTTACACATACTCCCGTGTAGAGAAACCGAAAGTAGATCGACTGTACAGCACACGTGTATTCGGTAACGTTACTGTAGTGTAGACTGTAGAGCAGTTCAGATATTAACAGCAAAACTCAGCTACGTGTTATAACTTATATTAAATGTTGACAAACTGTACTAGATCTGTTTGTTAGAAATGATTTTTTTTTGTACCTCCATTGGCTTTGAAGAATATATGGACATGCATACTTAAAGGGACACTTGAAGTATTTGAAATGGGTGTCTTGATATATATATCCAGTATCATTTTTACTTTTACCCTGTTTAGATTTAAATAAATCAAAATTTAAGTATGCACTATTTCGTCTTAATATATTATGAGTTTTAATATATTATTGGTGCAATAATATCTGAATATCAAAAACAAATGGCTTAATACAATTCTTATAATTAACATTAATGATTGAACAAATGCAATTTATGTAGTAAAACTAACGGGACGCCGCTAGTTTTTAAAAAATCAAGATTGCCATGATTGTGTCCCTTTAACAGATCTCTGTGTACATGTAAATGCATTATTACTTGTCTAAGTACATCTTTTTTGTTTCACCTATGCTTCAGTAGTTTACCAATACATGGGAATGGGGATGGGTGGGGGTATGCCTCCCAAAACTCTGTAAAGTTGGGGTAAACATAGATAGACGTACTGCACTAATATCTTGGAAGCCCACAATTAACCTAAAGTTCATCAACATTTTCAGGTACAGAAGTTGAATGAAGAACATTAAAGAAGACAACGATACCAAGTCACTTTAGTTGGAACAAAGACACGCCAAAACCAGACAGTGACATACGGCGCATGATGAGCGTTCAATAAAAAGAAGACGAATTCTGGTCGAGCAGACTAGCACTGATTGTCCTATTGAAAGTAACCAGGATGTCTCGATGTTTGACAGTGAACTTAGGTTCATGCGAAGAAATAATTGTAAGTGATAATCTACTAAGCAGTATGAATGGAGAGGTATCCGAGGAAACAGTAACGCTTGATGAAAAGGCGTATGTGTCTGTACCTACTCAGACTCGCTAGTCGAAGGATGTATTCAATTGAAAATTGTAGAAAGGATAGCGCCGGGATTCATTTTTACACAGGACTTGAAAATTCTTTTTAAATTTTACATTGTTCTACACACTTTAGGCCCAGCAGCTTATTGTTTGAACAATGTATACCACAGTGTTGTAAGCATAGTCGTTTCGGATAAATTTTTCATGTTTCTGATTAAATTACGAAACAGTGGTTGTGAATGTTGTAATAACCTGGATTAATTTTATGTCAAGACTGTGGAAATAAATAAATATTTGACCATCTCAAGAACTGGTCGGGTACTTTTCTCCATCAGGATTTAAAAAACGTTATCCATCCATCTACTCGAGTTATTGTTGATTGTACGGAATGTCTTATAAAAAAAACAAGCAATCCTAAATCGCAACAAAAACATTCTCAACATAGAAAAACAGAAACACTGTGAAAGTTTTAGTGGGTGCTACACCAGGAGGACTAGTATCATTTGTTTCAGCGGCCTATATTTGGAGGCAGTGCGAGTGACCGACAGATTACTAAACGTAGTTCATTATAACACAGTTGTGATGCAAACTACAGCATTATGGCTGACAAAGGATTCAATGTGCAAGATCGTTTTGCTCCACGTAATGTTTCTATTAATATACCAACATTCTTTAAGAAAAAGAACAGAATGATGGGAGAAACTTTAATCAGAGACCGTAGAATAGCAAGTAAACGTGTTCACATCAAGAGACTAATAGGACTTTCAAAAACCTACAGAATTCTAATCGAACCAATGATGGCGATTGACACCAAACTTTCATCTGAGATCATATTTATTTGTTTCATGTGCAATTTTAGATCCAGCATAATTCCCAAGCATGCCTAGCTCAGAACAGTTGACTTACATTTGGGCAGCGGCATTATTATTCAATGTTGACTGAGTATAAAACAAAGTAGACATATAAATTACCAGTCACTCGATTTGACTATATGACCGGCGTGTTATAAATCATGTAATAAAACAGTCATTTGATGACGTCCCGGTCAATAGTAACAATATTTGCCCTCGGTGAATCGAAGGACCATGTTAACTATTCACACATGATCCTTCCATATACCTCAAGCAAATAGTAATAACTTAACCGGAAAGTCATTAAATAGCTGTATATAATTCCACCAACTGAAAATACACTTGATTGTAGTTTTATCTCTCACACTTTTTTAGCTCTACTGGCCGAAGGCTTATGGGATGATTTGTCCGTCCGTTAACTTTTGCCTTGTGAACACTAGGGCCTTCAATATTAATGGGATCTTTTCGAAACTTTGCCAGTGTCTTTATATCAATGAAAGCTCGGACAAGTTCGAAAACCAGCCAGATCGGAGTAATTTCATCGGAGTTAAGACCCTTGTTTTGCAGGAAAATGCCATATTACGCCTTGTGAACACTCGAGCACCTTCATTTATTATTTGATCTTTACCAAAGTTGCACAGATTGTTAATATCAATGAAACTTGGACAAGTTCGAAAACCAGCCAAATCAGATTAGTAACACCGGAGTTATGGCCCTTGTTTTTTTTGAAAAATGCTATTTTCTGCCTTGTGAACACTCAAGGGCCTTCAATATCAATCGGATCTTTACGAAACGTTGCCAGTATCTTTATATCAATAAAAGCTCGAACAAGTTCGAAAACCAGCCAGATTGGAAAAATTTAACCGGAGTTATGGCCCTTGTTTGGCTGAAAATGCCATATTAAAGGGAATGTAGCGCCACAGCCAAACCATCTTTATTATTGAGAATTCTGAAATACTTGAATAAGGGTGAAAGAATTATCAAAATCGGATGATAAACAAAGAAGATATGATCATTTGAAGTTTCTGTTAAAACGGATATGGAAGCAGCCATTTTGAGAGCTATGACATCACGGTTCTAAATGACCATATATGGAATATTTATAAAAATGACAGCAACTGTATGAAAAATATGTAATACTTAATGGCAATAATGATCTATATCACCAGTATAAAAAATCATTCATTTGCAGTGATTTTCCTCGTTTTAAATGATATTTATCAATATTCCATATATGGTAATATGGAACTATGATGTCATAGTTCTAAAAATGGCGGCTCCCATATTTGTTTTAGAACAACCTTTAAATGGTCATATCTTTTTTGTTTATCATCCGATTTTGATAATTCTTTCACCTTTTTCCAAGTTTTTCAGAACTCTCAGTAATAGAGTTTGTTTGGCTGTGGCGCTACATTCCCTTTAAGCCTTGTGAACACTCTAGCACCTTCATTTATTATTTGATCTTTACCAAACTTGCATACAGATTGTTAATATCAATGATAGCTCGGACAAGTTCGAAAACCAGCCAAATCGGATCAGTAACACCAGAGTTATGGCCCTTGTTAGTCCCCTTCCGGTCCGGACCGGAGGGGACATTAGGTTTGCCCCCAGTACGTCAGTCTGTTTTTTTGTCCGGACTGCAACTTGGTCAAGCATCGTGGGATTTTGAAATAACTTGGCACAAATGTTAACGATAATAAGACGGCGTGTCGCGCGCAAGATCCAGGTCTCTAGCTCAAAGGTCAAGGTTGGAGGTTAAAGGTCAGAAATACGCTTGTCCAAGCTGAAATTTGTCTTGCATCGTGGGATTTTGAAATAACTTGGCACAAATGTTAACCATAACGAGACGGCGTGTCGCGCGCAAGATCCAGGTCTGTAGCTCAAAAGTCAAGGTCACAGTTGGAGGTTAAATGTCAGAAATACGCTTGTCCAGGCTGAAACTTTGTCGTGCATCGTGGGATTTTGAAATAACTTGGCACAAATGTTCACCATAATGAGACGGCGTGTCGCGCGCAAGATCCAGGTCTCTAGCTCAAAGGTCAAGGTTGGAGGTTAAAGGTCAGAAATACGCTTGTCCAGGCTGAAATTGGTCTTGTATCGTGGGATTTTGAAATAACTTGGCACAAATGTTAACCATCACGAGACGGCGTGTCGCGCTCAAGATCCAGGTCCGTAGCTCAAAAGTCAAGGTCACAGTTGGAGGTTAAATGTCAGAAATACGCTTGTCCAGGCTGAAACTTTGTCGTGCATCGTGGGATTTTGAAATAACTTGGCACAAATGTTCACCATAATGAGACGTTGTGATCTTTCATCTGATCTTTACGAAACTTTACCAGATTGTTAATATCAACGAAAGGTCGGACAAATTCGAAAACCAGTCAGATTGGACCATTTACATCGGAGTTATGGCCCTTGATTTTCTGAAATATGCTATATCTTGGCCTCATTAAGACGAAAGGGCCTTCATTTGGCCGGATTTAATTGAAACTTTGCAGGGATGATCAGTACCAAGCCTAGTTGTACATAGTCACCGTGTTCCAGTTGAATGATTTTGGCGAAGTTATAGCCTTTTAAAGGTTTTAATACACAAACTTTGTTCCGACTAGTTTTCCTGAACCACTGGCCGGATTAAACGAAAAAATTTAGGGATGATCAATTCCATGTCTAGTTGTGAAAATCATCGCCATGTTCCGGTTGAATGATTTTTGGCGGAGTTGTGGCCCTTTAAAGGTTTTTGGCGGAGTTATGGCCCTTTAAAGGTTTTAATACACAAACTTTGTCTGATCTACTTCTGAACCCCTCGCCAGATTTCAATGAAACTTTGCAGGGATGATCAACACCAAGCCTAGTTGTGCATTTCATCGTCGCATTCCGGTTTACAGATATTTGGCAGACAGATATTTGGCAGAGTTATGGTTTTGATACACAATTTTTTTCCGGGCTAGTTCTCCTGAACCCCATGGCTGGATATAGACGAAACTTGACAAGGATGATCAGTATCAAGCCTATTTGTGCATATCATCGCCATATTTTGGTTGAATGATATTTGGCAGAGTTATGGCCCTTTAAATGTTTTAATACACAAACTTTGTCCAGATTAGTCTCTTCTGAACTCTTTTCCAGATTTCAGCGAATCTTGGCGGGGATGATCTGCACTAAGCCTAGTTGCACCTGTCATTGCCATGGTTTGGTTGAATGAATTTTGGCATAGTTATGAGCTCTTAAAGGTTTTAATACACTAACTTTGTCTAGACTAACTCTCCGGAACCGCTGGCTGGATTTCAACGAAACTTTGCAGGGATGATCAGTACCAAGCCTAGTTGCCTATATCATCACCAAGTTCCGGTTGAATGATTTTTGAAAGACTTGTGGCCCCTTATACATAAACTTTATTTTGAGCCAGTAGAGCGTCCACAGGGCCTCTTGTTTATCATTATCAGACTCACAAGAGACGTTATTGTTGGTGCTAATTTGCAACAGAAATTATAAATATTATAATTGATTTGCCTTTTTATATCGTATAGGACGGTTAACAGTTTTAAACGCCGGTAGTTAATGGCTAATTTCATGAAGTACTCGCACGTTTGCTACCAATGTTTAAAACCTGACCGCGAAAAAACACAGAAAATGCGAATCAGTTAGCCCAACTTAGGTCAACTCTCATAACCGGCTAAATTCTTATCATATGCATGAACTGTATACAATTCATTCTATGATCATCATCCAGCAATGATGTAGTTAGTCAGGCACTGCATGTTGACTGACAGTGGTTTTACTAGAATTGAACTAGGTCTTCCTCCACCAATAAAACTGGTTGCCACATAAGGTGTTTTAAACTTTAAATTAAAGGGACACACTGCAATCTTTATTTGTTTAAAACTCCTGTTAGTTTTCCTGCATAACTTGCATACATGTATGTGCAAACATTCCTCTTCAATATAAGAATAGTTCAAAACAAATTTAATTTAAAATACATATGTTACAAACTTCTAAATATATATTTAAACATTTGGTAATATAAAAAAATATATGAAAACTCGAGTTTATTTAATAATATGCAAGCAAGTTGAAAGTTAAGACGATACTGAATTAAATAAATCTAGTTGCTTCAATATTTCACTGTTGATACAGACATCAAAATTGCCATGTGTCCCTTTCATTCAGACTAGTTTCTGTAAATGTGCCACCTGTGAATGATTAAAAAAATAAAAACATACAATAAAATATATATTATTTCATTCAGGTTTGTTATATTTCTTTATTTACAATCAACATAAATGGTCAGAATAATTTATTAATCATTTACCTGTCTTTGGCAAACATATTTTAAAGTGTCGATATCTGTAAAACCTTTAAGCTAAAATTCAGTTCAATTTGACCCGTTTAAGCCCCTCATTTAGATGCCAGATTTGAGCCATACCTAGATCATTAAAAATTTGGTTGTTTAAAGGGGGTACATCAGGATTTTTCTAGAAACATCTTAAATTATAAAATTGTTCCAGTTCATGATAAAACACTTATATCAATCAAAATATTATGTTGGAACCATTTTGTTAATGTCTAAACTTTGAAAACACCATATAGCTAGAACGGAATCGGACGTAAAATGCTGAAATAACCCTGGTGCGTCACCTAGGATAGAACGTATTACTGTGCAGAATGAATTTCTTTACAAATAAGGGATAATTTTTAGGCTCATTCATTATGTTTTGGCCAAGTAGAATAGAAAATATCAATATTTGTCATTTTTAAGTCGGACACCTAGACCCCCATGAAAAGCCTGATGTACTCCCTTTAAGGCAGGTTTGCTGTATATTACAAGCACATAATTACGCACTAATCTAGTCCGAAACAGTTGATCATAATACACATGATTGTATCACGAACAGATGTATCATATCTGTTCTACAAGAACATAAAGCTCCTCGGACAAATCAATAATTCATTTGCATATTTATTACACTAGTGTAAATGTTATAAATATATCATGGCTTTATTACACTCCGACACTGCTAGTTTGTAAGAAATTATCGTTTATCTGGCGTGTAGACAACTGTTTCTAATTAATAATTTCTTTATAGAAAAACTTGTTCAAAAAAGCTGGTTCAAAATAAACGATCATAAAATGTCTGCAACTTTGCCAGCATACTGGAAATAAAGCCATCATCTCTTTCAATGCGGATACACTTGATGTCTGCTAGTGTATAAACAATGAAGTCACAGTGCAATCCAGTGCAAAACAACTGCCCTTGAACCTGATAATAATAGTTATGATTTTTATCCAGGCAAAATCCAGTCGTCAAATTTAAGATATGGAAACGTTACAGGTGTGATATCTTTGTCTTTGGCAGAGTAAGGGCACTTAATTTCAATTACTAAATCTGTCGAAACTATTCCATCTGGTGAAGAGGCAAGGAATGGTGAAGTTTCAGATACAAAAATTCCACACATGTCTACCTTGCATTTGCATAAGTGTTCGTAACTTTTTACAGCCTCTTTTTCAAACTTTAACCCATGACCTGTCGCTTTAGATTTGAAGAATTTTGTGTCGATTAGATCTTTGGACAGCTTCGAGAGGTCTGTGCGATCTGTTGCCTTACAAATTCTGGCAAAATGAGATGAATAAATTCTCTTCTTCCTCCCTTCATGCCATAACTCATTTGCACATTGACCTAGAGTTCTTTCCTCGATGCTGTTAACTAGACCATTAGAAACATTTGTCAAACCCATTCTCTTCAGGAAAATGTCCTTGGGTTTGTTCATAAGATAATCATGGTCCTTGGCGACGGCCCTGATATTCGTGGATTCATATAACTCCGCTATTGGCATTTTTGAAACTTGACTGAAGTTCAAACAAGTATTTCTAAAGTAAGACGGATACCATTTAGTTCCAATGTATTGTGAAAGTCGCGGTTCAAATAGTACATTTGTGCTCTCATCAGCTCCAGGCATTTATATATCACGTGCCTTTGCAGGTGATCCCATATATTTCTTCACTTGATGAAATTATTGTAGTTTTTCCGTGCATGTGTTCTCCACAATGACAGACCCCGTTTTCTGAAACATATGGGCAGCCTAAAGTACGACACAAACATGCTTAGTGAACATTTGGGCCCATCCCAGCACCACATTCACACTGTGATTCTAAAACTTCACCATCTCGTGAGATACGGTCCACAATGTAAACAACCGCCTTCTTCATTTCTGCTCGACTTGCACTTTTCACAAAACAGCGAACTTCCGACTTATGTATTCTCATGTAACACAGATGCTTCTCCTTGTACAAATTTAATGGAGTTTGATCAAACTGCTTGTCGAATTTCATGACATATGAATGAAGTTATGTCTTCCATTTCAACATGTGCAAATTTGTTGTCACTGTTCAGATCCAAATAGCTCAGTGGATCAGGCAGTTTCATAACATACTCAGCTCGGACTGGACTATTTGGTCTACCAAAGTTTGAGTTTCTGTCATAAGCATCCAGTCTGAAAATATACAAAAGCATCCCATCACCACTAAATTAAAAAATAGGAATTTACAAAGATGAAATCGTTTTTCTTTTCTTTTCTTTTTATATTTAACGTTATGGACTTAAGGTGTAACACGCCCATTGATTGTTGCATTGAGTTGTGTGTGAATTAAAATTTAAATGCCATGTTGTCATTCACATCTAGGCCAAAATTAAAAATGAATAACTTATATACTCATCACAAATGACACATATGCTGCCAAAAAATCCACAGAAAAATGGGGGTCATGTATCTTCTAAGAAAGAACGTGTCTCATGAATGAATGGTCCCTTTAAACACATAAAAAAGAGTATGATAATGGACCTTTGGAAACGGCCGAGCACGACACATACGAAATATTGCAGTCTCGGTTTGATTGAGACCGTTCATGATCGGTAGTGAAATATGCTAGCTACCGCTCACGCCCTCTAGCCCCGGGTTGAGCAGAACTCAATATTAATAAAATCAACAGCACACAATTTTAACCATCCCGAAGATGGCATGCATATGGGCCGATATGGCGGTGGACATGGAGTCATCCTTCTTTAATGTATTCCCCATGTCGTACGGCGTATGGTCCCAGTATCTAATAAAATGAAATGCCCCGAAGAGCGAAATAAATATAATGGAATTTAGTTGGGAGCAGCGGTTATGAAGCCTGCGTATAAAAAGCAGACAACATATCCTATGAGTGGTTAAACAATACCCAGAGCCTTTTATCGGCCGGAGTAGTGGAACCACCGAATCAAAAATTAAGTAAGAAAACAAAAGAAATTGAAAATGTACCACCGATAACTAACTATAAATATCGGGCTCAGCGATCTCCAAAGATCGAATGTATAACAGTACTGATTGCAAGGGCGGGGAGACGTTTTACTGCCGCCATACTGCACAAGCAACGCCACTGTGCTATAAAAAAAGAGTATGATAATGGACCTTTGGAAACGGCCGAGCACGACACATACGAAATATTGCAGTCTCGGTTTGATTGAGACTGTTCATACACTGAGATGCCATAATATTGTATTCATACACTCATTTCCATATAAGCAAAATAAATTAAAAACTCACAATTTTAACATGGCAATGCTTGAAAAATGTTACAAATAGATCAACAATGTGATATAACCAAAAATAGCACTTTAATTTCGTGAAAATGCCTTTTTTACAAAAAGAAATGAGAATTATTTATTGACGCCATTATGCAACTACCCCAGGCAGACACCTACCCCAGGCAGACACCTACCCCAGACAGACACTACCCCAGGCAGACACTGCCTGTGTTGCAATGGGTGTGCTACACCTTTATCAAAATGCGTGGTAGAAAATGGGATAAATTACCCCCACCCACTTACAGTAATACACATCGCAAACAAAACACATAACCTTAGTACAAAAACATTATTTTATAAAACATATTGGTATAGAACAGCCTATAAATTAAATAGAGATATTTTAAATACGAAAAGACTGCACTGTTTTCATGGTTTCATGAACAGCTAAACTGAAACACGGCACCGGCGGTCTCAAAAATACTTATTATCTACGTAAACAATACACTTACCGCTCAATAAGCTCCTTCGTACGGCCTGATAAGCGTGCATTTTGTTTTCTGAGTTCGTCTCTCAGTTGATTTAATGTTAAAGAGCAATAGTTTGCTGATATTTTGCGTTTATGTTTGTTCGGCGCCAAGGGAGATAATCCACTAATATTCCTCATTTCGGAACACTCGAAATGCATTCGTTGAGGATAACAACAAAACTTTCCGATTGCGAAATGGGATCAGTCGTTATTTTTCGCCAAAAGTCAGCGCCTCCTGTCGTCATAATACGACACTCGTCATTCTGACAAATTCCTAATTATATAATTCTAAGTGCTTACTTCTATATTCTATGTCTCCATGTATTTGTTTGTTGTTGCTGTTGTTTTAATTGAAATGTTTGTATGAATATGAAATATAGCACAAGGTGATATAGCACAAGCCGTAAATAAATAAACGATTAAAAAAACGAAAATAGGCACTTAGAAGTTAAAATTTGAAAAATAGACACTTAGAAGTTAAAATTTGAAAAATAGCAATAAATACCAACATTTGACATAGATAGAAAATGAAATGTAATACAAAGCATTGAGAAAATAACATAAGAGATGATAGCAAGATGCCATATACATATATGCAATATGCAATAAAGCATCATAGACTTATGGCGGCTATGCCCTTCCATAATAGACTGTGTTACGGTCCTTTGCTCTTCTCTGCAATAGGACCGTTAGGGGGTATTGTATCGACGACGTCGATTGGTTACTATGTCGAAACGTTCTGTGTCAAAAGAGACGTTTTGATTGGTTAGACTGAGTATTGTTGGGAAAGCCCCACTCGCAACGTAAACTTTGGCGCGATGTGTCAAAATATATTGCGACCGACATGGAATTTTGGTTGGAGCCTGAAAACAACACGTATGACACTCAGTGGATATGATGTGAAAGTGAATGCTTCAATAATAACGATTCGACACTGGAAAACGGCCGATTGTAGGTAAGCGCATAGATACTGAATTATCCCCCCCTATTGCATTTTAGTTTCCACTGATTCAAGTGATTTTTTTTATCCTGCTTTTAATTGTATATACACATTTTGATCCTCCTTCACGTGTACATAGTCACTTTGAATACTGTGCGAGTTCCAGAGGAACCCTGCACATTATCAGAAGAAGAAGATTGTCACGACAAATTATGCGTGTCAGAGTCTTCAGTGTTGAATTTATTCTATATTTAGAACATAGTTGTGTTTGTCCTCATTGTCTGTGTGGGTCCCGGGTCGTTTCGCCCACAATCCCGTTCGCCCACCAAAGTCGTTTCGCCCACCATTTGTCATATTTTTGTTGTAATAACGGGAAATTAGTAAATATAATCACAATCAATTGCTTTGTGTAATAGTTGCTTTAATCTGTGACATTTTGACATTTTGTGGTGCCTTTTTTTATTTTTTTTTATTTTTTTATTTTGTTTTTCACAAGCAAGAAAATATTGTGCAATACATATAAAGCGTAACTGCATACAACATAACTAGTCTAATCGTCTGTTATTGCCGCCTGGTTGTCATCAACATCTGACGGAGCATACTGACGGGCGCAGCCTCTCAATACTTGAGCTGTGGTTATTTCATCGTCGGAATATCTGCTCCACAATTTCTGGATGCCTTCCTCGAGCTTGGTGTATCTTGTTCTGGTCTCCCTAGTCAGCAGATTGTCAGTGACTAGACGGGACTGTAGTTCCACGAGCTCTGCCTCCTTTCGCAGGAGAGGGACTAGACGGTAAAACGTTAGCCCGATATGACCGGCTCGGTGGTTTAGTCTGTAGTGCCACCCTGGTAATAAAATAGCAATACTATTTTCAATAAGTTTAATTTAAAACTAGGTTTATACCAACGTTCACGAAGATAGAGTAAATGCTTTGCAAATTTCGCTCCGCGGATAGCCAAAAACAGGAAGAAAAACATACAAATAAACGTACCTTCAACGTCATTGTTGGTTCTAATGCTGCAGCCAAAAACCGACCATGACCGAACATCGAACACGCGATTCCTCATCCACTGTTTGTCGATGTAAACCACTAGTTTCTTTAGTGGTTCAGTGTTGGCCTGCCCCTTTAACTCGTTGAATGTCGGTGGAATGTGTCTAGCTGGCAGGAAAGGGAGGGCAAGCAACTGTCGTATGTAGCCATGCACTGCGGCCCGCTGACTGTATGTCGGCTTCAGACCGCAATCCTGGACATTACGCCACACTGCCTGTGTCCAGTGGAACACACACCCCTTTATGGCTATCCCGGGGAAAACTTCCCTGACTGCAACCCATGCTCCTGTAATTCCAGTAAGAAGACATTAACATTAACATGTACTCTTTACTCCTATAAAATAAAAGGATGGTTAGATTACGTCCTATAAGTAAAGAGTACCGGTAATAGCTTGTCAAGTACTGCCATTATTTACTATATAGTTGTATTATACATGTATGTATATGTGTGTACCTGTCTCGAAATCAACGACAAACACCTCTACAGCTGGTTCTACAAGAACTTCCTTCAGTTTTGTTAGTACAGCCACGTAGTCTGCCTTCCGACGCTGAGACATCATAACGAAGGCAAGTGGAACTTGCTTTTTGCAGTCGTCCTTCTGAATAAAGGCGTGTATAGACATCAGTTGACCGTTATTGAACGGTTCATACATTACCTGAAATAAAAATAAATTATTAAATATCTAACATCGGAAATCGGAAATCCTACCAAACGAAACAGCTTGTGACATACTAATACAAAACATATATGTGTATAAATCAATTATTTGACATACCTTGAAAGTGCCATCCATGTACCAGCGATTGGCCTGCTTCAATAGCCGCAGCTGGTTCTGCGTCGAGAAAATGAAATGCCGAGCATTTTCCACGCGTGTGTCGGCCACTAGAAAGTCTTCGCATTGAAGGAAGTCGGTGTTTACCTGGTGTAATAAATATTCAGATTGAGTTAAAATAACAATATTAAGTTTAATAATATTTTATTGTAGATATGTTATAATACATCAATTCAACATCACAATATTCATAGCAGCATATGCAAATGGATTGATAACAATATTGCAACAGTACGTGTCAATGTATTCATTCAGTTGATTTAAAAAAGAACCTTTAAATGTTATGTTATCGTTGACATAAATACACACTTGCCTACTATCCTTTATTAATGTAAAAAGCTACTTACTTGACAGAACAGACAGTCAGTATTACACTGCTTCATACAGATTTTACACGGCTGCTTTGGCACCGGCATTTTGAAAATTAAAGTTCACTTTTTAAATTTTTCATCCATAAAATGAAGATGTTGAAACATATAATTTGCTAACAAAATAATGTAATTACAAAAAACAAGTTTCGCATTATATATACGATTAATAACCATGACATGTGTCAAACTCTTCCTGGCATAAACATTTTAATTATCAAATAATTTCCTGTAAATGTTGCAATTTGCAGCATAAATATGGCACGTGTCTAATTTTTAGGTAAGACTTCTTTTTTCTTTACCATATTTCAAATATAAATATGCCATGTGTCAAACTCTAAGGGAAATATCAATATCAATATCAACAAAATAATCTTAAGTTGCGATATAGCAGGGTTCTTATTAATAAAAAAAATGATATATATATATATATATACGGCACGTGTCTAAACAGTAGTCGAATTAACACAATTAACAATCTAATTAGGACGCCCGTGATGCATATTAATGACAGCTGAGTGTGAAACGAGAATTTAGACGTATTGCTAATGTGTGAACACGCAGGGGGTCGCGGGAGGTGTTTATTTTATTGATAATCGCTCTATCCTTGTGTTAACACCCGACTATGCTCTTCTAAATAACGTCGGTGTAAGGTTCGATTATATTTTTCTCCTACTGATATTTAATTTCCGCTTCAATAGGTCTACTTTTTTTGAAGATTGATCGATGAATTATCGATGATATTAAATTGTTTATCAGTTACCTGTTGCACTTTCTTATTGTATGGTATTGCATTCGCAACACAAATCTGGCACATGTTTTTAAACAATATATTATTCTCCAGCTTGTATACTCTGGCTTGTATTACTTCTAATATACTTACTTAAGAAATAGACTATGGAAATACTTTTGATCGGGTTATTTAGCAGACAATATCAAAATAATTAATACATCATTGTACTGTCGTTTTGCAATAATAATTAAAAATACAAAAACTATTATATTCTTTTTAAAAACAACAATAATTCATTATTAATGTTTCCATTATCACCATACATTTCTATTTTATGATTATAATAACACTAATGCTAATATATTGCGATTTTCTGATAAGCATAACATACCCCTACATTCATTACTATATACATATACCCGGTGGGCGAAACGACTATGTGCGAAACGACCGGTGGGCGAAACGACCTGTCTCCGTCTGTGTGTTGGGAGGTGTAATGGATGTATATATGTGTATATGTGTAAGTGTAATCTCTTATGTTGTGCCATATCCTGGTGCGGATTCAGGAGAGAGGATAATCCGAGCCTTCTCTGACCCCAAAAGCCTTCTTTTTGGGAGGGGTATGGGGGGGGGAGGAGGAGGGGGGAAATCCAAATGGGGAGGGGGGGGGGGGGCAACGTACACAGCCAAATCAAAATCGTAAAAAAGGGCTGGTATTGGTAAGGTCAGAGAAGGCTCGGATTAGGGAGAGGAATGGGGCGGGGTCATGCTCTGCGCACATATACCCACCCATTTCTTTTTATGAATTCTGGTGCATTTTCAGATTATTGAACTGACCCCTCACCCACCATCATCACCACCACACTGCTACTTCACTACTTAGAATTTTATAAAAAAAAAAACACGTCCCACAGTCTCTGAACCATATTCGAGCCAGGTACTGTAAGTGAAAGTGTACTCTCCTAAACTTATGTCACATTGTGTTAATCAGTGATACAAAAAGCCTCACAGTAAACACTTCATAGGAAACAAGACTGCCATGATAATCATAATTGATCGTGTACATTATCGGTAGAAATAATTTCCTCTTTTTTTTTTTAGAAGATAACTTCTTAAAGGGACACTGTCCGTACCTTTTAGCATATAAACACCCAATAATTATGTTCGCAAACAATATACACTAAACATTTTTCAATATTTACTAATTAAAAGCAAGATTGTTTAACGGAATTCAATCGCGGTACAAAAAAAAAGCAAATCCACTTCGTGGGTTTGAACTCGCAGCCCAAACTCGCAGTAAAAAGTGTGCGTGAGCGTAAAGTTGTCGGAACTCGCTCCCAACTGAGCTAAGCGGGCTATACATATTACCACAGGCACCCGGCACAGAGCTTAGATAGTAAAAGATGGATTTGAGTGGTTAAAATATTAATTAATTGAGTTCTGGACCCCCAAAAAATGGTTATATATATGTATATATATTAATTAATATTTTAACCACTCAAATCTATCTTTTACCAGCCTAGCTCTGTGCCGGGTGCCTGTGTGAAAACCTAGTGCGCTATGGAAGTCACGTGAACGCATAAAAGGTAAATATTGTGTGTCCCACTTTATTTACATTTAATAATTAAAACTTTTTTTTTTTCAAACTCACGAATGTATTCCTACATACTTCTTAGGGTCTATCCTCATGTTTTCATGTATACATATCAATGAATAAAAGTCAGACAGTTACTTGGTTATGCTCAATATCTGCTTACTTACGGACAGTGTCACTTTAATCTCACAGCAATCTTTATTTTTTTAAAAACTTGCGACGTTCCCTTAGTTTTTCACATAACTTGCATATATTAATTATATTATCAGAACCGTATACCCGGTAAAGCAATTTTTTTTTTTTCATATTACTTTCTGGTGATTATATTGCACCAATAATATATTAAACCTATCGTATAATTATAAAAAGAAATGAAAACTTAACACTTTTTTTTTTTTTAAATTATATCTGATTTTTAGCTCTACTGGCCAAGGGCCAGCAGAGCTTATGGGATGGTGTGTTGTCCGTTGTCCGTCCGTCGTCCGTTAACTTTTGCTTGTGTACACTCTAGAGGCCACATTTCTGGTGCAATCATCATGAAACTTTGTCAGAATGTTTGTCTCAATGAAATCTCGGTCAAGTTCGAAAATGGGTCATGTGGGGTCAAAAACTAGGTCACTAGGTCAAATATTGGAAAAACCTTGTGTACACTCTAGAGGCCATATTTTTGACCCGAGCTTGATGCAACTTTGTCAGAGTGTTTGTCTTAATTATATCTTGGCCAAGTTTGAAAATGGGTCACATGGGGTTAAAAACTAGGTCACTAGGTCAAATACTTGAAAAACCTTGTGTACACTCTAGAAGCCGTATTTCTGACCCAATCTTGATGAAACTTTGTCAAAGTCACGGTTTGTCTTAATTATATCTTGGTCAAGTTCAAAAATGGGTCACATGGTGTTAAAAACTAGGTCACTAGGTCAAACTTTGGAAAAAACGTGTGTACACTCTAGAGGCCATATTTTTAACCCGATCTTGATGAAACTTCGTCAGAATGTTTGACTCAATGAAATCTCGGTCAAGTTCAAAAATGGGTCATGTGGGGTCAAAAACTAGGTCACTAGGTCAAATACTTGAAAAAAATTGTGTACACTCTAGAGGTCATATTTGTTACCCAATCTTGATGAAACTTTGTCAAATTGTTTATCTTAATTATATCTTGATCAAGTTTGGAAATGGGTCACATGAAGTTAAAAACTAGGTCACTAGGTCAAATATTGGAAAAACCTTGTGTACACTCTAGAGGCCATATTTTTGACCCGAGCTTGATGCAACTTTGTCAGAATGTTTATCTTAATTGTTTGTCTCAATGAAATCTCTGTCAAGTTCGAAAATGGGTCATATGGGGTCAAAAACTAGGTCACTAGGTCAAATATTGGAAAAACCTTGTGTACACTCTAGAGGCCATATTTTAGACCCGAGCTTGATGCAACTTTGTCAGAATGTTTGTCTTAATTATATCTTGGTCAAGTTTGAAAATGGGTCACATGGGGTTAAAAACTAGGTCACTAGGTCAAATACTTGAAAAACCTTGTGTACACTCTAGAAGCCGTATTTCTGACCCAATCTTGATGAAACTTTGTCAAAATGTTTGTCTTAATTATATCTTGGTCACGTTTAAAAATGGGTCACATGGTGTTAAAAACTAGGTCACTAGGTCAAACTTTGGAAAAACCGTGTGTACACTCTAGAGGCCATATTTTTGACCCGATCTTGATGCAATTTTGTCAGAATATTTGTCTCAATTATAGCTTGCTAAAATTCGAAAATGGGTCACACAGGGTCGAAAACTAGGTCACTAGGTCAAATACTTGAAAAACCTTGTGTACACTCCAGAGGCCATATTTCTGACCCGATCTTGATGAAATTTTGTCGAAATGTTGTCTTATTTATATTTTGGTCAAGTTCGAATATGGGTCCCATGGGGTCAAAAACTAGGTCACTAGGTCAAATACTTGAAAAACCTTGTGTACACTCTAGACGCCATATTTTTTTTCATTCGATCTTTACCAAACTTTACCAGATTGTTAATGTCAAAAACAGCTCGCTAAAGTTTGTTTTTAGCTTATGGGATGGTGTGTAGTCCGTTTTCCGTCGTCCGTTAACTTTTCTTGTGTATACTCTAGAGGCCAAATTTCTGATGCAATCATCATGAAACTTTGTCAGAATGTTTGTCTCAATGAAATCTTGGTCAAGTTCAAAAATGGGTCATGTGGGGTCAAAAACTAGGTCACTAGGTCAAATACTTGAAAAAACTTGTGTACACTCTAGAGGTCATATTTGTTACCCAATCTTGATGAAACTTTGTCAAATTGTTTATCTTAATTATATCTTGATCAAGTTCGGAAATGGGTGACATGAAGTTAAAAACTAGGTCACTAGGTCAAATATTGGAAAAACCTTGTGTACACTCTAGAGGCCATATTTTTGACCCGAGCTTGATGCAACTTTGTCAGAATGTTTGTCTTAATTATATCTTGGTCAAGTTTGAAAATGGGTCACATGGGGTTAAAAACTAGGTCACTAGGTCAAATACTTGAAAAACCTTTTGTACACTCTAGAAGCCGTTTTTCTGACCCAATCTTGATGAAACTTTGTCGAAATGTTGTCTTAATTATATTTTGGTCAAGTTCGAAAATGGGTCCCATGGGGTCAAAAACTAGGTCACTAGGTCAAATACTTGAAAAACCTTGTGTACACTCTAGACACCATGTAGTACGACTCGATTCATAAATGTTATAACAGCCAGTAGAGCGTTCACAGGCCCTCTTGGGCCTCTTGTTTTGCCTCAAATTAGGGAATTTTTCACTATCAAACATAAGCAATATTGTATGCTTAAATACTTTGCAAACACATTTATACCATGTATATATTCGCTTGTAGTATTTCATACCCTCACCTAGTGTTTAAAGTTTCGGTCTAACAATTATTTTTTATTATATACTTCCCAGTGAAATTGTGGATTTTATGATTAAAATAAAACCTTATATTTTCATAGTGTATATTTATAACACATTTTCACTAAAATGACGTCATGCAACTGTTGACGTTGTTTACGGTGTTGACTTTATTCACGTCATTGTTTTGGCGCATTATATTTTTTCAGCATAAATTTCCAGCTTGTGAGTATATATAATAAAAAAGAATATTTGTTGGTTTGCCGTGAACAGAGGATTTATTTCATCACAAATTGAGAAAACTCAAATATTTTCTCTCGTGCGGAAGCACTCGTGAAAATATAAGTTTTCTAACTTCTCGATGAAAATAAATCCTAGATTCACTCAGAACAAACAAATATCCTCTATTTATTTATTTGGGAATGTTTTCACTCCAGTTGCGAAAGAACCCATACTTTTTGCCACTGGGAATGGAAGAGAAAATGATACCGCTATTCGGTACCACATATATATAAGGAAAAACAACACTGAATATGCTAGTAGGCTTAAAGTCAACATGAGACTGGATTGATAACTTGAGATGCTAATTTCAGTGCCTGAATAAAACTTCAAAACTTCTCGAAATTACATGTTTAGACAAACTTAACCTTTAACCCGCTACATATATATAATGGACTGTTCTTTCTTTGAATTAAGACCATTCCATTTATGTGCGAGTTATTCACAGACTGATCTGGGTTTACAGTGAACCCAAAGGCTATTATAATCGTGCTTAGTGAAATTTACATACTAGCGGTATATTTTGTTATTTTGTTTTATTCTTCTTATTTCTAGCCCAAATATCCCTATTTTTGACAACAATCTCTCTACTTGGTCTGTAAGATTTTGGAATTGTGTGTGAAAGCTGGGAAGACAACCACTGATTTGGTTATCAAAGGCATGATAAAAGTGTAAATGTAATATAATTATGATATTATTTTGTTTTTAATATGTAAATGTATTTTCATATTACTTTAGGTTATGAAAACAACATCGGTGCCAAGAGACGGTGAACCAGATACTCTATTACTTCAAAATAATGTGGATGTTACAAGTAACATGGACAACTGCAAAGAGAATGTGCCTTGACAGAAAATGCAACTGGATAAGCTTTAAGGTACAGAATGATATTCAATGCAAGTATTTGTATGAGCTTCAATGTAGTTACACTCCAATGATTAAAATATTAGATATTGGCACGTTTAAGGGACTGGAGGCAATCTGGAAGAGAGATATTGGGGTCCATCCAAAATAATTCAAATAAAAAAAAATTGTGCTTCAATTTCAAATGACCTGAAATTAAGCTGCATATACCTTTGCTTTGATTAATATTGTTAATGAAAATGTTTGGTGGCATACAGATGAAGGGACTTGAAACCTTAGAAGTACACACACACTGTACAGAATTAAGAAGTATATTAACATTTAATTTATGCATAATAAATAACAGTCTAGACTGTATTATCTATCACAACTTTGCTACCACTTTCCGATCATTATCATAATAAGATAATACTTAAATAGACTAGGTCAATCTGAAAACTTTTACTTCATTTGGAAAAAGTCCATATTTGTTGCATGTGTTTGCCTTGCTGATTGTTTTACACTTAATTTATATACATATATCTATTCCCTTTTTCTTCAGGTCTTTTTGTGACCCCATCGTACAAAGACTTAGCCTAAGTTAGGACTACTACAATGATAACCAGTGAAACAAGCTAACTCTGAGGGTCCAATTGTACCAACCCAGAAGGAACATTTGTATCTTTGGATTGCAACATTTTAAACAGATTCATGTTGTGTCAATGCTGAGCTAGTCCACTTTACTGTCACTGTGACTAGAAAATAGCTGTCTTTTACATGAAAAAATGTGTGCACATTCCATTTGTAAATCTTGCAGCTTGACAAATGTCAAGTTGTTGTGACCTGTCAAGCTATTCAACTTTGGAGGATAAACGCTGTTTAGATGGTGTTTTTTTTAATGATCGTATATAATATTGAAAGAGAGGTGCTAATGAAAATCTATCAAATTAAGCTGAACATACTAGGTAGTGGCAGACAGCTTGATTTGATATTAGAACATGACAATCTAGCTTTATTTTCACCCAAAATTATTCTGTGCAAGAATCGTGCCATGCTGTAGTAGTGAAAGTTAAACCCGATAGAGGGTGTATAAGCGCTTTGTTTATTGTCCACCACTGGCTGAAGACTATTGAATTTGCATTTCCGTCATGTTGTCGCCAATTTCGTTTCCAATCAATAACTTTAATATTTAAAATCTGATCTTGATGAAACTTAAGGACAATGTATATGGTCATAATATCTAGGTCAAGGTCGATAACCAACCAGATCGTACGAATCTTGCTGGAGTTATGGCCCTTGGACGTCTTAAAAATGAAGATTTTTGTGGTTTCAGCTTAATAACTTTAACATTTCTAATCCAATCTTGATGAACCATGGGGACAATGTTTATGGCAATAATATCTTGGTCAAGATAGATAACCAGCCAGATCGCACCTATGATGCTGGAGTTATGGCCCTTGGATTTTGAAAAGTGAAGATTTTTTTGCATTTTAAGCACAATAACTTTAACATTTAAAATCCAATCTTGGTGAAACTTGGGGTTAATGTTTATGGACAGGATATCTCAGTCAAGTTACATAACCAGCCACATCGCACATATCATGCTGGAGTTATGGTCCTTGGATTTTTGAAAATTGAAGATTTTTGTGGTTTCTGCTGAAGAACATTTATAATCCAATCTTGATGAAATTTGGGGTCAGTGTTTATGGGCATAATGTCTTGGCCAAGTTCGATAACCTGTCCGATCACACTTATCATGTTGGAGTTATAACCCTTTGGTGGTGGACCATAATTCTCTAAAATGTTTAGTGTTTTATCATTTTGTATGATATTTTGTATGATTGTATTGCATATTACAGCCTACACTGACTCAAGAGATATGAAAACGAAACACGGGAATTTCCGTTATATATTGTATATACTGCACACTTAATTGCACATAATATTCCAAAGAAATCCCAAGATGTTTTGTAAAAAAAAAAGTTGCAGTTAATTAGAGAAAGGACACAACTGTGATGTTGTAGACGTTTTAATCACACTACACCTTGTAACAAGGAATTCATAAATGTTGAAGTTGCTCTTTGAAAAACAGACAGTTCAGTACTGTATTTAAAGTAAATAGTTTGCAAAATTTGCATCCTAAGTTTGAGCCAAACGCGTACTCTGTCAATATGAAACTTTGAAGGAGTACATGTACTATTTGCTGTATTATTTGTTGTTTTAGTATTTTTTTCCAAAAGGAAAGGTCTTACGTAGCCATGTACCATTGGATTAAAAGCAGCATATTGTACATACATATATAGCGCAAATTCCCGTGTTGCGTTTTCATATATCTTGAGTTTATTATAACTGTGTCCTAGTCTAATACTTCCTTTTATTACATTTCTATGAGTGAAAGATTGGGATTTCTCTGTGAAAGAATATTCATAATCGCTAAATATTAATACCTAACTCCGAACACAAAATTAACTAACTGCGACGTTGAGTTATGACGTCAATAACGTGTTGGTGACGTCGTCATCCGCCGATAACGCTAAATAAAGCGAATAATTCTCGTTAAAATCATATAGAATCTGATTTAAAATGTAATTAATAGATTATTTAACTGTTGTGATCGATTATAGGGAAATCCTTCACTTGATGTTAGGTGTGTGTTGCTTACGCTCATTCGTGAAAAGAACCACACGACTACCATCTCGTGAAGGATTTCCATATAATCGATCCCAGCAGTTAAATAATCTCTATGTCCCAGCAGTTAAATAATCTCTATGTACTCAATCTACCTTCTAATCAAATGATTGTCACTATATTTCAAACGTAAAGTTCTATTTATACATATTTAAGCATAAATTATTAAATATCTTTTATGAAAAAAATGAATGTTCTGTTATATAATTGTATCATTTCCCATTGAACTTGAATTTAAATATGTAAATAAATAACAAAAAAAAAAACAGAGTAGAAAACAATGCAGGCAACCAAAATCCTTACACTGAAGCATTTTCCGAATGAAAAATAGTTTCTTTTTCCAAAAAAATCCAATGCCCAATTATTGCTTGCGGAAAAAATCTGAAATCTGACTAGATTCTATATATGAATAATAAAAAGTAATAAATAATGACTTTTTAAATGCATTTCTTCTTAACTTGATGCTTTCACATGCTGGATTTCTGGTAGAAATATTCATTTATCCGAAATTCAGAGAGATTTGGAAATTTTGACTTAGCTGATCATTGAACAACAGGGCCAATACCTTTATAAAGTGTTCATAAAAAGTCTGATTTCGGAATGTATCCGACATATTTTCACATAAATTACATCTTAAGAAAGCAAAAATGAAATCCATGAAGTTTCAGGCTGTTCACAAAATACCAACCAATGCCAAATGCAGTATTAAATACACGAGTGCAAAGGAATGTATTGTGCAATATCAATAAAAACATTTTGTGCACTTCATACAATTTAACTCCTACAGCATACAGTTGATAATTCGGAACTCATGGGTGCTTAAAGTAGCCATACTGCTAAATAACGACAAAATTACACTACAAACCACTTTATAAAAGCTCTATCCAGGTGTTCAGGTCATATAATAAGGTATATGTGCTGATTAAAAGTATAGGTTTATTAACGGGTTCTTAGAATACCTGTGATTGAATATGCGTAAAATTAATTATGAGTTGGTAACTCTTAATTCGATGCTCCAGCTTTGGGGTTTGGCACGGCTGGTTAAAGCCGTTTACATTGTGTCTATAGAGTTATATGTAAGTTATATATATATACCTCATCATCAATAGGTTTAGAAATGGTATACATGTATTGTTCATTTGGCTGTTGTTGACGGGACAGCTACTTTAACATCTCTTTGTTCCATTAATCATTGAATTGTTGCTTGTGTTGCCATCCCATGTAGGTTGTAAATGACTGACAGAATGTTTACATGTCAGTCAAAAACAACCATGGTAACTAAACATAGGAGAGCATCACATTCTCTTCTTGAAACATCAAACAAACAGTGGAGCACTGTGGTCTAGTGGTAGAACAGGAAAAGTCGTTCAATCCCTGCCATGACCATAATGTGTTGTGTGTGTATAAGCGTTTATTTATCCTCGCTGTATTGCACTAAGCATTTTAGCGAGCAGACCTAGGTTTTAAGTCTCATCCGTTGTATATACTGTATTGTATATTGGGTGAATGAAATAGCTTTCAATTGCAATTAACATAAATCGATTACTGATTGTCAACTTCTAAATATTCTGATATAAACAAATATTGGAAATTACTGCATATGTATACATTATAACATTGGGAGTAAATAGACAAAAATAATAGAAAGGCCACGGTAACAACCGAGACCACATATTTGATTACACAAAAATACACAATTTAAATTGCGCAATAGTGCGTAAACGTGTATTTAGGCTATAACGCCTATACTGAAACACAACGGTGCTTCTTTATAGCAGCTGACGAAGGAATTTTTATTCCGAAAGATCTTTTGCATACAGGTTATTGTTTTCCTGGTAAAGTAAACACTGTTGTTAGTCAAGGTTAAAAACTCAGTGAGAGATTTTAACACACACTCCGTGATCACAAATCACGGTGTAATTACGTTGTATAATTAATACGGATAGCTTACACAATAATCACATAAGAACGAAGGTAGAACACTACACTTCAGTTATAGAGTAAGCTTGGTGTAGTTACAGCAATAAGGATACACACAACACTCATCCTGATACATTTGACTGTAACATGAATATCAATAGAAAAACACTTGGGGTAAAATTCTCCAGGGAGAGTTCACTAACTGGGAAAGTGAACCGTCTGAGGTCAACTGGGCCGTCTACTATGTGCAGACCCTTGCAACCCCCCACAACATACAGGATATTGTTTTCCTGGTAAAGTAAACACTGTTGTTAGTCAAGGTTAAAAACTCAGTGAGAGATTTTAACACACACTCCGTGATCACAAATCACGGTGTAATTACGTTGTATAATTAATACGGATAGCTTACACAATAATCACATAAGAACGAAGGTAGAACACTACACTTCAGTTATAGAGTAAGCTTGGTGTAGTTACAGCAATAAGGATACACACAACACTCATCCTGATACATTTGACTGTAACATGAATATCAATAGAAAAACACTTGGGGTAAAATTCTCCAGGGAGAGTTCACTAACTGGGAAAGTGAACCGTCTGAGGTCAACTGGGCCGTCTACTATGTGCAGACCCTTGCAACCCCCCACAACATTATTGTTTTCGACACCCAGATTCTGTCCCAGGTAAGGACTCCTTTATCTTGACATTGTCACCTGAGGACGGCAGCACGCCCTCCAATAGGGGTAACAATGTAGGAGAGGTAGAAGCAACCCAGTTGACTATTAATGATAACTATTTTAGCACAACAAACAGTTTAAATACTGCTGAGAAATGTGCGTACAATGAAATGAACCAAATGATAACAAAATACAAAAATATGAGTATAAAACAAGCAAAGGCGTCTCATCACGAAAAACTGTTAGAGACACATTTGAGAAGTGACACTGTTCCAAATGGAATATTTACACCAATATATACCACTCTCAAAAAAGACATTACGGGTCCATCGTTGGTAAATATAAAATTCCATAATCGCTTACAAACTATAGCAAAAGACTGCGCTGTTGAAATTGTGAAATTACTGAATGAACATTGGTCGGAAACAAAACAAGAATTAAAACAAGAGGTGTGTACAATACACCAAACAATTGAATCAACGCTCTCTCAATTAGAGAAAAATCAATATAAAAAAGCTAAAGAAAATCTTAAACAAACAGAACTGAGCATATGGGGAGAAAAGAAAAATCTAGCTATAAAACGTCTATTTAAAACCAACATGCACGGCAAAAGGGAATTAGACGATACAATAACATGTAGACCCCACGTGAAGAAAATGAAAATGCCACATATTGAACCCACACCAGATGCAAAATCTACATACACGGCAGGGGATCCGGTGAAGCTAAACAGCTCCGCAATTTACACTGAACATAGGATACCGAACTTCCGCCACATGCATATCCCACCAATAAAACAGTCATCTACGACACATGCCAAAAATGGGGAATTAGCAGTCAAGAATACACAACAAAAGGGTGACAATACGTTGTCTACTCATAATATACCATCTAGTCGGTTGACATCACATGATGATTTAGAGTACGTGAAAAATACTCGCAAAATTAAAGAAAGTAGACCGAAAATCAGTGCACAAAATCGTTGGAAACCTTATGACACAATGAACGAACACAAAGATAATAGTGAAACAACACAGGGTCAATTAAATTCACTTGATACACACAAAAACCAAGATAGAACCTTGATAAAGTATAATAACTCTAATGCGGTAGAAAATAATACAATAACACCAGAAATATTCACGGCATTATTTGATGAAGAAATGGTAACCCCACCTGAAAGAGACACAAATGAAAATTGCACCTCGAATATTAGAATGGAGACACATACACCGGTAACACTGAATACACACCCAGTGTTTTATGATGACCAAACTAACGTAACTAGGTTACAAACAAATGATATAAACTACCCACAAAGAGATTATACGACGAACAAAATGGGTGAAAATATGAACAACTTGAAATCTGAGATTATAACACATACAAGCGAGTGTACACTTAGCTCAACTCAGATTCAAAATATCAAGGACATTTTGAAAAAACTAACTCCAATACAAATAGAATCGGCATGACTATCAAGGCCACATACCGAACCACTGAATATTGAGAACCCGTTGAATACACACAACAGGGCCAGTGAAAGGTGTTATAGTATACACACACGAATAAATGATAAGAAAAATAAGGTGCACAACGCACATAATGTCAACCGTGCGAAGAATAAAAATCGATTCTTGGTCAATAATCATACAAACAATAAGAATCGGGTAAAAAACAACAACAAACTGAAAAACAATAAAATAAAAAATAAAACCAGACGAAAGGACAATGATAAATATAAAAAGCACATATATAGAGGAAAAGTAATGAGAGCGAGAGAGTATATTAAAAATTTAACAGATAAAGAACTTAATGATCAGGAAATACTGGTATTGAGTAAAAATCTCAAATTTGTACCAACACCGGACCCTCCGACAATTAGCACAGTCATGTCGGATCTAGACAATATGGCGAAAAGGATGAGAACACGCCTATGGATGTATGAAAATAAAATCTCACCCAGCTGTGAACCGTTCATATGTAAACGGGATAGACCTAATAAACTCTCAAACAATGGGGTATTAGAAAGCTACATCACGGCCACGAAAATTGAAATAGGCAACATGCAAGAAAACCGGCGTAAAAACTTAAAAGACAAAATAAAAAAAAGCTATATTGAACATACATCAAAATAAAAGATATAAGAGAAAAACAAAAGGGAACTTCACACAAAAAATGAAAACGGTATTATCTAACATTAAAAAGAACAAAAATATCATTATTAAGAAAAGCGACAAAGGGAACTGCACGGTGGTTATTGATAGACATAAATATATAGAGGAGGGCTTGCGTCAGTTGAATTCGAGCGAACACTATATGAAAATTAATGAGGACATCACACAAAATACAACGAGGGAAGTTATTGAAGTTTTAGATAACATGTTAAAGAAAAACGAAATCTCGGAGAAGAACTACGAATACCTAAGTCAAAGAAACATAAAAGTAAAAACGGCAGAAATGTACTTACTAAACAAAATACACTCCGCCCCCCCCCCCCCCCCCCCCCCCCCCCCCCACCCACGAAAGCCAGACCAATTATATCGGCGAATAACTGCCCGGTTGAGCGAATATCAGAATACATCGATTTCTTTCTGCAACCATTTGTATTAGAACAAGACACATACTTAAAAGACACGTCTGATTTTATTCGTAAATTGGAAAAGATCCAAGTACCTGAAAAGGCACTAATTATAACACTAGATTATGAGAGTATGTACACGAATATTGTACACAGCGAAGCTGAAGCTATTAAACGAAAAATTCAAAATGATAATAAATATAAAACAATCAACGGAATAAAACGACCCTCAGTGGAATCTTTTTGCCAACTATTAGAATTGGCTGTCGCTCGAAACTCATTTAAATTCAACGATATAAACGTGTACCAATGCCGGGGAGTGGCTATGGGACATAAAGCATCTCCGAATATCTGTGACATTGTCATCTATTACTTAGAAAAAGAAATGCTCAAACTGGCCAATGATAAAATATTAACATGGCTACGGTTTAGAGACGATGTTTTTGCATTATTCCTGGGCTCGGAAAATGAAGCAACCGCATTCTTAGACAAAGCAAATAATATTCACAAAACTCTAAAATTTAAATACGAAATCTCCAATACAAAAGGAATCTTTCTTGATACAATAGTACACAAAGGGGAACGGTTTAAAAAGGATCACATACTAGATTTTAAACCCTATGTGAAACCTAGCGAAGCATTTCAATACATTCACAGAACATCTTCTCACCCGAAATCAGTATTTATAGGCTTAATTAAAGGTGAACTCATACGATTTGTACGAACGTCCACTAATTACGGCGACTATCTAGCTAGAGCAAATTTGTTTAAAGAGAAACTACTCCTGAGAGGATATAGCATAACGGAATTCTCAACAGCATTACAGCAGGTTGATCATAATCTTAGACAGAAATACCTGTATGGGGAGAACACTAAAAGTACAGACTTCCCACTAGTATTTGTCACGGAATATAACCCACACATTAGGGGACTGGGAAATCAATTACAATCTCACTGGAATATTATTGAGCAAAGTGATACACTCAAAAAAATATTTCCCAAAAAACCTATGATTGCCTATAAACGGGGGGAAAATCTCAGAGACACACTGGTTCGTGCTAGACTACCACCTTTGAACGACTCGGATGATCTAGAAAGGTTGATTTGCTTGTTAAAAAAAGATACAGACTCAGGGATTTGCTAATTGATGCAAATTAATATACGACTTGATACATATAAAAGACTATGTTATGATGGGAGTATTATCAAAATATTCAGGAAAAATATACTGATTTGACAATATAACACTCTGGGTACCGAGATATGTTCAATATAAAGTAATGAATATATTCAACGACAGGTGACACTAGACAGTCCAATCACGGACATGATTATGCAAATTAGGTACAATTAAAATGCCAAATCGCGCCTTAAATAAAAGTATCAACTAATCAACGGTCACGGTTGTCGACAATATAATTTAATGGGATTATATTACACCCAATTAAAATAATTAGCCTATCAAAAAGGATAGACTTGGAGTGGGGAGAAAAAACACAGACGTATAAATCATCGATGCTCAAAACAGATCGATCACTGATTCAGTACAACCTCAAACTGCAAACATGAATTACAATGGGCGAATTAATGGACGACGGGGAGCAGGACGCAGACCTAGCTCGAACTTTCGACCTAGAACACCCTATCAACGGGAGGAATCGGCGAATCGAGACGATTTACGTAATCCTCGTCAGAAACCGGAACATCTCCTACAGCATGACGGGACTTCACGGGGGAAAACGGTGGCAGTGGCGAAAGAGGAGGCACGAGTGGCCAGGGATTGGAAAACCCTATTTGAACGGGATTTTGAAAACGACAAAATAACGTGCAGACACCCGTCCAGGACCCACCTCCTTCCAGACTGGGAGATCCTGAAACCAATTCTGGACAGTATACAAGCCGAAACAGTGGAGAAATGGAAGGTCGCCATATTTGAACACTTAAATGCAGTTGAGACGAGGGCTAACGACAAGGCCGAGAACCCTCCATCTACGGAGGCTGAAATGATGTCTGAAACAGTAACGAAGGCCATCATGGCGGCATTTGCCCAAATGTCATCGGTGATGCAGGCCAACAAGAATTAATGATCCCCCGGCTTGCCGGTATGGGTATCATAGGTCCTTTTCAGGACCAACATTTAACTCGAAAGAAAACCCCTCTAAATTGTCAATACAAATTAAAAAGCATGTACCGTGCAAACAAGTAAACAATAAAAACACAAATACAGAATACACGGTTTACACACAACCCAGTACAACAAAATGAATAACATATGTAATTAGACATACCAAACTGAAACAAACATAACAAAACAACTTGTAGTATATTACAAAACAAAAAAAAGAGAGAAATGTACTTGCAAACGACATTAAAATTAAAAATTAAAAATAAAATAAAAACAAGTAGTTATACTGGCATTACCTCCCTTTAACGAAGAAATGTTGATAGATTGATAGTATAGCATACTATATACTCTAAAGCGGATAGAATGTACCATATAAAGAAAACTATGTACTTGCAAACGACATATTGGAGAAAACTAGACTCATACCGGAAAAACAAATGTGATTTAGAAACTAGGAATAAAGAAATAAGTGTGATGTATATATAAATAAAAAATGACCATCCTCTGGAACAATTACTCATATTTTCTTTAAATAAGATTAACTTCTTATTTTGTCCATAAATGCAATGGACTCACATATTAGGCTAAAATGGGCCATAATTACATGTATCTAACATCTTCTCAAAGCAGCAGTTACATGTGTTTGAAATAATAAAAACACGACGTGGTTCATTAAGAGACAGGAAATAGATACGCTTTATGCTTTGAAGGTAGATCAGATAACATGGACCCATACAACTATATGTCTCTACGGTTATCAAAAAATCCTTACCACAAGTGAAACCTATTTACACCCTACATGTGGTAATTAATCACAGGTCGGTATTACCGCGCGGCAAATTGTTGACTAATAATGTATACACTATATAAGATGGACAAGTAAATACTTCCAAGTCAGTTGAGTTCTCTCGACTACACACTGCAATTCAATTAAACCCTTGGTGAAATTGAATTCAGTTATACAAGAAATATAAACGGTAACCAAACTCGTGATTTCTTGCGAATAAAAAGTATATTTAAGCGGTACCCAAACACGCAATATACTCAAAGCAAAATTAAAGCGGTAACCAACCACGCATTTGCTTAATATATAAGTCAGAAACTTGTTTTTGACTTGTTAAAAGTATAGTACGCGGGAAACAGACTCGCATTATACTGACAATATTCACTTCGGGTGAATGTTATGCTGTTGAAAACTCCTACACTACAGTAGGATGAATATTGGAGATTGACCGCAGTAATCGAATTGTAGTGACAATACATTGAGTATATGAAGAGAGTGGCTCTATTACATAAAAAGACAACTACACATCGCACAAATATACCAATGTGCAATAAATACAATAAATGTAATAAATAGCTCAGTACACCTGACAATACATGTCTACAACACGTAGCTACTAACAAACTACACTATACTGTATTGTATATTGGGTGAATGAAATAGCTTTCAATTGCAATTAACATAAATCGATTACTGATTGTCAACTTCTAAATATTCTGATATAAACAAATATTGGAAATTACTGCATATGTATACATTATAACATTGGAAGTAAATAGACAAAAATAATAGAAAGGCCACGGTAACAACCGAGACCACATATTTGATTACACAAAAATACACAATTTAAATTGCGCAATAGTGCGTATACGTGTATTTAGGCTATAACGCCTATACTGAAACACAACGGTGCTTCTTTATAGCAGCTGACGAAGGAATTTTTATTCCGAAAGATCTTTTGCATACAGGATATTGTTTTCCTGGTAAAGTAAACACTGTTGTTAGTCAAGGCTAAAAACTCAGTGAGAGATTTTAACACACACTCCGTGATCACAAATCACGGTGTAATTACGTTGTATAATTAATACGGATAGCTTACACAATAATCACATAAGAACGAAGGTAGAACACTACACTTCAGTTATAGAGTAAGCTTGGTGTAGTTACAGCAATAAGGATACACACAACACTCATCCTGATACATTTGACTGTAACATGAATATCAATAGAAAAACACTTGGGGTAAAATTCTCCAGGGAGAGTTCACTAACTGGGAAAGTGAACCGTCTGAGGTCAACTGGGCCGTCTACTATGTGCAGACCCTTGCAACCCCCCACAACATACAGGATATTGTTTTCCTGGTAAAGTAAACACTGTTGTTAGTCAAGGTTAAAAACTCAGTGAGAGATTTTAACACACACTCCGTGATCACAAATCACGGTGTAATTACGTTGTATAATTAATACGGATAGCTTACACAATAATCACATAAGAACGAAGGTAGAACACTACACTTCAGTTATAGAGTAAGCTTGGTGTAGTTACAGCAATAAGGATACACACAACACTCATCCTGATACATTTGACTGTAACATGAATATCAATAGAAAAACACTTGGGGTAAAATTCTCCAGGGAGAGTTCACTAACTGGGAAAGTGAACCGTCTGAGGTCAACTGGGCCGTCTACTATGTGCAGACCCTTGCAACCCCCCACAACAAGGACTGGTAAGGTAGGAAATACTTTTGAAATATTTCGATAATTAACCCAAATTCGGTCCTGGCTGGGATTGAACGGGACCGAATTTGAACAATGTGTTGTGTCCATGAGTAAGCCACTTTATCTGCATTTGCTCAGTTAGTGAGTACTGGTTCTACCCAGGAAGACATTGAGGGTGATTGAAGTTTGCGAGCTTTTCTTACAATCCGATTATCAATATAAACTAAATAAGTTTAAACATAACTATCAATTTGACTTTGAGCAGGCTCGTAGTTACCCTGAGGCACACCGAGGCTGAATGGGCGGTGATGCTGCTTTAATGTACACCCCCAATCCCAATCGTACTCCTATGATATAAATAGCTCAATTATATCAATAGAAATGATTTTCACTTACTCCCCGCCCCCCCCCCCCCCACCAACCCCCCTTCTCCAAACTCCCCTCCCCCACCCCCAACTCTTCCCCTACCCTCAAAACAAACGAAAGAAATATTATCGTGTTTCATAGTACATATTTTGTATAAAGTGCATGAACATAAAGCAGGATCCGTTAAACCTTAAATACGAGAGATGTTACAGTGACACCCGTGTCACCAGCCTGACCAGGTCATGTCCATGTGCCGTCGCATGTCCGATTTGGAAAAATGAGAAATTCATGAATTAAACGCTTCTATGTGTCCGTTTGAACAAACATTTATGCCGTTTTTCTATTTTTAAGAATAAAATCATATTTAAAGTTCAATAAAGGAATGATAAACCACATACAATCCAGTTACATCAAGATCAATCGGTAAACAAACCGCCGCCATTACTGAAACTAAGAACGCTTACGCGCTATGAATTTTGGGATACGCCAGGAATTCCGGCTTTTTCATTGCCCCATTATAGACCTAATCTGTTGAAATGAACAGAGTAGAAAAGACTAAACCATGCTATGAAATCTATCAGCCGGAACCGGATGTCTGACTGATCTCATGGGCTGACTGGTCTCATGCTACACCGTGTTTTCAATGGACCAATCAGCGATCAGCGAGCTGCATAAGTACTTCCGGGTCAACAAATTGTGATGGCTTAAAGTCCAGAGTCTATTGTGCCCATCGCGTCAGGTATACCTTGACGTGTTCGTTGGCGGACGGACTATAAACCTTAGAATTACACACACACAATTGTGATGGCTTGCTGTTAATCTTTCAAAAATTCACGATAAACGTTCGCGGATTGTGGCCTCTGTGATTTAGCCTGGATGTTGTTTTAACCGGTAAGTTTAAAGAAACGTTTGATACGATACACGTACATTGCCTTTCGGCCTGGGGACGCGCTGAATATGTGTATTCAGTGGTGACTGGGGTACCGGTAATTCTGGATCAGATCGTGTCTTACCTGGGGAAATTCAACATTTCGCTGTTTGGTGTCGAAATACACAATGATACTGAAAGAAATGTATGTGTTGGCTGTCTAGATTTATATGTTCCGTACAATTTAAGATATTGAACTTGAAAATCGGTCCAAAAATGTGCCTGTAGTAGACACAATTCGGCGCTGCATTGGTTTTGAACGTTGGTTTTCCCCTCGAACATTTGTACCTTTATTAACCATGACAGAGGATCCGCCATTTTGGATTTTCCTATCTGCCTCAATACAATTTAGGTCAAGTTTAAAAACCAATATATCAGCCCACAATTGCTTTAAACATATTAGAATAATGACATATTGTCAATTAAAATTATATTTACAATTCTGTTGTGTCAACTTTAAATTTTATAGCCAGAATCGGAGAAGAAACATTTTCTGAAAATGTCACATGTAGCGGATTTGCGGGCACCTGCCCGCTATTTTTAGCTCCTGACAGAAAAAGGTCTTGTGTTGTAATGGTGTTTTCTTTAGATAACCAATCAAATTCATTATTCAAATTAGATGCTAATGTTAGATGGTACTATGGGTAATATACAAATAATATGAAATAGGCACTACCTATGTAACGGGCAAAGCAATTTGATAGCATGTACACTTTTACCCATCTCAATATTAAGGGTTAGTAACTATAAATTTGATCAGATCTTAAAGTCAGGAAATAGTTATAGATAGATCTTTACACAAATATGTAAATAAATATATTTGTAAGGCGTAATAAAATAATACCCGTGTTTACTGCAACAATAAGTAGTGGGTAGGAAGGTCAGCTTTTTGTTTTGTTTTGTATCTGTAATAAGACTTTGAACTCGAGAACAATTAGATACGGATAGATTTGAGTGCAGACTTTATTTGATCTTTTTCTTTACACAGAAAATATGAACAAGCATTTTTGGTGCAGTTTTTGTGTGAGTCCTTGTATTTCAATTTTCGGTGGCTAATAAACTGAACAGTTTTCGGAAAAAAATAGAATCGTTTTATTCTCATAAAATATGTCGGCAGCGTTTTAAAGGAGATGGTCCGGTCACGGTGAACACATGTTTATTTGTAATCCGAGCCTTCTCTGATCGAACCACTGTAGATAATCTCAAAGAATCTAGCAACATGTTTATTATTTATTCTAGCATGTCCAACGGAATGTAAGTATACATAAAATTGAAATATCAAGGTTCTATTTGTTGGCATAAATACCCATCAAAATACATAGGATGTTTTTTATATGTTTAATGAATGAGACTTATAGGTAGTAGTAGGTAGGTAGTCGAGGCCGTTTAACCCTTTGTTCGCAGCTGTCCGTATAAGGCCAGTTCCCCACCCAAATTACTTCGAAAAGCATGCAGTTTTCCCCATTTTTGGTAATTAAGTGACATACTTTACATAGTTTGTATGTTAAAATAACTCAGTTATAAAACCTAATCAATATTTTACCTAAAAGTACATTTTAATGAAATTTCCCTTAAAAAAAACATCTCCCAAAACAACAAAAATCACACTATTTTTTTCCCAATTTGGACAGTTACGCGCTTCTTTTTCCGAAATTCAGCAGGCCTAGGCCTTTTCCCAGTTTCCTTGAACAAAGCCCTGAATCTAGTAAAAGGCTCTGGTGGTGATGAGGAGGGGGAGGGGCAAGTATTTTTTCATCTCTTAAACTGTTATTAGTGAAATTACTTTTTTATTATCTGTTTAGTGTTCTTGAGAATATTTAATTAATCTTTGTTACCTGTTATTATCAAATTCTTACTCCAGTCCCCATCCATTCCATACACAATTAATCATTCATTGTATCAAAGTACTTTGCCTGTTATCTAGTCAGTTCCTGTTTCATATTAAAACATTATTGTTACATTTTTAACTTGCTATTAATGTAAACATATGTGTATTTGTCTAGCCTTTTCCTTATTTTATGTAAGATCTCTTTACTGGAAACACATATGTATAACAATTCATAAAACATTTATAACACCACACCATAAGTGTACATGATTTAAAATAAAACCCTTACAGTTGGTTCCTCCTTCTCAACCGACATTGTAACAAAAGTATCGAACGCCAATTTAACATATATTCAAATATGTGCACCTATCTTATATCAACTTGGCGATGTATAACTAAGAGCTGAGCAATCAGCTAGTACAATTAAATCTCCGATAACAAAACACAAATGATATTACACACCCTAGACAAAGTAAAAACATGTATAACAATTCAACAAGAAAACAAACTACGTAAGATACTAATTCAATTTACACACCCGTTGTATAAAAGAGTTTGCGTATTACTTGGTGTGTAATGGATATTATGCAAGTTATATAAGTAATAGTTCAGTTTAAGCTGGGCTGATAATTAAATATAAAGCCCTGGTAGTTGGTGGATTTTCATCCTGCATGTACCTGCGACTGTACGGCCTTTTGCATACTGGGCACGTGGACCCTGAGATTGTGTGAGTTTGCTTGTGTATCTTCAAACTCTGTTGGCTTTTAAAGGACTTTTGGCATATATCAGTTTACGAGTTTCAAAATGTAACTTCATTTGGGATTTACCTGACCTGTGTGCATTGATTCATGGTCTTTCAATGCACGTTTATTTTCAACATTCAGACCGCATACTGAGCATTTCAAATTTAATTTACCGGCTTCCCTTCTTTCATGTCGGTGGAGATCTGCTTGTAAAGCGAACGTTATACATACGTATAATGTTATAGCATTGTGTTGATGGCACATATGTCGTTGCAGGTTTGCGCTGGAATAAAACTGTTTTTGACAACACCTGTATGGTGCGCCGCCGTAAAGTACTTTTAAATCAAAACAACTTTCCGCATAATTGGCTATACTCGGTAGAGTACTGAATCCATAATGTTACTGAAAAATTCCGGAAGTATACCGTAACTAAGGACAAAATAACTATAACTAGTTAAACCCTTTCGCATTTCATTTCATTTATACCGGAAAAGCGTAAATGACGTAAGGTAAACAAAGGAAGTAACTATATATAACTATCTAGATTCATTGTATCTTTTCCATGTTTGTCTTTACTGTATATAGTGATCGATATATAGCGAAAGCCATTTGTCATTATAATCAATCATAATTATATGTATGTGTGTCCTTGTATTATAGAAGTTGTATAAGTTACAGAACAAAACGTGAACAAAGGATCTGACTTACCCCACGTGATCGAAAAATCATAAAATAAAACGGAAATGTGTTATTTTGTTGTGAATAACAGATTTTGTAACATCTCGAAGTGAGAAATGAAATATGTTATTCACTCCGAAACAACAAAATTAATATCCTCTATGTATGACACCAGAATGACGCAGAATTATGAGCGGCACATCAAACACTTTTTGGGAGGGCCAAACATACTTTGCACCCACCAGTCAGTATGGGGCAGGCATGTAATATTCTATCCCCTGTCCGAGGACCTGCCTTGTATTACCACGTGCCTTGTATTACCACGTACGTGCTTGTGATTATTTAAGATTTTGTTTAACACCCTATATGATAGTAAATCTAAAATGAAGTTTAAATAGAAAAATGATTAAAAATAACAGTTAGGGTAGTTCCGAGATTTACTGTTTTTTAAATGAACGCGTTTATTAAAATGTGAAATGACGTCTATCATTTCGCTTTAAAACAGTAGAAACCACAGATCTATGAAATAATCAAAATGAATGCATCCCGAAGTCAGAATATATTGCGAAAACTGCAACTCTCTGTTTCGTGTGTGTACCTTAGCATAAGAAATAATTGTGTGTTCCATAGCATTACACCAATTCACTATTTCCCTGCAAAATAAACATCAGTTTGCAAGAAAAACAATTGTGAAAGTCATTTGAGTTGATAAGGTATGTATTCGTGATCTTGAAACTATATGAAATGTAGAAAATCGTATATTTGGTCATTTCTGTTTATAATTCGAAGCATAGCGTGTTCCATACCCCCCGGAAAAAATGATTAAATCGATATAATCTAAAGGTCGGCTAGAAATTATCCAGAAATAACACAAGCCGAGGATTGTTGACCCTCAGTAGGGGAATGTGCAAGTTACCGAAATAAATTCGGTTCATTATGACCCGAGATATCATTCAAATAGTAAATCGAGTCGACAGATATTGTTTACCTTTTTCCGTGTTCCATAGCGTACATACCACGTGACTATGACGTACGTTGACCACCGTTTTTATAAGTACATTTGTTTATTTTAGAAACGCTAACAAGGAATATGCAACAGAACTGCGTTAATTTGTTTGTTTATTAAACGAAAACATTGCACAGCAAGGTCACTTAATTCGTATTTTCCGTAAAAATAGAATAAGGCCTGTGACATGTAACAGTCGCACGTCGTAGAGAACGCAAACGAAGCAACAATCTACAGCTGTGCAATCTCATCCGGATGCTTCGGATCTGTGCAATCTCACCCGGGATGCTTCGGATCTTATAGTTCATCCAAGATGGCTGCCTCTAGCGACTTTCTCGTTATCGGCGACTCATATGTAAAGCATTTACGCGATTGTTTGCATAATACGTGCTGTATTGATACCCTGGGGACTTCTTTTGTTTCAAAAAGGTAAAATCACGCTTGAAAACATGTTTCCGCAGTTAATGTTGGCAATTTCTCCTGGAATTCAGGTGTTGTTTTTTTGCATTTGTATCCTGGTCACTTGTGGAAATTTCATCAATGACAACGGGCTGTTCCAGAAAATATCCGCCCCCCACCCCTATAGAATGTGTTTTAACCTCATTCATTCACCCCCGCTTCCTGGACAAACCATCCTAACACCCCCCCCCCCCCCGGACACCTCAAATATAAAAACATCCCCTGGAGGCTACCCCACTGGACAAACTATTCTTTGACACACCCATGGACAACCTATAGATTTTTTTTCTGATTTAACACCCCCTGAACAACTAAGATATCAACCCCTAGCCCGCACAGACACTACCCCCTGGAAAACCGTTCCCACGGACAAACTTTCCTCAGACACCCCCTGGATGACCTATAGAATGGGTATTCTCGGATTTAACCCCCCCCCCCCCCTCTCCCCAATCAACCACACCCTCCCGGACTAACTTTCCTCTGGACAACTAAAATATCAAAATACCCCCCTGGACCTGGACGCTACACCCCTGGACACACTATATTCTGACCCCACTCCACCGCACACAACCTATACAAGGGGTTTTCTCGGATTATATCCGAGAATAAGTTGTATAACTAACATGGTTATATAAATCAAACCATGGTAACCACAATGTTGATAAATCTATTTTGCCAAAGCCATTGATCAAATTCTATACTTGGAAAATCTTTGAATTAACCCACTAGTCCGAAGTGTTCATCACAACAAGATGACATGTCACAAATAAAATCCAGTTTAGTAGCTTCAAGGTCAAGGTCACACTTATAGGGCAAAGGTCAAAAAGAAGTTATTTTGTGTCCATATTTCATGTGCAGTAAATAATTCTGACATTCATGGATTTTTAAATAACTTGGCAGAAGTGTTCACCACAACAAGACTATGTGTCGCGAGCAAAATCCAGGTCAGTAGCTTCAAGGTAAAGGTCACACTTAGAATATGCCTTATGATCCTGTATTTGAATGAAGTCATATTGGTTTTGTTTGGTGTATGACTTTGTCCTCGGTCACCTTCCAGTTTTGCTGAACTTTTACCTGATCTTACCATTATGCCCATGAATATGTATAAACATGGTTCAAACTTGTGATGTCGTTACATTTTGAGCTGTGTGCATAAACATATTGTTCATATATTCACAAACCACTTTGGGTGCATTTGTCACTTAACAGTGACATTTCTTTTTATAACATATTTTAAGAATTCAGACACAAATGTACAGGTGTGAGCATTTTCATACAGACACACACACCTGTGTTACCAGTGGAAAGAACAAATAATCATCATTAAATGAATAATTCCTATATAAAAACACTTTCACTTTAAGGAATGAATGATCATTATGATTGTTGAACTTGTAGTTGATAAAAAAATAATATTTTTGTAATTACAGATGTTGTTTCTCAGTCCCCACAGATGAATTAGCTCATACTTTTCAATTGCCATAACAAGGACATGTAGATAACAAGGACATATAGTTGAAGGTACAGTAAAAACTACTTAGAGCCCCAATCAAATATAACTATATACTGCACTATACATAATTTATGTTAACTAGTGATCAAACATTTCACAAGGATTTTCTAAACATATACATATTTTTTCCGTCATTTATAACATATTAAATAAGCTTAGTATCTTTTCACTTTGAATGTTATGTGGAGTTGTCATATATAAGTGTTGTAATGACCATATTTCACTGTGATGTCATATTCTCAAAAATATACACACACTACAGTACATTCTGAGACTATAGACACGCACATGTGAAACTGAGAATATAGACACACACATGTACAACATGAGACTTGTACACACATACATGTACAACATGAGACTATAGACACACACACCTGTTCAACATGAGACTATAGACACACACATGTACAACATGATACTATAGACACATACTTGTACATCATGAGACTACAGACACACACACACCTGTACAACATGATACTATAGACACATACTTGTACAACATGAGACTATAGACACACACACATGTACAACATGAGACTATAGACACACACACCTGTACAACATGAGACTATAGACACACTGTAACAAAATGAGGGCATATTTACTTAGAGCTTTTAACTGTGTTTGTCGGGGCCTCATTTTCCCTGATTTTGAATAGGAATTTTGGTAGATTTTTGCCAAGCGCATCACTTTTAATCGATGTCTATATCTAATAAATGATATTTTACTAGATTCATTCTGTTGATAAAGAATATGTTGTTTTGACGTTTATTTCATCAAAATCCATCAACTATTAAGAAAGTTATGATTTTACAAGCTGTGTATTATGAGTAAATTTGCCAGTATTTACCAGTACGGGCCTAATAAATGTATAGAATTCTTATTGCGACACTACGTGCAGTCCGAGCAGTCCGAGTAACATGACATTTGCATGGAGGGCGTGTTTCACCAGGTATCCGTGTAGAGACTGTATATATGGGTGTCGAAATCGTAAGAACTTGTCACAGGATCGCAAGCCATTATCCAGAATAGTCAGTGGCCAATATTATTACGGCAAAGGGTAAGTCAAATCTATTTTATTTGTTGTAAATTATTGTCATAATTAAATTGTTGTTCTGAAGTAAATATCTGCCGGTAAAAGCTATAGATAGTTAGCAGGTTAGTGTCTTTAATTCTGGTACGTTTTCAAACGTCAGGCTATTTTAGAAAGTATTGTTTGATAAGATTATTGGGGCATATATTTACATTGTTGATAATGCCAGTTGTTCTGTAGATAGTAAATGGAATACGCGATTCAGATTGTAGGTACTTTTCTACGGAGGATTCTAACTGTCATTACATTATTGCATAAACGGTTATTGTTTATTGTGCAGTATAATCTCTCTGAGGTTGGTTTTCATATTGTCATTATTATTCAATCACTCTGAGGTCACTGTACCATTATAGCCTCTAATGTGTTAACGAGATGTAAAACCAATTATTCATTTAGTCTATGATTGAATTATTATGTTGGAAGTTTTGCGTTACATTTAGAAATGTGCGATTTCATTGTCGATAAATTACATCTGTAATTGTTTCACACGTTTTGTTAAAGTTTAGCATAATGTCTAGGCGAAGAAGGTTTATAATTCGGGTTTATTCATTCTGAATAAAGATTGCTTTGCAATCAGTATTAGGTATGGTAATACCTTAGCGCTATTATAAAATATATGTTGTGATAACATTGTAAGACTGGGTATATATTTTGTAGCCGTATACGCCAGGAGCGTACGCATACGCTAGGAGCGTAGAGCATGTAGAGCGTATCGTCGGGAGCGTGGTCTACGAGGTCGTCGGTTGGGAACGCAGTCATAAGACGTGGGAACGACATCATTCGCCATTTGGGCGATAGACCAGACGGTAGCCACGGAGACGCTAGGCAAGAGGACCTGGTTACGCAGATAACGTCACCGGATGTGTAATACCGGGACTTGGGCCATCGCCGGAGAGGATCGTGCGAGTGGGCGTCGCGTGTGGATTACGTCACCGGAAGTGTGTGTAGTACCGGGACGAAGAGCAACCGCTAAGGACGGGATTGCAATATAACGCGGGAGTGAAGTGTTAGTGCCGGGCACTGTACCGGAAGGACTCAGCTAGATTTAGCTTTGAGAGATAAGATAGCGTGTGATATAGTATATATATATATATCATAAATACAGATATCAGATATTCAGTCTGACTAAAACCGAACAGTTAATATAACGTAGTAAACATGAGACTATAGACACACACACATGAACAACATGAGACTATAGACACATACTTGTACAACATGAGACTATAGACACACACACATCTACAACATGATACTATAGACACATACTTGCACAAAATGAGACTATAGACACACACCTGTACAACATGAGACTATAGACACACACACACCTGTACAACATGATACTATAGACACACACACCTGTACAACATGAGACTATAGACACATACTTGTACAACATGAGACTATAGACACACACACATCTACAACATGATACTATAGACACATACTTGTACAACATGAGACTATAGACACGCACACATGTACAACATGATACTATAAACACATACTTGTACAACATGTGACTATAGACACACACACACCTGTACAACATGATACTATAGACACATACTTGTACAACATGAGACTATAGACACACACACCTGTACAACATGATACTATAGACACATACTTGTACAACATGAGACTATAGACACACACCCTGTACAACATGATACTATATACACATACTTGTACAACATGAGACTATAGACACACACACACCTGTACAACATGATACTATAGACACACATACCTGTACAACATGAGACTATAGACACACACACACACACCTGTACAACATGAGACTATAGACACGCACACCTGTACAACATGAGACTATAGACACACACATACCTGTACAACATGAGACTATAGACACATACTTGTACAACATGAGATTATAGACACACACACATGTACAACATGATACTATAGACACATAATTGTACAACATGAGACTATAGACACACACACACCTGTACAACATGATACTATAGACACATATTGTACAACATGATACTATAGACACACAAACACACCTGTACAACATGATTCTATAGACACATACTTGTACAACATGAGACTATAGACACACACCTGTACAACATGATACTATAGACACACACCTGTACAACATGATACTATAAACACATACTTGTACAACATGAGACTATAGACACATACTTGTACAACATGAGACTATAGACATGCACACATGTACAACATGATACTATAGACACACAACTGTACAGTACAAGCTATATACACAGGCTTGTAAAACATGGAGACTATAACATCATACTGTTTAGCTATGTGTCCAACTCTAGGTCAAACTACACAGAACTATAATGTACCTACACTTGCTATATATTTTATACTTTTATCTGCTATAAAGGCATCTGCATACTCATCAAATGGTAACAGCAGCATTGGAATACCATTGGAATACCAGACTGTCTAAAAGGAAGTGGGACGCAGGCATGACCTCTTGCTATCACATGAAACTATCCATCGCGCAAATGTGTATTTAAGTTCTGCGTTTGCGATTGGATGGTGATTTGGGATAAGCAGGCTATTTCTACAATATGCTAACACTTACATCTGCCTATCGATATCATTATCACATTGAAGACAGAACAGACAATTGTAAATATTAACTCAAATCTAACCTACAAACACATATTATGGTGTTTATTAGCGATTTTTAATATCTGTTTTAATGGATTTACAGGAACACATCCTTCCTCTAGATGCATGCGTTAAAACACCCAAGTATGAAAAAATTGATGATACGAACGAAATCTGAGTTTGGATAAAACGAACAATTTGCGAATATTACAGAATTTTCATTATAGGCGTAGTAGCCGGGGTTGGGGGAGTGGGTGTGGATATCAAAATAACATTTACTCATTCATCTCATCAAGACAATGTGCAGAATCCAACACCCATGTCAGTGTCTTCAAGGTCAAGGTCCGTCTGAAAGGTATTCACCTCTTATATACATCCCATCTCAGAGTACTGCTACGGAGTTACACACAATTATAATGGCATTATAACTACAGCTTCACTTAGCCATAACTCTGAGTGTCGTCTGCTTCCATGTGTATGTGTGTACACTTAGTTCATACCCCCACAGGCTCCTCCCCTATATTTTCAAATTCCTGCAAAGTTTCAATGAAATCCAGCCAAATGAAGGCCCTTTTGTCTTTAATAAATGATGCCAAGATATAGCATATTTCAAAAAAATCAAGGGCCATAACTCTGGTGAAATTATTCCGATCTGGCTGGTTTCGAACTTGTCCGAGCTTTCATTGATATAAAGACACTGGCAAAGTTTCATAAAGATCCGATTAATATTGAAGGCCCTAGAATGTTCATTAGGCAAAAGTTAACGGATAAGGGACGGACGGACGACGGACAACTCATCATCCCATAAGCTCTGCTGGCCTTCGGCCAGTAGAACTAAAAAAATGAAACTAGGATTAAGAAATACTTTTTCATAAATATGTTACCAATACACTTGTTTAATATCAGTTTACTTCTGTGCCAAATATTGAATTTTTTTTATAAGGTGGAATTTTCAATATTTTGAAAAAAGTCTCCCTGATTTAACCATGTACAAATTTATATGAAAATCCTGCCCCAGCTCCATCTAGTGGCTTTTATACGGCAGTTGGGCCTTTAATGAAAAAGGATGAAATAAACATGTTCTGCAGCTCTAAAGCGCAATGCCATAAAGATGAAGGATGAAAGATACCCATTCTGCCTCTCACACCACCATTTATTTTCCATAGGGTCCCATTGTAATGTTTTTGTTTGTGGCATAGAGATAAACTTAATTTACAATATATGTCTAACACGTTAGAATGGGTATCTAAAGCGCAATGCCTTAAAGATGAAGGATGAAAGATACCCATTCTGCAGCTCTTATTTAAAGTCTCCCACCACAATTAATTTTCCATAGGGTCCCATTGTAATGTTTTTATTCGTGGCATAGAGATAAACTTAATTTACAACATGTCTTTAGGCTTTAATTCTTCATTGATCCAATATCTGCAATTTATAACACACTCAAGCCTGTCAATGTCCCTTGTTGGTAAGGGTATATATAAAGGGCCCTCTCACATAAGGTACATATGGTAGCCTAGGTATACATATAAAAACTTAAAGGAAGTTAAGGTAGCTCAGAACGGATCAATGGTTTTGGAAATGAACTGCGAACCCAGTGGTCGCAAGTTCCATCCCCGACTCCTCAAACCAGGGACGTATACGTTTACAAACGTCCCTGATCAAACAAACAAAAATGCTAATAATAATTAGTCTTTTGGATGAGACTTTCAAATAAATCGAGGTTACATGTATGACAGTATCGGTGCTATATACAACGGGCATGTAAAACAACCAGGGCAGCTTCAGAGCACCTTCTGAAGTTTATCTCTGCACTATCCTCCATAAATCTAAAATGACTGTTCCAGAGGCCTGTAGGAAACAAGAGTTACAAGATGCGTTGATATATAAACGTACCTACACACACGCTCAGTGGTCTAGGGCGTTGGGAAGACACTGCTGCAAGGTAGTGGATGTTCTATCAGTGTTTTATTTACAATTTTAGAAAAAATTGTCATCTACCACCAAAATTTGAAAATCAGTGGGCCATTCAATGAAAAAACAAAGAATTGTTACAACAAAGAATTGCATCGCACAACCGCGTAACGTAGCGGCGTCGTGTAAACAACAAAACGACATCATGATTTGCCTTACAAATTGCCGACGTATATAAGGAAAATTGACAACATTAAAGTGAAACTATCACGTCGTAGGTGGGTTATGTGATAAACAGAATCTTACATTTGTGACTGTGTGTTATTGACATTAATAAACGCGTTGGATAAAATGATAGGATACTCGGCTCTAAAATGATAGGATACTCGGCAAGAGCCTCGTATCCTATCATTTTATCCAATGATAGGATACTCGGCTCTAAAATTATAGGATACTCGGCAAGAGCCTCGTATCCTATCATTTTATCCAACTCGTTTATTAAAATCAATAATACACAGTCACTCATGTAAGATCCTCTATATACGTCATAGACATAAAATACATTTACATCTGAATACGTCATATTTTTTAATTTAATAGCTATTCACACATTTTATCTAGGTATCTGGTGGGATAATTGAGAAATATTTTAATGGGCAGGTATTAGGAGTTTCCAGGATACATAATGATATACATATATATATATATATTTTTAAGATGTGTGATGGCATTTGATACAGATCAACTCGAGGAATACTTTAAATTAACCCTTTACTCGGAGTTAAGGTCTGGAGTTATAAGACTGTATCATACTGCGATGTTTAGTGAAAGCCAGTCTTGAGTTATAAGACTATCCTACTGCGATGTTTAGTGAAAGTCGGGTCCGGAGTTATAAGACTGTATCATACTGCGATGTTTAGTGAAAGCCAGGTCTGGGGTATAAGACTGTATCATACTGCGATGTTTAGTGAAAGCCAGGTCTGGGGTATAAGATTGTATCATACTGCGATGTTTAGTGAAAGTCAGGTCTGGGATTATAAGACTGTATCATACTGCGATGTTTAGAGAAAGTCAGGTCTGGAGTTATAAGACTATCATACTGCGATGTTTAGTGAAAGCCGGGTCTTGAGTTATAAGACTATCATCCTGCGATGTTTAGTGAAAGCCGGGTCTGGGGTTATAAGACTGTATCATACTGCGATGTTTAGTGAAAGCCGGGTCTGGAGTTATAAGACTGTATCATACTGCGATGTTTAGTGAAAGCCGGGTCTGGGATTACAAGACTGTATCAGTGTCCATATATACTCCCCAGTATAAATTGTTAAGAGCAGATGTTTTATTTTACGCAAAAAATGTTACAACAAATTTAACTGTATAAATTGTATAAAACCCTTTATTTCTCTTTAAATATTAACACCAATGGACATGAACTTTATAGTAAGAGTTGATTTAAACTAGATGGGTGCTCTCTGGAGCACGTGTGTCGCCTTCTGGGGCCTTGTCAATTAAAAAATAAATTAAAAAAATGTGACCTTCATTGTGACCTTGACCTTTATATTTTAGTATGGTCATTTAGATGTTGTCATAATGAGTATAAACTGAAAGTGTGATGAAGAAATGTAAAGAAATGAGAAAGTTATAGCCAACGTTAAGTTTTCATGAAGAATTTTTTTTTTTAACCCATATAATGACCATCAGTGTGACCTTGACCTTTATATTAAATGACTATTTAACCCATATATCAACCTTCAGTGTGAGTGACCTTGACCTTTATATTTTAGTATGGTCATGTGGATGTTGTCATGATGAGTATACATTGAAAGTTTGATGAAGAAATATCAAGAAATGAGATGTTAAGTTTTCGTGAAGAAAGAAATGAGTATTTAACCCATATAATGACCTTCAATGTGACCTTGACCTTTATATGTTAGTATGCTCATGTGGATGTTGTCATAATGAGTATATTGAAAGTTTGATGAAGAAATATAAAGAAATGAGAAAGTTATAGCCAATGTTAAGTTTTCGTGACGGACGGATTGACGACAAAGTGATCCCGATGTCTCGCTTTTCTTCGACACAAAAAGTCGTTGAAGAAGTTAAGTTAAATCTTTACTCCATAGATATACAATAGGACTAGATGCCCAAGGGCAACATGTCGAGCCCGCCCCCCACCCCCTCAAATATAAGTCAATGAAGAAGTTAAGTTAAATCCTTACTCCATAGATATACAATAGGACTAGATGCCCAAGGACACGGACACAATATATTCATAATTGTACTTATTTCTGAATTCAACTTCCAAATGTGACTTGCTGCATGTCATTGTCTCATGATGGTGAACATCTATGCAAAGTTATTTGGGAATCCCTCCATGCATGAGGAAGTTACTGTGCAGTATAAGAGAACATTTTATGATTTATTTGTTTATTTATTTTAAATATAAGAGAACATTTAATGATTTATTTTTTATTAACTTTCAACAGTATGAACTTTACTCCAATAGCTTGGAGTAATAGTTTATAACTTTAAATCTAGTATAATAATAATAATAGGAGTAGTACGAGAATTTTTAAAACAAGAGCATCAAGAATTGCAGGGCAATCCATAGTCCCCCACCGGCCCAGACAAACATTTTCTAGACATTTTCTATGATGGAGGTCAAAGATCAAGGTCACAATGACCTTATTTTGGTACGCGACACACCGCTATCCCAAGATGTATTCACATACCAAGTTTGGTATCTCTAAGTGTTATAGTATTGAAAATACGGTCCGGACAAGCAATTTCTATGACAGAGGTCACAGGTCAAGGTCACAATGACATTATTTTGGTACGCGACACACCGTTATCCCAAGATGCATCCACATACCAAGTTTGGTCCTTTAGCAAACATTACTATACACATAAATATGAAACAGGACCCTGGGTTTGCGCTTTATAGAATACTCAAATGCCAAATTAAAAAATGTTGCCTTATATAAGGCTCGAACCCTGAACCTGTGGTTCAGTAGACACATAATAGACGACGCTCTAGCTGACTGACTTTATATCCAAAATTTATAATTTCGATTTTGGTACCATTGTACATTGATTTATATCCAACATTTAGAAATGCTTACTTAATCCAGCTCTTTGTTAAAACATCTCCCACCAGGATTTGAACCTGGGTCTTCCACCCAAAGGGTAGACGTGTTTACCGATTACACCATAGAAGTGTTATATGTTCATACTGAGAGCATGGACTTATAGTATAAAACAGAACTGCCATATTTCCCACAAAAACCCATTATACCACATTCATCAAGGTGTTTTTCATTGACAAGGCAAAATATTATTTTTACAAAAAAATGGGTAACAATAATATCTTTATTTTCAAAAGCACTTATTGTATTGAGGTCTATGTCAGAGTACACGGGCCTGCAATATAATGATATACGGACTATATCAGAGTCCACGGGCCTCTAAGATAATAATATGAGGTCTATGGCAGAGTCCACAGGCCTCTAAGATAATGATATGAGGACTATATCAGAGTCCACGGGCCTCCAACCTAATGATATAAAGATTATGTAAGAGTCCACGGGCCTCCAATATAATGATATAAGGACTATGTCGGAGTCCACGGGCCTCTAAGATAATGATATAAGGACTATGTCGGAGTCCACGGGCCTCTAAGATAATGATATAAGGACTATGTCGGAGTCCACGGGCCTCTAAGATAATGATATAAGGACTATGTCGGTGTCAAGTTGTCACAGGATGACCTTAGTGGTTGGGCTAACTCAGGAAAGAATCAATGACGGTGAATGCATTTACATAAGTTTAATGCAACTTTCAAAATATGTTTAATATATATACAATTATCTAAAAAAAACAAGCGAATACACAAATGAACTATGAAAAGAGTGTTCTCCTGAACGTTTAAGACGTTCTTAGTATTGTTATAAATACTGAATGTCTAAGACACTAAAGTGTTGTTAAAGCTATAACAATGTTGATCTAGCGCGATAACTGTGATGCGCGAGAGCTCATGAAGATGATGATGCGCGAATTCAATAGATGATTGTTATCAAATGCCTTCTGTAAGGGTTGATGACGCGATGCAATGATAGTTAACCTCCACTGAGATTGTGAGTAATATTCCTCCAGTGAGGATTGGTAACGGGCCCACCTTGTGTCCCGGGGGTTGTCGTTAGTAAAACCTGGCTGCGCAGGTACGGGGACCGTCTCCACCGCTTGTAAACGTTAATCGTGGAAGCTTAGCTCCACTCCTGGATATCCAAACCTAGATGGCTTACTCCAACCCTGGATGGCTTATATCCTGGATGGCTTATTTCCAACCCTGGATGGTTTAGGCTGTAATTATACATACGTTTTAGATGTCGGTTGACAAACATAACAATCTTGCATAATTACCATTACTCAAACAAATCATTATTCAATCAATATATGTAAGCTGTACTAATGATGAGTAGCAATGTATACATATTCTACAACGCCATGTATACGCTATGTACGTCGCTGTTAATCAATGCCCCTAATACATGTAATATAAACATGATCAAATTACTCATATATTACACTCACTGAGTTATGCATGCACGCATGTCAACTAATGACCACATTACACAACGCTATGCATACGCGTCGAACATTTATTCTTGTCACTCATCTCATTGTTAACTAATGTTAACAATCGTGTATTACAATCACTGAGTTATACGCCAACGTTAACTAATGCACCTATTATCCACTATTATCAAATTAATATTGTTTTACAATTAATGATCAATTACAATAATTACATCTAATAAAGTAACTTCAAAATCATATGCTAGTCTAAAGTTATGTTTGAGAAACATCAATGCTAACCGGATGTCGTAACCGCCGCCCACTGAATACAAATGTACGATAAAAGTTTAATAAAATTACTAACCACATGTTGCCTATGAAATTTGCCGTCCGATCTCTGTTCCAACAAAGTACTATCGATGATCCCGGCGAGAGCTAGAAGACAATGGGTTTTATAGCAAACATTACGCCCAAATCATTATTTCCCCCGTTCAGTCCGTGACAAACGTGGCTAAATCTACAGTATTGAATCTACACGAGAGGCCCCTTATACAATTTTGCCGTTTAAGGAAAATATACCTATACGTTTACATGCATTAGCACAAAACTAAACTTATGACACGGCCTCTCTGGCGGCCACTTAAAATGTGCACGCTTTTACGTGTTACATGAATAGATCATGAATATTGTGAAATTGTTTCAACTCGAACAATAGATTTTGGGTGTAACCGATAACTTACAAGAGCTATATACGACCAGAACGCTCTACCCGTGACATTTTGTGACAACATCTCCCCACTTAAAGAAAGTGCTACACTTTTAAAATTCAACAAAATGATAGTTAATATTTACACGTTCAGAAACTATTAATTCTTCTGAGCAAATGAGCGACAAAACGTACAAGCTGATCGCTCAATCGCTTGAGTATGTTAACTATTACCACTGCAGTTATAACCTAACTATAATATGTAATTACAATTTCAACACTATTCTACAATTGTACACTACCCTGTCGTAACATATACTACTATTGTACAAACACTGCAATGCACTATTGTATTAAACCGGTCATTATGTGCGGCGGCTTAAATATTCTGCCCCAATATTGTCCTTTCCACGGTCTATTACACCGACTCTACTGTTGCTAATAACACTACTTCCTGCCACTACCAGAACTCCAACTTTACACATTGTATCCATCGCATTACCAGTATACTGTTTGCGAAATGGAGTAGGGTCTCTAGTTTCCCTAATCGGCTTTGCTAAAGTGTGCTTAAAGCTACACTGCACTACATCTGTTGGTCTCGACTTATCGGACCGAACAGTACTACACTCAGAGTCTAAACGACTTACCTCTCGTTTCTCTGCTACACTAAGCATGCCCGATATATCTACATCGGCTGCTGTCTCCTTACCTACACTAGTGGGAGAATATGTGGGACTAGTGTCCTCACTACTGCCTTCCTCACTATCCTCAATAACTGCAACATTAACTACATTTAATACCCCTTGTTGCACATTATCGGTTCTACTGATATACTCTTTCAGCATATTCGCATGAAAGGTCTTTAACTTTCCGTTTATCTCGATACGGTAATCCATAGTGTTCACTATCCCTCTAACGTAAAACGGACCTTTCCATTGTTATAACAACTTGTTATTGTCGGTCGGGAGTAACAGTAACACCTGGTCATCTATCTTAAACTGCCTAGCTCTAGCTTTCTGGTCATAGTACCGTTTATACTTGGTACTTGCCTTAACTAACTGACTTTGAGCTATCTTACAAGTCTCCTCTAGTTTCTCCTTCAGATCTAAAACATACTGATATGTAGTCTTAACCTCATCACTATCTACTTCACCTGCCCACCTCTCTCTAAGAATCCTCATGGGACCTCTAACTGACCTACCGTACAATAACTCAAACGGAGAAAATCCTAAACTCTCTTGTGGAACCTCTCTAAATGCAAACAATAAAGCATTGAGATACTTGTCCCAATCTTTGGGTCTCTCGGTACACATACGCCGTAACATTTGCTTTAACGTCCCGTTAAATCGTTCGACTAACCCGTTACACATAGGGTGATATGGTGTTGTCATGATTTGACGCAAAGACAATAACCTGCTTACTTCAGCCATAAGTTCTGACGTAAACTGTGACCCACAATCAGTCAGCATTTCCTCTGGTACACCTAGCCTACTGAACATATCAAATAATGCCTCAGCTACTCTCTCAGTTTCAATTGAGGGCAATGCTACTGCCTCCGGATACCTTGTTGCATAGTCTACCATGGTTAAAATGTACCTATTTTTCCTATCCGACACTGGAAAAATTGGTCCAACTATGTCTACGGCTACCCGCTTAAATGGTGTATCTATCAGTGGCATCTGACCTAAATGTACTTTGGTCACTCGACCTTTTGGTACTGTCCTTTGGCATACATCGCAGGACCTACAATACCTAGTTACATCTCCGCTAACGCCTGGCCAATAAAATTCTGCCAATACTCTATCTGACGTTTTCTTTACGCCTAAATGACCTCCCATAATCGACTCATGAGCTACCTTAAGCACTGTCGTTCTATACTGGGTAGGAACCACTAATTGGTGAAACTGTCTACTACCACTATCTTCAAATTCTCTGTACAATAACCTATTCTTATGTACAAACTTACAACTACCGGACCCTTTACACTTCTTCACTACACCATCCTTGGCCTTCACTTTACAAGGACCTAATGACTCGTCTTGAGTTTGTGATTCTATAAACTCCACTTGAGATATGTCACCTACGGCTGCAGGAACCTTTACTTTTCTATAAGCCTGAGCTTGCTTCTGAACCTGCGCTCTAGTCTCTACGGCATTACTTATGCTACTTCTAAAATCGGACATTACCGGAAGTGCTGAACCATCTATGTTCCCTATCGTTAAATCATACATCGGGTCGTCCATACATAGTGCCTCTGTAGTCCCTTTAAAGAAAGGTGTATCTACATCTATTCTCGCTATTGGCACGTGCTCTACCGACTTATTTAACAACATATATATATATATTTTATTATTTTATTAAAGTGACAAATAACATCGTTACAAAATATTACATATACAAAACAATACAGTATAATATAGGCAATATTAAGTAAACAAATGAATATCCAGCCTAATGAGACTTATTAGTCACTATAGAAATATCAATTGCATTATTGATTTTACAACTCATTTAAAAGGTATAACAAAAGTAAACATGAAAAATATAGTACACATTAATTTGTACGATTTTTTAAGGCATTTATAATAAACTGTCCCGTTTTTAATAGAATCCTTTCATTTGTTAAAAGCACTTTAATTTTGTCTGCCTCGGTAGCTGTGTCTGGACACAGTTCATTTAATGTATGCAATAGTTCAATTCGAGAGGCACTGTGCCTCTCGCAGTACAATAGAAAGTGATTTTCTGTTTCTACACACTGAGCCTGACATTGTTTACATATTCTATCTTGTCTTGGAATTCTGTGGTATCGGCCTAATTCAATCTCTATTGGCAATGAACCTGCTCTAAATTGAGCAATCACAGAGCGTATGTGTTTCCTTAAATTTAACTGAACATAATTTTCGCGTTCATATGTATCTTTGAAAAATTTAAAATTGCTCAATTTGGTTTGAGAATTAACATCATTGAGCCATTTTTCCTTATATATTGTCATCAGTTTTGCTTTAACTTCGTGTATAAAAGACGTATTGTTAAAATCTTGTAGTGACAAATTATCAAAGGCCGAAACACAGTTAATTTCTTTGAAAATTGTTTTAATATCATGCGACCAATTGTTTTTACATTTTGAATAATCCCAAAGAAAAATCTTTTTTGTAAGTCTGTTATTATTCATAGATATAAGTCGTTTCCATAAATGTAAGCTGTTTAATTGTCTTCTAATTTTAGGCGGTATCCAGCCCATATCACCATGAATAGCGGGATTAGAAGTACATTTATGTACACCGAGGAAAAATCGTATAACTCTATTGTGTAATGTGTCTGGCTTAGAGTAACATTTATACCCCCAAACGCTTGAGGCATAATCCATAATTGGAACAATTTTACAATCATATATCTTGGAGTATGTTGAATACATTATATTAACCTTATTATATAAATTTGAAACTAATGACGAAAATGCTCTACCAGCAGATTCGCTCAAAACATTTGCTGTTTCAGTAAAATCTAAAAATTCATTTAATATGATACCAAGGTATTTGTAGTTTTCACATATTTCAAGCTTAGTATTACCTATGTGAAATTCAAAAGCTGTCCTTGGTTGGCTTTTTTTGCGAAACTGTACTACTTTCGTTTTACTTATATTAACTAACATTTGATTTTTACAGCACCAGGTGTTAAGAAAATTTATCATTAACTGTTAATTAAGTTCAGACGGAGCTATTAACACAATGTCGTCTGCAAAAAGAAGAATTCCTACTTTGATATCATTTCCTATTTCAACACCAAGATCCAAATGTTTAATTTCTAACGCAAGATCATTGATAAAGATAGAGAAAAGTGTCGGAGAAATTACGTCCCCTTGTTTTACACCTGAATGTATATCAAAAAAATCAGTGCAACTTCCATTTACATTAACTGCTGCTTTACATTCAATATATAGACCCTTTATGGCTTCTAATAAGTTACCAGAAACGCCTATATTGGCTAATTTTATATACAAAATATCCCTATTTATCCGGTCAAACGCCTTCGCCATATCTACAAAACATGTAAAAGTATGCAAATTTTCGGATTTTCTGTTTCTAATAATGGATGTCAAAGAAAACATATGATCTTCGCAAGATCTGTTCTGTCTGAAACCGTTTTGTTCGTCGACTAATAAATCATTTGTTTCTAGATATTTTACTAACCGAATATTTAAAACGTTTGTGTATAATTTACAAGACGTAGGTATTAAACTAATACCTCTGTAATTAGAAGGAATCCTTGGATCATTTTGTGCGTTTTTGGGGATTGGTCTGATAACGGACCTTGACCAAACAGACGGAACACAGTGACTTGACATACATTCATTAAAAAATTTACATAAAAGATTAACAGACACATCGTTTTTAAATACTTCATATGGTAAAAAATCTATTCCTACGGCTTTACCTGACTTGGCCAGAGAAATAACTTTTCTACACTCTGCAAGAGTTATCGGTACATTCAATTCATCTTGATGATTTAAATTGATATTAACATCAGCTTCAAAGTCACTGGATTTAACATTTTTTCTCGAGTCACCAGCATTATAAATTTCTGAAAAATCATGTTGCCATCTATGTAACACCTCGTTTTTATCATTAATAATTTCCCCATTTTCAAGCTTTACTTCCATTGGTAATTTGTTATTTGTTTTATTTCTACCTAGAGTCTTCAATTTATTCCAAAATTCTTTTGGGTTTTTAGTTTCACTTTCCGCAATTCCAATTTTGACCTCGTCATTAAATAGCCTTTTTGCTTTTCTATATTCCTTATCAAACGTTTTCCTTTTTATACGAAGTTCTAAAAGTAACATTGACTTTTCAGCTCGATAAGTACATTTTAAATAACACTTTTCTGCTTTTCTATACTCATCAAATAATAAAGATAAATGCTCATTCCACCAGGGTTTGAGGATACGTCGTGCCTTTTTTGGATATCTGCAGTCGAAATATTTTAATTTCAAATCCATTTCTTCGTAATCAATATTGCAAATATTATTATACATAGAATCGATATTTTCACGATTTGATTCTCGTATCTCAATATCTTCGATAGTGTCATTTATTTTGTGTAAAATGTCGTCATCGCACATAAAATCATTGTTTGGTAATACATCGCATTTGTGTTTTAAAAACATTCTATCGTTAAGAACATTTGTAAAATTGTCATGTTCATCATTGCGCAAGATGGATCCCGTTGATTTCAGATAACTATGTACGTGAATATTTGTTTTTAAAATAGAATGATCTGGCATGGCCCTCCCTGGTAAAACATTTAATGTATGGCAAAGATCTGTTACAGGAAACACACCAAACGACTCAATATTTGCTAAGTGTTCGTGCGGTACAAACATGTAGTCAACGACTGATTTTCCTTTGTGAGAAATACAAGTAAAATTATCAAGTTCGGGATTTACACGTCCGTTTAACAAACAAAAGTTAACACTTTTAAGAAAATCAAGAAACACATGCCCTCGTGGTTTTTTTGTCTCATCGATATTGATTTTGTCGATAATAAGGCCATTATCGATTAGTGTAACTAGGTCAGACTCGTTACCACATCTCGCATTTATGTCCCCTAGCAGTAGGAACGCCAGCCCTATGGCGTAGGGATATTTATCAAACAAGGTCACGTGATAAAATCGATAACAAAATGACATTATTGGGAAAATTTTCACTGGTCAGATTTATAGACCTCTTATTTATAAACTGTGATTATAACAAAACACAATCACAGATCGTTGTTAAAGTAATAATATTCACAAACTACATTGGTCGAACATTATTGGCGTACACTTCGTGTAATTCCCATTAATAGTTAAAGGTATTTTTCAAAGGGATGAATTTAGGTTGTTTTAAAGTTTAAATTGCCAAAAATGCGCTTTTAAATCAAAATCGATTTATTTTGTCATTTTAGAAGCGAGAATAAAAACAAATGCATGTACGCGTAGATAAATCTTTCCTCTGTCCATATGCAAATTTTTAATGAAATCAGAGACAAGTACTTTTTTTTCCCCAAAATTAACTAACATGACCCACGGACGCTAAGACGGCATAATGCATATACATTTACAGACGCGACCGGGTACACAAGAAATGAAATAATTCCATTATTTCAATACATATATTTCAAATGTATGTATCCATGCATTCCAGATTAAATTTCTGATCTATACATCCTTTTGGTTTATGCCGGAGTGCTCAGAATAGGTTTTAACAAACCAAATTGTAACGGTACGTCGGGAAAGGAAATGAGGATAGTGGAAATATATTTTGCAGTGCTAATTTTCTGAATCCGAAAAAAATGCAAAAAAAAAAAGTTTTAACAACGAGAATGAATTTTTTTTCTTGAAAGTGTTCATTGACATGTCTACTATTAAAACCCAAAATTTAAAGTCAATCAGAAAAAAGTACTTTTTTTTTCCCAAAATTAACAAAGTACACCGTGTTCGCTAAAATATGAACAATCGCCTTTCGAAGTTAATGTACACGCGGGATATAAAACCATGAAATTGTGAAATCCTTTTTAAGAGATATATTGATTTCAAAATTGTTCTGTATTTAATAAATTATTAGAGTAGAATGTTCACCATTTTTCTCAAGGACACCATTACGGTAGTATCCCTGCAACCCCGCCCCTCATTCCACCCCCACCACCCTCCATACCGTATTGATTAAGTTGTATATAGCTGCGAATGCGCAGTTTTAATCAAATTCGATTTATTTCATCATTTTAGAAGCGAAAGAAAAAAACAAAAGCATGAACGCGTAAATACATCAGTCCTCTGTAGATATGTAAAATATTAAAATATTCGGAGGCAAGTACTTTCTTCCCCCGAAAATTAACGAAGTACACCGTAATCGTTTAAATACGCCGAATCGACGTTCCAAATCGATGTTCGCACGGAATACAATTGTGGAATTATGAATTCATTTATAAAGATAAATCGATTTCAGCATTGTTCAGTAGTTGTTATATTATTGATGTAGTATGTTCACAGTATTTATGAGAGCAACATTACGGTAGTATCCCTCCAACCCCGTGGGCTTCCCCCCTCCAACCCGTACACACAATACGTTGTGTATTGCTGAGAATGCGACTTTTATTCAAATCGATTTATTTCGTCATTTTAGAAGCGAGCATTATAATAAAATCATATAGATACATCTCTCCTCTGTATATATGTAGAATGTCAATAAACGGAGACAAGTACTAATTAAGTAACAGGACCGTCCGACCCAAAGACGGCAACATTCATATTCATTAAGGAAAGACGACCGGCTACAGAAACAATTAAATAATTTCGTTATGAAAACACATATATTTAAAATGTATGTGTTCATGTATTTTACACTAACTTTTTTATCTATACATGCTTTGGGTTTATGTCAGAGTGGCCAATTTATTTTAACAAACAATGTTGCAACGGTATATCGGAAAATGAAATCATGATGGCGGCAACATACGTTGCAGAGTTAATTTTCGAAATCAGAAAAAGCGATAAACTAATATAAGTTTAACAGGCAGAAAGAAGTATATTCTATTAACTGTTCTTTTAAAACTGAGGGGGCGACTCGAGTTTAAAAGAAAGCAAGATTGGCATGTGTCCCTTTAACCAAGTAAATAAATGACTGACGAGTAACATACATGCTACTGTCAGTAACAAACATGATTATGTGTAGACTCGAAGATTTCATAACATAAACGTGGACATGACATTGTGTCAATGAAGCACTTGCCAGATGTGTGGTGTTGTGAAACACTGTCCGCGTGAATCCAAAAAGTGCGGGTCGTTTATATTTATAGGGCATATATAGTTATATATATATATTTATATATATTATTCTTTTATATTTATATGGTCCCAGAACGCAGTCATACTCACTACTATATTGAAAGTAAATACTGAATATACATGTGCGGTGCGTTACGATCTGTAGTATTTGAAAACAGACATATTAAACATTTCCCTGAACATATATACTATATTCATAGAATTATTATTTCCTGGAAAAAAAATACAGGTTTGTTTTCAGCAGTTGAAATCTACTATTTTCTGCGAATATTGCTACTTTGAAAATTTGAATACGTCTGTTTTCATCAAATAGCATGTTTTGTTGTACAAGAAAATATTCATATATTATACCATTAATATTATAACATGTGTGTTGTAACATATGCTTATCCTTGGATAGTGGATGTCTGCAGGGAACTTGACCTTTTACCTAAAAATCAAACGATCATCCTCTTTCCACTGTCCAACAGTGAAGTTTCATGAAATTTGCTTTAGGTAAGAGGAAAAACTGTGTGGGCAATACTTTTCATTTTCCGGTCATGGTAACGGACCTTTCAACTACTGACTTCAAAATAAACAGGGATTATCATTTCACCAAAGGCATTCAAAGTATGAAGTTTTATGAAATTAGCTTCAGAGAAAGTAATAAAGAGTTTGTACAAAGTTTCGTCAAAATCCAACAAGTAGCGCATACAAGATTTGTGACAGACGAACGGAAAGGCCAAATCTAATCTGTCTCACCTACCACTTTGACCTAAGACATAATTATAAAGACAATATTTTAGTTCATATGTATACTTTATTAAGCAAATAATTGAGCGAACATAAACTTCAGCATTGACTCTGGCCAGTGGTGTACATGGAGTCTTCTTCCACATGACGTGCAGACTGAAAGAAAAGAAAGACATAGAATAAAAAGTTAATATAAGTCGAGCAGAGTATTCAATTTGAATCAGGTGTTGCGAGAGGGAGCTAGGGCATGTTTATGGGAATGGGACAGTTTAAAATTTAATTATTGTTTAACGCCTCATCAACACGTTGTTTAGGTTATTTCGAACCGCCCGAAAGAGAGGAGGAAAGATACATAGGCATCCAGGAACCCTGCCCTACGCTTACTACCGATTAGATACCTATGGTTCTTTAACGTGCTTGGAGGGAGGACAGACTCCGATACACAGGACCACCCGGTTTACGTTCCCATCAGACGAACGAGGCTAGCAGGATTCAAAGCCGATATGCTATAAACGTCCCTTGACCAAACTGAGTAAATGGCACATCAAGTAAAGGGTCAATACATATTATATTGTGTATCATACGAGTATATGATTGAACTGACATGATTATAGAACCATTTTAATGTATGTTTCACCCAACAGTACATCAAGAATCTATTATAAGGAAAGTTAAATCTGACAGAGGGTGCAATGTTCTGTAAGCCATTTTTACTAGAAGGGGAATAAAATACAAGTCTGGCCAAAAATCTAAAATTGTTAAATTTTACACGTTTTGTTCATAGGATATTTTACTTTAATGACTTAGTAAGGTCATTTTACATGGGGAGAAAACATTAATATACAACTATTTATTTTCTCTCTCAAAACCTGGTGATGCCGCTAGTTTTAGAAATAAAACATGATTAAATAGGGCAGTTGAGAAGACACTTGTGTAGATGTGTGGTCTGTTCTGATGTGAAAATGTGTAAAACAGACACAATATTGGAAATTTGCTCTGTGTCCCTTAAATACATTGAGGACCCATCACATAGACCAATTAGATGATGTTAAAGGGAAGTATGTATCAAGCTTTAACATTAGCATCTCCATTTGTTAACCTGGTAACATGTTAAATTTAAACCTGCTTGCATTAAAAGTTAAATAAATTATTATAGGTGCACTATTATCAACAGTAAGTAATGTGTAAAACAATTTCTTCTGAACTATTCTAATAAATAATATTAATGATGCACAAATGCAAACTATGCAGAAAAATTAACCGAACTCCAGAAGTTTTAAACAAATAAAGACTGCCTAGTGTCCCTTTAACACAACTTGTTTTCGCATGTATCCAGTACATGTAGTTTACACGAGCTCATATGACAATCACGCTGCACTATCACTGAAATTTTGTTTTACTCTAACTTTGAACAGCACCGTGCAAGCTCCATTTAAAGAACTACACAAGTGCAAACAATTTTTAAAAAGGCTCTTACCTCCATATGATCCAATGGCATTTAATACGGCTTGACATTCTGAAGTCGTCAGTATCAATTCACTTAGAGCTGCTCAAGGGCACGATTCACATTTGAGACCTCTCTGAAAACAACATCAATACAATGTCAATGATCAAACAGACATAGTTTATCCTTTGTTATACATAATGTAACATATTTAAAAAAGAAAAGATAAAATAACTAAATTGAATAAAGCATGAATACTACTTGTGCTCAATAACACGGTTAATGTAATAAAAACATCTCTCATCATTCATTATACATGTAAAATATAATGTAGCCCAACTGGAGATCCATTAAAATCATTGTTCCACTTTCACAGCATATTTCCAGCCCATGGAATAGTCATTTCTTTTGAGACACACTGGAGGCAAGCGTAGTAGCTACACCGCCTTAAAGGCTTTTAAGTGAAATGAACTTTCTCGAAATTGCGTTGTTTTTTTCGCAACAGAATGTAAATAAATGTAAATTCAAAATCACTTCCTTGCCTCAAAACACAAATACATGTACATAAATATGAATCTGACTGATTTCAGTCAAATGTCTATGGCAGATTACATTGTTTCAATGGTAGTTGTATCGGGTTATGTATTCACGCATGTGCGAGAAAATGGGGATAACATAACAATATAGAGACAACGCTAACTATTTACATTCATGCATCTGAGGGGTGGGGGTGGAGGGGGTTTCTAGTTTTTTACCCCCTCCTTGTTTTCGGTATGCCAGCTCCATCTACCCCCACACTATCTACCGTACTTGGGTGGGGGCGGGGTGCGGGGGACATTGATAGCATTTCTTCTAGCAATTGTTTTATTCCATGAAACGTTCTACAGTTTACAGTACATCCAGTTACTGGAAAGATCGGAGTACACGAAAAACACTTATAGTGATTATGAACTTTCTATTATACACACTCTACACTACTTTTTTAGGCACTGTATTTGGCCAATGTCTAAATATGCACGATCTAAAAGGGGTGTGTACTGTTTATTAACAAACACATTTTAATGACAAAACAAATACCTTGATCATGGATCTCCAGCAGCAGACAATAATCCCAAATCCAACTTGCAACAACATGTCAATTTCACGTGTCAAGTTATGTCACGGTGACCTGTCAGTCACCAACACTGCATCGTGTTTACACATAATGGAATGTTATTTCGTCCGGTAAGGTATTAGTTTTTACATAATCTACGATATAAAACACTGTACGCGTGTTGTAAGACTCCATAGGTACCCGTAGTGCTCGCCGACGTAGCGCGCCAAATTTCGGGTGTAAAAAAATGGCGTCTGTTTTAATTGAAAATTCATAAAATAGTCCGTAAAATACAAAGAAATAGTCCATGTTCGCGGAGTTAAAATGCGAACAGAACTGATATGTTATAGGTACGTGGCGTTCCTACTGTAGATAAAGACAAAAATCAAAGTCATTTGTTCTGTAGATCAAATTCGTTAAATGATCAAAAAACTCTTGCGAAGCCCGACCATTTACATTATTTTCACGGTGACTGTTTACCTACCAACTGGTCATCCGTAACTAAACTACGCCTAACTACCACACCTGTACAACCTGTATCCCTCATTACAATTACGTCCGTGCCATTCACTCTACCATCTGCCGTTGGAAGATTTGCATACGGAAAGAGACATGTTCCGATCTTCGCCATTACACCATCCGCTTTAACACAACAGCTACTACTCTCGGTTTTAATGACCGGACTATTACTACCTCTGCCTATACCTCTACCTCGGTTTTGACCACCTCTACCTCTACCGAAATCCCATGGGTTGTTAAAACCTTGGTTCGGACTACCTACATTGTTGTCCACTCTACTATTGTCACTAAAATTGTCTACGACAGCGGACACTTTCACCGCTTTCCTACACTCATGTGGAGCATGATTCCCATTACAGTGACGACAACGAATAAAAGGTCTACCTATGTTACCACTATTGCTACCTCCTCTAGCACCCATCGAACTACCTCCACCTCTATAGTTTCCACTCTGGCCTTTCTGTTTATGATCGTCCCCTTGCCTATCTCTAAATGTTCTGTCTTTCGACACTACATTATGAGCTCCACCTCTAGCCTCGGCAAACTGATCTGCTTGAGTTGCCATTTCATTTACACTAGTTAGTTTTCTTTCTTTAAGAAATAAGAACAGATCTCTACTACAAACATTGAATAGCTGGTCCCGCAACAAGAAATCTATGAGGCCCTGATAAGTCTGCGCTACCTTCCCTAACTCTAACCACCTATCTAAGTAATTTCTAGACCTACTAATAAACTGAATAAATGACTCGCCTTTCTCAGGCAAACAAGCTCTAAACCGCTTTCTAAAACCTTCTTCAGTTAGCTCAAATCTCTTTAAAAGAGCATCCTTTAAACTTGTCATAGTCAAGAGCATCTACACTAGGTAATCTAGAAAATACATCTAAGGCCTTGCCTCTCAATAACGCACTTAAATGAACTGCCCACTTATCTTTGGTCCATTCCTGTAACTCAGCATAACGCTCGAACCGTAACAAGTAACTGTCCATGTTATCTTTGTCAGCATCAAAGTATGGTAACTTCGAACCTTTTAACTTCCCAGAATAACTATCTTTCCCTTCAGTTTTACTTTCCTTACTATGTGTCTTAGCTGCTTCCAACTCTAAAGCTAACTTATGCTCAAACTCTGATTTCTCCCTCTCCATCGTGGTCTTAGCCTTAGCTAGTCTACCATCTGTTTCGAACCTCTCATGTTCTAACTCTTGCTTCTCCCTTACTAATCTACTTTCATCATCTCGCTTCTCTTTAGCTAACCGACCTTCTAATTCTAGCTTTTCTGTGGCTAGTCTACTTTCTTCATCTCGCTTCTCTTTAGCCAATCTACTTTCGAATTATAGCTTCTCTTTATCAGCATCTAGCTTCTCTTTAGCTAATCTACTTTCTAATTCTAGCTTATCTTTAACTAGTCTACCTTCTACTTCTAACCTATCTTTCTCAGCATCTAGCTTCTCTTTAGCTAGTCTACTTTCTTCATCTCTTTCCTGCTTTGCTAATTCTCTTTCCTTAAGTCTAAATTCCCTTTCCCTAGCCTGTTCGTTTTTAACAAAGGTTCTAAGCTCCTCTCCAGCATAACCTAGCTCCTTACCCATTTCCGTAAGATCCTTTATGGACGTCATGGTTATAGACATTGTGAACTACACACTACAATAATTACAATACACACGTCACTAATAATTCTACTCAACTAACTACTAATGGTAAGTCACTGTGTCCTCAGTAAATACCTGGGCATCATCATAGGACAAGTTACATACACATTTGTACTAGCGCTAACTACTAACGGTTATGTATAGATAGTATCTAGCTTCCACAAAACATATACACTACATAAAATATCTTAATTTGATATTGGACATAAACCTTAAACAATCATAGAAATGTGCATAACATGTACAGGTATATTTACTTCTCCCATTAATATAAGTATACTCGAGTGTCACAACATGAGTAGAACGTCTTGTTCGCCAACCTAATTGGATACTATGTGTATATCAAGGGAGGTAAAACAAACACCCAAATTATTGAGCAAAAGTGCCTCAGACCCACTCGTGTAGACCACTGCGACCTCGCGCCAAGGAAAGAACGGACAAAACAACAGTTTGGACTCACCCTACCCTTGTCATGTCTTGACTTGTCTTCCAAGCTGTGGCCGTGATCGTCGACAGTCGCCTTGATGGATCAGAGGGTGGTACACAATTCTAAAATAATAAGTAGAGATTTAGTATATCATAATAAAGATCACTTATTGATTCTTTCCCTCCGTAGTCGCCCAAAATCCCACTACTCTGAAACCAGTTGTCACAGGATGACCTTAGTGGTTGGGCTAACTCAGGAAAGAATCAATGACGGTGAATGCATTTACATAAGTTTAATGCAACTTTTAAAATATGTTTAATATATATACAATTATCTAAAAAAAACAAGCGAATACACAAATGAACTATGAAAAAAGTGTTCTCCTGAACGTTTAAGACGTTCTTAGTATTGTTATAAATACTGAATGTCTAAGACACTAAAGTGTTGTTAAAGCTATAACAATGTTGATCTAGCGCGATAACTGTGATGCGCGAGAGCTCATGAAGATGATGATGCGCGAATTCAATGGATGATTGTCATCAAATGCCTTCTGTAAGGGTTGATGACGCGATGCAATGATAGTTAACCTCCACTGAGATTGTGAGTAATATTCCTCCAGTGAGGATTGGTAACGGGCCCACCTTGTGTCCCGGGGGTTGTCGTTAGTAAAACCTGGCTGCGCAGGTACGGGGACCGTCTCCACCGCTTGTAAACGTTAATCGTGGAAGCTTAGCTCCACTCCTGGATATCCAAACCTAGATGGCTTACTCCAACCCTGGATGGCTTATATCCTGGATGGCTTATTTCCAACCCTGGATGGTTTAGGCTGTAATTATACATACGTTTTAGATGTCGGTTGACAAACATAACAATCTTGCATAATTACCATTACTCAAACAAATCATTATTCAATCCATATATGTAAGCTGTACTAATGATGAGTAGCAATGTATACATATTCTACAACGCCATGTATACGCTATGTACGTCGCTGTTAATCAATGCCCCTAATACATGTAATATAAACATGATCAAATTACTCATATATTACACTCACTGAGTTATGCATGCACGCATGTCAACTAATGACCACATTACACAACGCTATGCATTTATTCTTGTCACTCATCTCATTGTTAACTAATGTTAACAATCGTGTATTACAATCACTGAGTTATACGCCAACGTTAACTAATGCACCTATTATCCACTATTATCAAATTAATATTGTTTTACAATTAATGATCAATTACAATAATTACATCTAATAAAGTAACTACAAAATCATATACTAGTCTAACGTTATGTTTGAGAAACATCAATGCTAACCGGATGTCGTAACCGCCAAACAAGATGGCGCCGCCCACTGAATACAAATGTACGATAAAAGTTTAATAAAATTACTAACCACATGTTGCCTATGAAATTTGCCGTCCAATCTCTGTTCCAACAAAGTACTATCGATGATCCCGGCGAGAGCTAGAAGACAATGGGTTTTATAGCAAACATTACGCCCAAATCATTATTTCCCACGTTCAGTCCGTGACAAACGTGGCTAAATCTACAGTATTGAATATACACGAGAGGCCCCTTATACAATTTTGCCGTTTAAGGAAAATATACCTATACGTTTACATGCATTAGCACAAAACTAAACTTATGACACGGCCTCTCTGGCGGCCACTTAAAATGTGCACGCTTTTACGTGTTACATGAATAGATCATGAATATTGTGAAATTGTTTCAACTCGAACAATAGATTTTGGGTGTAACCGATAACTTACAAGAGCTATATACGACCAGTACGCTCTACCCGTGACATTTTGTGACAGTCGGAGTCCACGGGCCTTTAAAATAATAATATAAGGACTATGTCAGAGTTCACGGGCCTCTAGGATAATGATATGAGGACTAGTATGTCAGAGTCCACGGGCCCCCAACCTAATGATATAAAGACTTTAAGATAATGCTAGGCCCCAACCTAATGATATAAAGACTATGTAGGAGTTCACGGGCCTCCAATATAATGATATAAGGACTATGTCGGAGTCCAAAGGCCTCTAAGTTAATGCTATGAGGTCTATGTCAGGGCTCTAAGTAAATGATATAAGGACTATATGGAAGTCCACGTGCCTCTAAGGTAATATGAGGTCAATGTCAGAGTCCACAGGCCTCCAATATAATGATATAATGATATAAGGACTATGTCGAAGTCCACGGGCCTCTAAGATAATGATATGAGGACTATGTCAGAGTCCACGGGCCTCCAACCTAATGATATAAAGACTTTGTAGGAGTGCACGGGCCTCCAATATAATGATATAAGGACTATGTCGGACGGGAAGTAACGGGCCTCTAAGATAATGCTATGAGGACTATGTTTGAGTCTAAGGGCCTCCAATATAACGATATAAGGACCATGTCGGAGTCCACGGGCCTCTTAGATAATGCTATGAGGACTATGTCAGAGTCCACAGGCCTCCAACATAATGATATAAAGACTATGTTGGAGTCCATAAGCCTCTTAGATAATGATATGAGATCAATGTCAGCCCACGGGTCTAGCGTGGCGCAGTAGGTAGCGCGGCGGATTTGTAACCGGAGGCCGAGGGTTCAATCCTCCTTAGTGCCCCGGAGTTTCCTTGGTATGTTCTTGAGCAAGACACTTTCCCTTCCCGTGTATAGGTCTATCATCCGAGCACGTTAAAGAACCATAGGAATTTATTTGATAATACGGGCAAAGCTCGACCGGTCGGGCGAAGCCCGACTATAGGTTACACGTATGTACATGTATGCATGGGAATGAATATGTTAAATACTCACTAACTGACGATACTAATTTTCATTTTCGTAGTGCGTCAAACTTGAATTTTGTCTCCAAGATTGCGGACGGCGCCATTTTGAAACTTCCGGTCTCATTTTTGACCAGCTTCCTGTCTCACGGTGAAGTCACTCAGACGTGATTAACAGTTGAAAGCCAAAAGTAACTTACCGGAGTTTCATTGTTAACAGAAATAATTAATTTTGAAGGATGCTTACATTTTTATGAAGGATTGCGTGTACCCAGGAGTTTTCTATATGATTTTGAGTATTTCTATGACTCTGAAGCGCTTCAATTTTGAAGCGTCTGTGATCGGTGTAGATGTACGTTTCGCACGTCGTAATCGGTATAGATCGTACGTTTCACACGTCGTACAGAAAGTTTCCACGGCGCGTTTGCGTTCTCTACGTCGTGCGACTGTTACATGTCACATGCCTTATTTTCCGCTATTTTTACGGAAAATACGAATTAAGTGACCTTGCTGTGCAATGTTTTCGTTTAATAAACAAACAAATTAACGCAGTTCTGTTGCATATTCCTTGTTAGCGTTTCTAAAATAAACAAATGTACTTATAAAGGGAGACTAATCTCTTGACTGTTTAAAAATGACATGTTCAAAACACGGCGAGATTTCCGGGTTCTCCATCGAATTTTAAATGGGTTCCAAGTAGGTGAGGTTTACTGCAATAAAATACATTTTTGAGACGGAATGGGTCGAATTTCGACCCCTTATAACAAAATATGATACCAGCAATTGTGATTAAAAAGAGTTTATTTTAGTTAGAAGAGTATATGACTGAACAAAATATGTGTTTCCAGTAAAGAGATCTTACATAAAATAAGGAAAAGGCTAGACAAATACACATATGTTTACATTAATAGCAAGTTAAAAATGTAACAATAATGTTTTAATATGAAACAGGAACTGACTAGATAACAGGCAAAGTACTTTGATACAATGATTGATTAATTGTGTATGGAATGGATGGGGACTGGAGTAAGAATTTGATAATAACAGTTAACAAAGATTAATTAAATATTCTCAAGAACACTAAACAGATAACAAAAAAGTAATTTCACTAATAACAGTTTAAGAGATGAAAAAATACATGCCCCTCCTCCTCCTCATCACCACCAGAGCCTTTTACTAGGTTCAGGGCTTTTTTCAAGGAAACTGGGAAAAGGCCTAGGCCTGCTGAATTTGGGAAAAAGAGGCGCGTAACTGTCCAAATTGGGAAAAAAAATAGTATGATTTTTGTTGTTTTGGGAGATGTTTTTTTAAGGGAAATTTCATTAAAATGTACTTTTAGGTAAAATATTGATTAGGTTTTATAACTGAGTTATTTTAACATACAAACTATGTAAAGTATGTCACTTAATTACCAAAAATGGGGAAAACTGCATGATTTTCGAAGTAATTTGGGTGGGAAACTGGCCTTATACGGACAGCTGCGAACAAAGGGTTAAACGGCCTCGACTACCTACTACCTATGAGTCTCATTCATTAAACATAGAAAAAACATCCTATGTATTTTGATGGGTATTTATGCCAACAGATAGAACCTTGATATTTCAATTTTATGTATACATTTACATTCCGTTGGACATGCTAGAATAAATAATAAACATGTTGCTAGATTCTTTGAGATTATCTACAGTGGTTCGGTCAGAGAAGGCTCGGATTACAAATAAACATGTGTTCACCGTGACCGGACCATCTCCTTTAAAACGCTGCCGACATATTTTATGAGAATAAAACGAATCTAATTTTTCCGAAAACTGTTCAGTTTATTAGCCACCGAAAATTGAAATACAAGGACTCACACAAAAACTGCACCAAAAATGCTTGTTCATATTTTCTGTGTAAAGAAAAAGATCAAATAAAGTCTGCACTCAGATCTATCCGTATCTAATTGTTCTCGAGTTCAAAGTCTTATTACAGATACAAAATAAAACAAAAAGCTGACCTTCCTACCCACTACTTATTGTTGCAGTAAACACGGGTATTATTTTATTAGGCCTTACAAATATATTTATTTACATATTTGTGTAAAGATCTATCTATAACTATTTCCTGACTTTAAGATCTGATGTAATTTAGAGTTACTAACCCTTAATATTGAGATGGGTAAAAAGTGTACATGCTATCAAATTGCTTTGCCCGTTACATAGGTAGTGCCTATTTCATATTAACTGTAGGGCCAGTTCCTGGATTCCTATGTATCCTTTCCCTTTGTTCTGGGGGCGGCTCTAAATAACCTATACTGTGTTGATGAGCCATTAGACAACATTTCAATGTTACTTCTTTGTCTTAGATAATGATATAATGACTATGTTAAGAGTCCACTATCTTTCAAATAATGATATGAGGGAGAATCTGGTCCACAGGTCTCAGTCCCCCACCCGCCCACTCCACAATAACTGAAACGTTCATAAACCCATGCTACACAGAAAATATCCACTTGCCTGTCGCCAGGACCAGGTCACTTGTAATGACATGTGGTACATCTCAAACTAGTTTCTCATTTGAGACTAGGGATGACATTTAGGGCCATGGTCTGTACAAAATAGCAAGGTGAGTAGTCTTATGCGACTGTATTGCGGGACGGGTGGAGCCTTTATGTGTGTGTGTTGGGGTTCAGATTAGACGGTATACAGATTAGACAGTATACGTATCGTAGATTACCCTTAAAAACCTCAAAACATCTGCGCTTCCATGCTCACTCGTTCATTTAGTCTAGAGCATCTGCGACGCTTGCTTGTTTTCAAGACAAACAAACGGAAAACAAGCGTCGAAGATGATCAAGACTACGATCCATTCAAGGTTAAATACCCGAGAAGTAGTGATTGAAAGATTGCACAGCTAAATTGTACTACTCGCGAACGCAAACGCGCCGTGGAAACTTTCTGTACGACGTGTGAAACGTACGATCTATACCGATTACGACGTGCGAAACGTACATCTACACCGATCACAGACGCTTCAAAATTGAAGCGCTTCAGAGTCATAGAAATACTCAAAAACATATAGAAAACTCCTGGGTACACGCAATCCTTCATAAAAATGTAAGCATCCTTCAAAATTAATTATTTCTGTTAACAATGAAACTCCTGTAAGTTACTTTTGGCTTTCAACTGTTAATCACGTCTGCGTGACTTCACCGTGAGACAGGAAGCTGGTCAAAAATGAGATCGGGCCGTCCGCAATCTTGGAGACAAAATTCAAGTTTGACGCACTACGAAAATGAAAATTAGTATCGTCAGTTAGTGAGTATTTAACATATTCATTCCCATGCATACATGTACATACGTGTAACCTATAGTCGGGCTTCGCCGCAGGTCGAGCTTTGCCCGTATAAAATTTGATGGAAAATTTTGATCATTTCTATTTTTAAATCTAGGTCAAAGTTGGAATAATTTGACGTTCATCAGCGTTCATACACCGATTTATTCATATATTTTTACTCTTTCAAGTGCATTTTTTCTTTAATTTGTATCTCTTAGCGCATTTAAGCGCCAGGTCAACAACTGAAGCATGTATTTACACATAACTGGTTGAAAATAGTAGAGCGCAATACACCATCAGCGGGCGGCACGATTTACCCAAATATACCCAAATCTACCCAAATACACCGGATTTACCCAAATACAGTTTATGATTGCACAAATACACCCTATTTAATTATTTTTTTCGGCAAATACTTCATTATTATAGTTAAGTATGGTATAAACTAATATAATCTGTGAAAAAAATAAATTTATTAGCCGCAGATATGAACTATGCAGCCATTTTTAAAATTCATTATTATCAAATCGTATCAAATCGTATACGATTTACCCAAATACAGTTTATGATTGCACAAATACACCTTATTTAATTGTTTTTTTCGCCAAATACTTTATTTTTATAGTTAAGTATGTTATAAACTAATATAATATGTGAAAAAAATAAATTTATTAGCCGCAGATATGAACTTTGCAGCCATTTTTAAAATTCATTGTTATCAAATCGTATACGATTTACCCAAATACAGTCTATGTTTGCACAAATACACCCTTAAGTGTATTTGTAATAATAAGTTCTCAATTTACTCAAAGTACTCAAAAAACTAAATGTCAACATTCCGCTTTACTTTGAAGTCAATAAGTTTAATTGACTTAAATAATTAGTATCAAAACTGTTGATAATCACTTAAATAATTAGTATCAAAACTGTTGAAAACTAATTAACACAGATTACGCGCAAGCAATTAACGGATTAAATTTATCGATTAGGCGTAACTGTTAAAGGAATACTTTGCGCAATTATATAATCAGTGCACAAAGGTAAATAAGTATGAATCAAGTTTGTTGTTTTGTTTTGTTATAATACAATTATTTACAATAGATAATTCAGAATCTCAAACATATTTTATGTAATTAATTTAATTTTTAAAGATCTAAAAAAGGAGGAAGAATATCATAATATATTACAATTTATTTTAGGACAGTATATTGAGTGTATATTTTATTGACTGTTTTTATATATTGTGAAATTTAGCACATTAATTAAAGTAAATCTTAATTGATCACAATGCTGTTAATGGCTTACGGCTGGTAACCTTCACAACAAGGTAATCGTCGCCACAGGCCTTATCTGATATGCTTATTTAAAAACTAGTGGTCATAAAACTGGAAATGAAAATGAAAACAAACACAGTTACTTTTTGATATATAACATTTATTCCGAAGCTTAAACATTTCTTGGAGATTTGGAAAATCATTTTTATTGTTTTATTTTGGCTTTCTTTCAGGTCTTTTTCTTTTTGGAGTTAACTGGTAGTGGTGTTAATTGTTAGCCCCGTCGTTGTACACTGGATTTGACACGTGTATTTGGGTGATTTGCGTCAGATTTGATCTCTGAAAATAAAATTTATAATAATAAATTATTTTTTTTCACAGATTATATTAGTTTATAACATACTTAACTATAATAATGAAGTATTTGCCGAAAAAAATAATTAAATAGGGTGTATTTGTGCTAACATAAACTGTATTTGGGTAAATCGTATACGATTTGATAACAATGAATTTTAAAAATGGCTGCAAAGTTCATATCTGCGGCTAATATATATATTTTTTTCACAGATTATATTAGTTTATACCATACTTAACTATAATAGTGAAGTATTTGCCGAAAAAAATAATTAAATAGGGTGTATTTATGCAATCATAAACTGTATTTGGGTAAACATAAACTGTATTTGGGTAAATCGTATACGATTTGAGGGCAATGAATTTTAAAAATGGCTGCAAAGTTCATATCTGCGGCTAATATATTATTTTTTTTCACAGATTATATTAGTTTATAACATACTTAACTATAATAGTGAAGTATTTGCCGAAAAAAATAATTAAATAGGGTGTATTTGTGCAAACATAGACTGTATTTGGGTAAATCGTATACGATTTGATAACAATGAATTTTAAAAATGGCTGCAAAGTTCATATCTGCGGCTAATATATATATTTTTTTCACATATTATATTAGTTTATAACATAGTTAACTATAAAAATAAAGTATTTGGCGAAAAAAACAATTAAAAAAGGTGTATTTGTGCAATCATAAACTGTATTTGGGTAAATCCGGTGTATTTGGGTAGATTTGGGTATATTTGGGTAAATCGTGCGGCCGCCATCAGCTAGGTGCGTGTTGTGTATACATGTAGGTAAATGCACCAAACCTGGTAGATAAAAACCCAACATGTTAAAAGTTCAAACTGCTATAACTTTTTTTATTTCGGGATGGATTTTGATGTTAAAGGGACACACAGCAATCTTCAAGTATTTGAAATGGGTGTCTCGATTTATATATCCAGTATCATTTTTACTTTTACCCTGGTTACATTTAAATAAATCAAATTTTCAGTATTCACTATTTCGTCTTATTATACTATAAGTTTTAATATATTACTGGTGCAATAATATCAAAATATAATAATATGCAAAAACAAATGGCTAAATACAATTCTTATAATTAACATTAATGATTGAACAAATGCAATTTATGTAGAAAAACTAACGGGACGCCGCTAGTTTTTAAAAAATCAAGATTGCCATGTGTCCCTTTAAACAGCATTATGCTGATATTTCTTTCATATTTCAAGGAAATGAAAACTATTTATTTTTTCCCATTAAACCTGAAAAGCTCTGTCATGGTTACCTTTATATAGTATAGTAATACTGGTACTCGTTAGAGGCCAGTTTCCGTCCAAGTCCAGTTTCCGTCATTCTCATTTAAAAAACGTTTTTACACTGCAAATTACTTTCGCGATGTCACTTATTGTCAGACGTGTATAACTGAAGATTGGAAACAGGAAAAACAACCAAAAAGTAAATAAGCGGTAAAAAACGAAAGGGATTTCTCCGAAAAATGTGTTTACTTCCTTATATGGCGTTGGGGATGCCGCATAATAAACTATTAAAAAAATAACAATGTAATGACGTCATATTTTTATCACTCTTCAGTGGACGCAGTTAAAATATATACCGTGATTATATAATTTAACCAAAGAGAAGCAACTCGTACAACCTGTATCTGTTTGATTTACACAGAGTTACTGTAAATTGTCGTCGTTGAACGTTTTACATTGACGTTACCAGGCGCATTGTTATAACGATCGATGTGACTGATGGATTAATGCAAACATACCATTTTTACAATGAAATTGTTGAATAGACTTGCAAACAAGTTTCTAATTCATAAAAGTTTACTGTATCTTGACCTAGTTGAATCTATCACTCGATAAAATACATGACGGAAACTGGGCTTGTAAACAAAATGATTTCCCAGTTTTAGTCTATTTATAAAAAGGTCACGTGCCACTTCAATAATTTATATAAAACAAAATTCTTTGGTATCAAATTTCCGGGAAGACGTAACCTAATAGAAAATAGAGTAAAAATTGTCAGGATACATAGATTTGTCTGAAGAATTAGTTTATGTTTACATAAGTGACGGAAAGTGGCCCCCGACGAGTATGCAAGTAGTAGCCGAACAGCAGTAGTATCCGAATTTCCGTAAACAAAAGACGTTCGTAGCTCTTCAAAAGAAAATATCAATTTAATTTAATAAAAAGATACATTTTTCATCAACAGAAGAATCGTCGTATACGAAAAAGTACCGATATATAAATGATTTTCTTCTCAGCACTCATATCCGCGCAAATTTGCGCGTGGGGAAGTCGCGCGCTAACCACGCATGTGCAGTTATGTGTTTTTAATTGCTCTCCAATATTTAAACAATGCTTCCCCATGACAACACCGGCAGACGATAATAAATTAAAACTAATTTATATATATAACCCTGTTTATATAACATAAAGGCATAAACAACATTGGAAAAATACAACACTGCAGCAAAATATCGATCGGTCAAATCTGATTATACTGCAGTAGTGGACATTTCCAATTGACGTAATCCCTGACGTAATGGAGACATCTCCTATTAATATATTTAGGTCATAAATGGGATGAGTTGTCTTTCTTACGGAATGGGGCGTCCAATAGGGATAATGACCATAAATGTATCCGTTTTTTTAGCAATTCGGCTACTACTTGTGTACTGCTGTCAATCAACGGTTATTGGTTACCCTTTTGAGGGCCCCTATTAACAGCATGTGCGCGAGCTTGTAATCGGATGTTGTCATTTTTAACAATGAAGTGAACTTAACTTTACTCTGTAAGTTATTTTTGTTTGAATAATATCAAATAACAACAAACAGTACAATAAACACTATTTACTGTTCGGCAACTACTTGCATACCAGTATATAATATATATTTTTATTTTTTATTTTTTTTTAATTGTGTTTTTAATGTTTGATTAGTATTTAAGTGTAAGTCTAAGCTACTCCCCGAATACCTGTGCATTGAATAAGTGTATGCTTATATGATATATCTTCAAGTCTGGAAAGTTTTAAAATAATCTAAAATATATATGAGATGAGAAAATTGAATTTAAACAGAAAATGATTCTTTACTACCAATGATTCTATACACCCCAAAGCACTGTATTCATAATTTCGATCCTAAAAATCAGCTGACCAAGCAATGGCCTAGACATTTGACACACCTCTTAATTGTGGTAGGTGGTAAACTCAAACTCGGTCTTTATCATAGTTTGTTTGTTTGTTTGTATGGTGTTTTACGTCATTTTCAACACATGTAAGGTTATATACTAGTATGGCGGTCGATTTTTTTTGTGTTTGAGGCATCCACCCACTTTTCCTGGGTAGAACCAGTACTGTACACCTCCCGCCATCCGTAAGAATCGACACTTCCTCACTTACAAGTCGAGCTCCCAGTGGGATGTGAAGGTTTACAATGCAACGTCGTTAACCATTCGATAACGGAGACGCTTCGTCTTTATCGTGTCGGCCGAGCTCTGCTTGGTAATAAAACAAAATCTTGATTCATATTCGACGCATAGGATCACTGAAATGCACTTTTTTAGTTGTACTAGTAAATATGGGAGCAAATGGGGTGCAGTTGCCACTCGGGACAGTGAAGGTAATTACACTCGTTTAGGATTAAAAGACATGGCCACTAAATCAAGTCACGACACTCTAGATACATTCAAAAACATTCTTTCGGATATAGATAGTCTTAATATGATAATGACTCTGCTGGACAGAAGCTTCTTATCCACATTAAAAACACAATGAGTGATAGGGCCTCCACAGAAACAAAATTGAATGAGCTATTGGCTCAATATAGGACAGACATTTTACCAAGCATCATAGAAAATTACGCACAAATGGAAGAAGATGAAAAGAACGCGATCTCAAAAATGAACAACAACTTTTGTGGACTAAACAATTTCTCTCCATATGATAGTGTTACTGAAATGCAAAAATCACTAGGTTGAAGAGCCCTCGAGCTGACACCAGGCTAATGATATTTTTCAAATTCTACCATGGCTTAGTTGCAGTTAATGTCCCATCATACATGTACTTCAATCAACCCCTCAGACCGACACGACACATCCATCCTCTCTCGTACTGCCAAATCCACACCAAATTTAACTTCTACACGTATTCTTTCTTCCCACTGTCTGTAGTTCAATGGAACTGGCTTCCATCCAGCGTGGTTATGCTGCCAACCTTAGACAAATTCAAGGTGGCGGTAAGATCTAGGACACCCCATGCCGTAGACATCAAACACTGTTTTTAACCCTTTACCTTATTTCACACTACTAAACATGATAATTTCTATTATCTTTTACTCCAACACTTGTCCTTTCCTTTCACACTTTTAATTTTATCTCACTAACATGCATTGACCCGCACCTGCATATAATCCCCGAAAGCGGGTACTGCAGTATATGAAGATATATAGATAGACTACATACTCTAGTCCACATGGCAGATGTGTCAAGCAAATCATTGTATGAAGTAGAAAAGGGCCATTTTGACATGTTAAGCTTTTGCCAGAAGAGGGGACCAAAAAATGGATGCCACTCCAATTTTGTGACTTTCATTTCTCAGTTTCTAAAAGACAACGGAATGCGCGGCCTCCCGCTTCAACCACTGAAAGGCAACAGTTTTAATATATTATTTGGCCACCTGTACTTCTTAGAATCACATAGAAAGTTCTCCCTCAGTGAATGGTCTATTGCAATCAGTGCTACATGACTTAAAGCAGCCTTTTTTATTGCTGGTTGCAAGGCCCTTGGCCTCATATCAAAGCTCATCACTACCCCTTTGTGGAACATCATTGAAAATCAAGAAATTTCAATTTCAGACATGAGTGACAGGTATCAAAGACTCATTAATTACATTTATAAATGAATATGTTGAAAAGTTAGATGACTTCATTCGTTGAAACTTAGTCCTTCAGGGCACGAAAATTCCGCACGTCCGCTCGTATTGATGAGTGAATTCGAATCCGGACGAGTGAAACCCATGAAAAGGTCGTCCGAGAGGACGAGTAACATTTCAGTAAAAAAAACAACAAAGAAAATAGTTCTTTCATAGTTTATTAAGCGATTAAATGCAGTAAATCGTCGCAACTCTGTTTATTCAGCGATAAAATGCAATTTAAGTCAACCGGATATTTGGAAATTGACGCATTTCCGTTTTGGGACATTCTAAAATGCAGCTCCCGTTCTAATTTCACGGAGCGCGAACGTTACGGTATTTGATGTTATACAAATAACACTTTCACGGGGGAAATCTTTAAAGGCACTAGTCAGCTTTAAAGTGACTGGGGCCAGGGCCTTCAGGAAGGGGAATTGCAAAAAGTATGATGTTTTCCTGTATTGGAGTTTAAAGGGACACACGGCAATCTTGGAGTGTTTGAAATGGGTGTCTTGACTTATATATCCAGGATCATGTTTACTTTTAACCTAGTTACATTTAAATAAATAAAAATTTAAGTATTCACTTTTTCGTCATATTTTACTTAAGTTTTAATATATTATTGGTGCAATAATATCAAAATTGAATAAAATGCACATACAATTTGCGTATTACTGTTCTTATAATTAATATTAATGATTGAACAAATGTAAGTTATCCAGAAAAACAAGCTGGACACCGTGAGTTTTAAAAAAAATCTAAGATTGACGTGTGTCCCTTTAACATTTTCTAATAAAAAATATATTGTTTAGAGGGGAGTTTTTCACAGGAAAAGGGGCAGGCCTGTCCTGCAGGACTAGTGAAAAAAATCCACTTGCCCTTATCAACTTTGTACTCGCCCTTAATTTTGAACAGGAATCGCCTTCATATTTTTGCGTACCGCTAGTGCTTAAGACAAGGTAAATCAGTGTCAACCAAGAACACTTTATTTAGATAAGCAAACTACATGTAACATCATCAAAGTATCAAATAAATGACTAGTTCCCATCTAAGGTATGACTAGCTTGTCCACTGAATAATTATGAAAGGAACTTGCAATAAGATATGACATCATTTGAACATTTCAAAAGCAACTGTTTATGTAAGTCACTGTGAGAATACAACTGTGTATCCTCCAGTCTTTTCTCCTGCAAAACACGCTAGCATTTGGTACTATCATACTGCTTTTATTGCAGTTATAATTTAGGCCAAAACAATAAATACCTGTGTTTCCGTTGGCCCTACTGACCCTATGGGGCCCACCCTGAAACTTTTTATGAAAAAATAAAAAAATAAAAAAAAATATAAAAAATAAAAAAAATTGTTCTGAACAATGATTTATCACAATATATCGAGGTAAACTGACATCACAGAGAAACTTTCAGTTATATCATCAACTTGTATGGGGTTTATGAGATAAATACATGTAGAATCTCACAATATCTTGCTCCAAAAAAAAATAAAAAAAATGCATACCTACTGACCCTAATTTTTTAGAGCATGCAATAGAAAATGCACCTATTTATTTTTTTGGCCTATGCAATTGTCTATTCACTTTCTCTATTTGTATTTTTTCGTCATCTCCACCAACTCTCCTCCAAAAACATTCTATAATGTCTATTTTCTGTCATATCAATTAAGTATAATGGTCCGGTTACAGTGTTTTATTGATACAACTACTAGTTTAGTATTTATGATTATTGTATACTTTCATATTGTCCCGTTTAGTTTGCATTGAGCTAAGCGTGCAATATTCTACGATATTGCACGCATTCATATTGCACGGGAACTTTTGCTCGTGCTTGCTAAGAGCCGCGAAATAGAAATAAGGAACTACTTTCAAATAAAAATAACGGAATCCTTTCTATAGTGTCAACAAAAAAATACGAGTTTTTTTTCAACCTTTTATGGCAAAAATTGATAAATTAATTCAAATGGTCACTCACCCACTGTTTTTAACGTTATCAAATGGTAAACAAACTACAGAAAATCGCTTGTTGTTTTTAATGACGTCATCCGAAGTCGACGTCATTTTCGCGCAAAATAATCATCCACACAAAATGAAACTGAATGGCAAGATAGAAATTCCATCAAAAGCTATAAAAATAACACAAATGCAATGAAAAGTAATAGTCATACAATTAACATTGATCAAAAACAATATGAAAGTATACAATACAAAGGTTATTGAATTTGTATGGCTAAATTTTACTTGGAACTCGTTGTTTTGGCGCAGGACGACGAGCTTATAACGTTTAATAGAACCATCAGAAATTGACTGTCATATCACAGTGATGTTGTCAGTGATTCTGCCTGCTATGGTAAAACTGATCAGACATCGGTATGGAGACCACCTTCCGTTTGGGAGTCATGAACACATCAAACACAACAAATACCCAGAGCGTTTTTTTTCGTATACAGGTCACATTCTATCGTCAAAGCCAAATATCACAACACTGGCACTGGAGGCCCATATCACATTCTCACCCAACAAGACACATGAATGGTTATCACAAAGAGAGGATGCACTGGAATTAATTCGTGATAGTAGAAAGGAAGTCGGAAGTTAGAGGGAAAAATTTAAACAGCGAGAGGAAGAAATCAGAAGGTATCGGAGAAGAATTTCTAAGAAGGAAAATTTAGAGAGGAAAAATTAGAAAAGCAGACAATGATATGTTATTTTATGGACTATGGCAGACAGAAGATCAGGTAAATACAGAATTACAACGAAGTCCAGGAAGGATCAAGAGGAATCTTTAAAGTTGTCGAAGGTAAAAGGATCCCATTATCTGTTGATGGACTCAAGGCAAATGTGTTACTTTTAGTCCATAATGCATTAAGTGCTCCTACACCTGATAATAGTGATAGCCATTTGTTAGTAGGCAAGCAAATAAAACATAAATGGGTGAATGAGGGCGAAGCGCAGTGGTACAAGGGCACTGAGATTTCCCAGGTAAATCTAGTATAAAAATGTGTATTCATTTATATTTATCTAAGCTTAAATGGAATCTTGTTTTTATTTTGATAATTAATAATATTTACAACATCATGTGTTACAGGTTCCTGGATTTCCCGCATGGTTTAATGTGAAGTACGAGAATGACATTGCAGTGTATGCAGTCGAACTAACCAAGGACTATAAGGCTGGGGATGTGGTGATCCGTATGTAACAGCAGTGACAGAGGCGTTAAAAAAGACCAGCAACTACATAAGGTATGCTAAAGGATATTTAGATTGAGTTTATATCATTAGTTTGACGATAAAATTAGACTGCCACACAAGTCCCTTTGTATGTTTGCTCAGCATTTCTCGACATGAATGTCTTTGTCAAGGAAATTAAAACAATACAAATATTCACCGAAGAAACAATATTTAAACTGTCGAATTAAATTATCTTAACTGTTGGGCATATTTCTTAATATAATACTTATAATTGTCTCTCTAAGATCTTTCATTTAATATACACTTGTATATAGGGGAAACTGAAGTACTGAATGTGTTGCGCGCTGAGATCTAAAAAAAGAACGTAATGTGAAAATGTTCCAAGGGCCATAACTCTTCTGTGGGTGGTCTGATTTTTGTTTTGTTTGCAGTTTTGTTATTGTCTCTGTGAGAACTTTCATTAGATATGCTACACATGTATATTTAAAGATTATTTTTTCTTTATAGTTATATCGACCTATAAGTGGGCAGACAAATCCTAAATTCTAAAAAGTTCAAAGGGCGCTATCTCGGCACTGGATGGTCCGATTTTCTTATTTCTTGCACTTGTGTGCTTGTCTCATCAAGAGCTTTCATTTGATTTATAAAACTTCAGTATTGTTCCAAAAAATTTGGCCTATAGTAGCTAATTTGCAAGCAGCATGATGCGATCGATAAATTGGGTCTCTTCACAGCCACACCCATCAAACCAGTTCTCTATTTCCTGGCCAACAGATGTAGTTTTTATCAATTTTTTGCTCAAAGGCACTCTATTGTAAACTCTTGTTTCGTTTTTCAAACACATTTCCATATAAAACACACGCCACTGTTATGCATCGTCTGCTATTTGTTTATAGGATTAATGATCAGAGTATAAATTTGTATGTATGCACCGGGAAATTGTACATTAAATCTTGCGCATGCGCTTTAAGTTGTTGCTATGGGCTGATGGGGGGCGATTGTTTTGAAAAGATAAACACGGAAACGTGTTGTAATGTACATCTTTTCATTAAATTATGAAGCATTTATTTCGACGAAAATATAATTTTAACATATATATGAGACAAAAGAATAACTGCAGATCCTCTTCATTGTTCTTTCTTCTTTATTTCACTGCTTGAATCGAACGAGGGTATGTTTTCCAGCTTTTTTACATACAGTTTATCTGGACTAAGGTATGAGGTTGACCTGAAAAATTAATTGGAAACCGATTACCGGGGAGGGTTGCTGGACTATACCTAAATAAGTGACCGTGAAGAACCCAAAAAGTAATAAAGTCATTGACGTATGACGGGGGAAAAAGTGGGGATGGGAGGGAGGGGCTTGCGATCTAAATCTATAACCTTTTTTTTTACGCTTTATCATAAACATTTTAGGAAATCAGGGGCACAAATTAGCACTCGCCCAGTCGCCATTGGCGAGTAAAAAATGGTCTGGGTGACCAAAATTTGACTCACGTGCCCATGTGGCGACCAAAAATATTCAATCCAAAAAACGGAAAACGGGTAATTATTCAACACAAACATTTAAGTTCGAGGATTTTACCCCGCAGATTTTGCTTTGGTCCCGTGAACTACATACTTTTGGCCGAAATAGACAAACCCTTAACAAAATAATAACGAAACAAACGTTTGTTTTTATTTTTCCACTGCGGAAACCAGACAATGTTCGAGATGTTGCGATGTACGGTTTCCGACAAAACTGCATGTTACGGTACTCTGTGCTTCGATTGTCAATGTAAAATTAAATGTGCAAAGAGTACAAGTAACATTTGCTGGTATAAAATCAACATTAAAACGGACATGGTAGTGTTTATTTTACACATGATCATAAATTCGTGTTATAATTTGAAGGGGAAATAATTAGGTTTCACTTCCGGTTTTTGGATATTCTAAAACAAGGCGCTTTCGATTAATAAAATGCGGTGCTTTTAGAAATCATCGATAATATTTATATGGCAGAGAATCATGTTGATAGAAAAGGTCTCATACATTAATTTTAAAACTCTATGCCAACATAAAATATTTATAACAAAATAAAACATTAATTTAATAATATCTAATCTTTTTTAATCTTTTATTACAATAATTTACATATTCTAGTTGTGATCATTTATAACAAAACTCATTAACAATACTATTTATAGTTAAGGGTGGCCACTGCTGAGGTTTTGGATTTTTGCACTTCCGGAAATTTACATTTGTTATATTTCAAAAATTATAATCAAACTGGGAAAAATAATTATACAGTAACAAACTTATGCCAAATAGGGATATTTTAGTGCAAAAAAAATAAAAAAAAATAGAATTTTTTTTTGACCTCACATGTTGTGCCCAAAATTGACAATTTTTAACATAAGCCAAAATGGGGGGTATGGGTACAAAAGATGTTTTTTCTCAAAAACCATTTAAGATATTCACTTAATTTAAACTTTATTACAAAGACATGTGTTAGCATATACAGAGACAGGAATAAAAAGTATTTTCCTATTATTTGTTACAGACCTATGCCGTTATATGTCAGAGCTCGTCGAAATCTAAAAAAGCACATTTTTTTCTCAGTTTTTATTGAATATCCTTCTTATATGCACACCGACCCCCAATTTTTATTTTTTCATTCTGATACTCAGGTCTTGTATATATTGTAGACAAAATATCTCAAAAAGTTATCTGTTCCTTTATCATGAAAAATTTATGGATCACACATTTAAAAATGCAATTTATAGTGAACTGGGTGGGGTAATGACAAGGGATGTACTAATTTTTCAGATGGTGATAAAAATACCCCAACCCTTAATTTTTCGTCCTAAAGTATGATCTATTACATTAAAAAAGACGGAAAATCGATACCTGTTCTGCAAACCACACTATACACATGTAAGTTGCCATACACAATTTGCAGCTGATTCAGAATTTAAAACCGCACTGTGAGAGTGTATTACTAAAGATTAATTTTGCAAAAAAGTTAAATCACCGACCCATCATTATTTTTCCAGAAACTAACTAGTTATATGTTCGTCTTCATAAAAAACAGGGAAATTAAAAATTCTTACTGTTCTGATATTCACCAGAGGGCACCCTTAAATAGATAACTTGGACTTGTAATGATCAGTAATGTTGTTTATAATATTCAATACACACGGAGTAATGGCATGTAATTGTTCATAAATTATGCACCAGAGTGGTAAAATAAAATAATATTTTGTTGGGCCACTAACTTTTGGGCTGGGCCTCTAAAAAGTCTAAGACAGGGGCCCAGCTGGCTCCCAGCTAAATAGAGTTAGTCTGTGCCCCTGGGAAATAAGATTTTGGGGGTTTGTGTATGGAGTTGGGTGGGGGAGGTCAACAATATTGGGGTGGCCAGGACAAAACATACTCTAGACTCTCTCTAAGTCTTTAGATTATTGGGGATCGGCGTGTTTGGGTGGTAGGAGGGCAACCGCGTGGTACACACAATTTTATTAAAGCAACTTCTTATTCAATAACGGGTCAGGACATCATTGGGTATTGGGATCAGGAATGCTGACATTTGATTACAAACAAGTTTCTATTTTGTTGGGTTTGTTGGTCTAGGTTGTTTTGCTGTTGTCAGGAAATTTGTAGACGTTGGCTTACTCAGTCAGGTTCACCCAAGGGGACAGCCTCCCCACGGTTCAAAAGTACATATTTCGAGATTTAAAGAATCAAGACTACTCTGTGACACTTTACACGACCATAATAATGTTATAACTTACAAATATAATTGCTTAACATTTCATATGATTCTCATGATTATCATGTTAACAAAATTGCATATGATATTCATATGATACCTTTCATATGATTTTCATATTTTCATATGATTCTCATATGATTTTCATATTTTCATATGATTTTAATATATGAATTTCATATGAATATCCTTTCATATGAGTTTCATATGTGTCAAGTTTGCCTATGTATAAGCAATGCATAGTAATACAACATTATTAAATTGACCACTGCATAGTTATTTACCACGAAATGTCAACGAAATGCATGATTATCACGATAATCCACAGCTTGAACTATTATATTAATAGCTACCACGCGAAACATATGATCATGTGATACTTCTAACTACTTACAAATTTATATACATAACAAATATAAATTGATATCTCTTTCGGATAATAACCGCTAGTTTCCCAATACTACGCATTGCTATTTACGAGTACACAGATTAATCCCGACTATGGTAAGCACATGTATACATCAAGCATTAAACTAGACGCATGCTTTAAAGCTACAGAGTCTCTATTTTAACTGATAATAACTCATGAATATGAATAAGTCACGTATGAAGTAGTTTCAAATCGATGAACACCCCAATTGTCGGTATATAAGGCAGAAATCGATGCGTAAAATATCACATTTTTATTTAGCCTTCGTACAGGTTACATCGATAAATATATGGCTTCAGAATATATGTGATAAAAAAGTACTTGCCGGAACGTGATATGAACCACAATCATTGCGCTGTTAAGTTAGAAGGCCATACATTTAACCACTAGACCACGGCTATTATTGGTATGTTCTAGCATTATTAACACTAATAGGCATTACATAATAACTAGCGCACACACAACTCATCAAGCACTAAATAACAAGTCGAGATATGGTTGTTTTGAGGCGGAATATTAGTTTCATATTGATAACATATAGTATTAAATTGCACCAGGCAAGGTTAATTTATACGTCCGACAAGATGGACTATATATTTATGGATTCATCTTGAGTTGCGTTCAAATATGTTAAGTTATTTTGCCTCATAGACTTGTAAATGGTACCTTGTTTACAATTTTCTCAAGAAGCATGATAGCTCAGTGGATAGAGCACCTGACTTGAAAAGGTTGTGTGTTCGAGTCCCGAAAGAGACTTTTTATTTCTTCTGTAAATTCTAATGTTTAATACCTGTGTACGATGTGCACTGGTCAATGTTTATACAATGAATGATGTCCTGCGTTAGGCCAAATAAAATTATACCTGAGTTTACTGTAACCCGACCGACCCGCTGAAAACACCCCCGACTCATTTTTTTTTTATTTTTTTTTTTTTAATAATTATGTTCACGCTATCACGGCCGACTCATGTGCTCATTGTCCTGCTGTTGGAACTGACCCTCTTCCGGACTTGCGAAAAATAAATTAAACTGTTTTACCCCTTTGCAATAATTGCAAGTGATTGGGAAAAGATCCAGTTGTTGCCATGCCTTTTGGGAAACAATAACACATGTATACACAATTTCATATTGTTATCTATTGTAGTTTTTAAAATACCACATTTTCCCATTCATCAAAGCTCATCGCCACCTTAAATTAACTTCGCCAAAAAATAAAATAAAAAAATAAAATAAAATAAAATGCCTACCTACCTACCCAATTTTTTTCAGCAATGTTACAGTAAACACAGGTATAATTTTATTTGGCCTTATATTTGCTCGCTTAAATACCCGATTTCGACATGAGCTGGTGAACATGAAGTTACAAATAAAGACACGCCTACAAAGAAGAAATCAATTGATATAGAGAGACTGTAGCTTTAACGATTGAATAACACCTGTAAATTAACGATTCTCAAGAAATCTCTATTTAAAGGTTGTTTTATTTATAACATAGTTAAGCTGTTTTAAGCAGAGCACTTATTTATAGTTTAAAGGGACACACGGCAATCTTGAGTTTTATATCAAGAATACAAATTAACTCCTCGATTGATTAATTCTGTATCATGTTGACTTTAAAACTGCTTACATATAATGTTGTCTTCGTCATTCTGTCAAGTGTCTTTTGGACGGCCGTTTTTGAAAAATCGCGGCCTGCCGCCAATATTTGGAGGAGTGGATTTTTTTTTTTGCTTTAAGCCGTCCTTCCGAAATGCTTGTCCGGGCCATATTTTTAATACTATAAGACTTTGAGATACCAAACTTGGTATGTGGATACATCTTGGGATAGTGGTGTGTCGCCTACCAAAATAAGGTCACTGTGACCTTGACCTGTGACCTCTGTCAAAGAAAATGCTTGTCCGGACCGTTTTTATCAATACTATAACACTTTGAGATACCAAACTTGGTATGTGAATACATCTTGGGATAGCGGTGTGTCGCGTACCAAAATAAGATCATTGTGACCTTGACCTTGATATTTGACCTCCATCATAGAAAACGTTTGTCTGGGCCGGTGGGGGCTATGGATTGCCCTGCAATTCTTGATGCTCTTCAGTCTTGTTATAATAATTATAGTATATATTTTTAAAATTATTTGGAGTGAATAAAATAAAACTATATACTTTTCGATCTTGTTTTAAAGATGTTATACACGTAAACAAATATAAATACAGTCACACCTTGTCGTAAGACCATGTTTTAAGCGCACAGCTGTCGCAAGCGACCCACTTTAAGTTGCCTCTGACGAAATTAACTATTAATTTATACTGCAATAAATGACCACCAGACTAACGCGACAAACGACCACATTCTTTCATACCAAAAACGTTGTTTTTATAATCAATAAAGGAACACATTTTGTTTAGAAAAGTCCGGAGAAACCCATTTTAACTCCCGGTTAGTCCCACAGAAAAGGGATCAAGCATAAAATCAACAATTATCTCTTAATCAGTATATTGTTATCATTTCTCTGCGGACGATATCTCGTATATGGTTTATGTACAGAGTTATGGTGTATATGGTGCATGCATAGGGTGTATGTAAAGGGTGTTTATGGTGTACCGGTATACATATCGTTTAAATCCCGATATCGTGCATGCGTATGGCGATATAATGCATATGTGTGGAGTATATGGTGCATGCATATGTTGTATGCATATGGTGTATAAGGTGTATGCAGATGGTGTATATGGTGTCTGCATATGACATATATGATGTGTGCGTATGGTGTATATCAGTGCTTTTTTTCTACATTTTGGGAACATAACCCATGCATACCCTCAAAATTGGGAATTTTAGCGCGATTTTTCATAAAATTGGCAAATAAAACAGTCAAACATTTACTTCATAATTGTATCTTTCATACTGTTTACAGTACAACAAGATCAACAGGGGCATTTAAAAACATTTCTTATTCAATACTTGTCACATTTTTGCAATTTTTCTGTGTTCTTTCTTTTTCTTCTATCTGTTGGGAATTTTCTTCTCAATCAGGGCTCGCACTGGGATGCGCAAATGGTGCCAAATGCGCATAAAAATGAAATATGTCGCAAGAAAAAACAAATTTGCGAAAGTGATTTGCGCTAAAGCATATATTATATACATCAAATCTCTTCTTTCCAACTGACAATTAAAAAAAAAGGTGCGGGAAGGGATGACCACCCCCACTTCCACAGTGTCAGCCCACCCCGCTTCCACCGCAAAAAATGCCACCACTCCTTTAAAAAAGTCCTGGGGAAAGCTCTGTTAGTTACCTGAGCTTCCAATTCCTAAATGTTTCGAAATGTTCTAACATGATTTTTACTATAGACAATATAGACTATCTGTAACCTCAGTTTGTTATAGTTAGTAAACAGGGTTATAGTTAAGTATCTCCAAATGATTAGTTTTGTGTACCACGTTAACTTGAAATTTCACGTAATGAGTTTGTGCCATAAAGAAAATATTTGGCTCCATTGTTTTTAATTTGGCTCTAATTTTTTTCATTTGGCGAAAGTAGTTGCGCAAAGACAAATATAGCCAGTGCAAGCCCTGGTCAATATTAGGAAAAAAACATTTGTCATTGGGAATATGACCCAATAATGGCTATAAAAACAGCCAAAAAAAAGCCCTGTATATGGTGCGTGCATATGGTATAATTATATGGTGTATGCATATAGTATATATGGTGTATGAAGGTGGTGTATATGTTTCATGCATATGGTGTATATGGTGTATACATATGGTATATATGCATATGGTGTTGATGGTGTATGCATATTGTGTTTATGATGTGTGTACAATGTAGCTATATGGTTTATATGGTGCATGCATGCATATGGTGTATGTATATGTTGTATATGATGCATGCATTTGATGCATATGGTGTATATATGGTGCAGGTATGGTGTATATTATGATGTATCTGGTACATGCATAAGATGCATATGGTGCATGGATATGACATATATGGTGTATACATATGGTATATATGCATATGGTGTTGATGGTGTATGCATATTGTGTTTATGATGTGTGTATAATGTAGCTACAGTACAGCTCACGCGAAACCCACACTTTACTCTTTCACGCCGAGAGAGGAATTTACAAATCTTGTAATTACACGGAGTTCCTATGATAAAACTACGCGGAGTCCGAAAAGCTTCTCGGCGTACTTACGCCACGAAAGTACGCCACGATACTCCGCGTACCGGAAGACAAACTCGGAGTTCACCGAGTCGAAACTGCACATGTTAAAGGTGCAACTTTTTCTAATTGCAGTCATTTTAATGCCGAATTATTCAATAACTTTAGAAAAAATTGAAGCAGAAGACTTTTGTTTTGTTTTGGAAAAGCGGATGTCGGAAAATTTAATTGCCCGGATTATGTATACGACAGGTATATGGCGGTTCCTATTACCGGCTTCGCGGCGACTGAACATAACATTCAATTAGTAATTATTATACTGGAAATTATAATTATGTTTTTAATTAGTCTTTCTTTGTAACAAATTTTACTATTCTGATGTTTATTATTACATCGATGGGATCTTAAGTTAGAAATAATCAGAAAAAATGGTAAAGAATTCCGGGTCATAAACCAGTTGTTAGTGCCGCCTTGTTAAAAGATACATACAATGATTATAGGTATTTATGTCGGTAGGAAATCTGTGGCTTTCGGACAAAAAAAACGAACAAAACTTGTGATTAAATGCATTTAAAGTTTGAAATACGTATTTGTTTCGAAATGTATTCATTGTATTTATCATTCATGTCAACTTTGCACATAAAAGATTCACTCGGCGTCTCATGTTTGTACTTTTTCTGGCGACTGATTGCTTTTTCAAGTGCGATATCGGACAAGTTGAAAAGTTGTCAGAAAATTCAGATTTTTTCCCAATAATAAATCACCACAGGTGTGCACTCATGGTTAATTGGATTCTACGCGGAGTAACTCTGAGTGTGAGTGACTCGACAATGGCATACTTTCGCCGCGTGAATTCGCCAAGAACAAACAGCGACTCCGCGTAGATACGCGCGGAATCTACGCGGAACTCGATACAACCAAACTCGGAAATCGAGTAAAGTGTGGGTTTCTCTTGAGCTGTACTGTATATGGTTTATATGGTGCATGATTATGTTGTATATTGTGCATGCATATGGTGTATGTATATGGTGTATATGATGCATGCAGTTGATGTATATGGTGCATGAATATGGTGTATATGGTGCAGGTATGGTGTATAAATGTTGTATCTGGTACATGTGCATAAGATGTATATGGTGCATGCATATGGCATATATGGTGCATGCATATGGCATATATGGTGCATAATTATGGTGTATACATATGGCATATATGGTGCATGCATTTGGTGTATGCATATGCGGTATTTGGTGCATGTATATAATGAATATGGTGTATATGGTGCATCCATACGGTAACTATGGTACATGCATATGATGCATGAATATAATGTATATGTTGCATGCATATGGTATATATGGCGTGTGCGTATGTTGAATATGGTGTATTCATATGGTGTATATGGTGCACGGAATTGATGAATATGGTGTATTCGGTGTGCATATGGTGCATGTTACCAAAGAGTGAAGCAATGTTAACATGCACATGCGGTTTGTATAGCATCTTTCTTTAAATCCGCTATCCCGCCAACATCAGTCAACTTTTACAACAGATATTCATCATTCAGCTTACGATATCATATAATATGTAACTTACATATGTCGCAAATCCGAACTCCACAAAGCCTTACCGGGCCAGGCAAACATCCATGACGCCTTACCGGGCCAGGCAAACCTCAACAAAGTCTTACCGGGCCAGGCAAACCTCCACAAGCCTTACCGGGCCAGGCAAACCTCCACAGCCTTAACCTGGCCAGGCAAACCTCCACAACGTCTTACTGGGCCAGGCAAACCTCCACAATGCCTTACCGGGCCAGGCAAACCTCCACAAAGCCTTACCGGGCCAGGCAATCCTCCACAACGCCTTACCGGGCCAGGCAAACCATCACCTTATTATGATCGTTGCCGAAGAATAAATCTAGACTTTTTATGATACGACACATACGTAGATATGACTCACTCTGAAATGCATAATAAGGCATAGTAAATGATCATGAAATCATTAGTAAACAAATACACATACACACATATGATATCAAATACATGTATTTATAACAAATAATGCATTCCATAAATATCGACTTATAAAGAATATATGAATGTATTTATGTGTCTAGTGGCCTATTGTACATAATAATTATAAAACATCATTACATAAACAGTCAGAGCTCTAACCTTAAACATCACCAGCCGAAAGTCTATATGTTGAAGCTAATGAACCATCACTGTCTCATAGACGGGACAAATTAGCTCTTCAATACGCCATTAAATTAAAGTCTAACCCTTCAAACCCAACTTTCGATAATGTTTTTAATCCTAGTTGTGAACCATTTTTGATCGAAAACCGAAGGCCATTCGACCATTTGGTCTTCGTATTACACCAAAATTAAGAGACACTGAAATCGACCTAAATTTGATTGCCAAGTACAAAGTACCACAAATTCCACCGTGGACTTTGGAAACACCAGCAATTATTTTTGATCTTTGTAATAATAACAAATCCAGTACAGACCCTACTGTCTTTCAAAGCAAATAGCATAAAGAGCCGCCTGCCTGACAAGGCCACTATCTTTTCAGCTGGGGGCTGGCGTGGCGCAGTCGGTAGCGCGGCAGATTTGTAACCGGAGGCCCCGGGTTCAATCCTCCGTGGTGCCACTGAGTTCCGTCGGTGTGTTCTTGGGTAAGACACTTTACCTTAGCCTCGTCAGTCGGATGGGGACGTAAACTGGGCGGTCCCGTGTATCGGTCTATCTTCCGAGCACGTTAAAGAACCATAGAAATCTATTCGATAATAAGAGTAGGGCAGGTTCCCGGATTCCTATGTATCCTTCCCCTCTCTCTGGATCGGCTCTAAATAACCTATACTGTGTTGATGAGCCGTTAATCAACATTCAATACATTCAATATCTTTTCAGCTGAACTTAAGGCAATTGAACTTGCCTTAAATTATATTCATAAATCTGATGATGACCATTTTTTAATCTTTTCTGATTCCCTTTCATCTCTTCAAGCACTGGGTAATATGAAACATGATAACCCAGTTGTGCTTCAACTTTTAGAAAAGTACAATTCTCTTATAATTGATAATGTTATTATTTTCTGCTGGCTTCCAAGCCATGTAGGAATACGTGGTAATGATAGAGCTGATAGTGCTGCTAAGGCAGCATTAGATTTACACATATCTAATACCAAATTACCTTATACTGATTTTAAAAGTTGTATTAACACATATATTCGTAACTCTTGGCAAACCGCTTGGGATTTGTCAGTTAACAATTAACTCCATTCAATTAAACCATTACTCGGAGAATGGCGTTCTTCTAGTAGACCCATTCGTCGAGCGGAAGTTGTCCTAGCCCGTTATACTCATTCATATTTATTACAAGATGAGCAATTACCAGAATGTATACCCTGCTTTGCACCGTTAACGGTCAAACACATCTAAGGCTTATTGGAATGTGTAGACTTTGATCCTATGCGTCAAAGGTACTACAATGTTAATACTATGAAAGAGTTATTTGATACTGTAAATTTTAGTCTTGTTTTAGATTTCCTAAAAGAGATCAGACTATATAAATCATTATAATGTGTTCTTATATATATTTTCTTGTTTATATACCCGTTGACGGGCATTTGTTGATTTACATACATAGTTTATATTACACCTTATCATCCCTTATTTTTTAATAGTTTTATCTTTATATATTTACATTAATTTATGCCGTGGTGCGGTGTCCGTCGTCCGTCCGTCCGTTAACTTTTTTTTTGTAGCGACTACTCCTCTGAAACTACTGAATGGATTTTCATGAAACTTTACAGAAATGTTGCCCATGAAGTCTAGTTGATCCTAGCAAAAATTCATGTAGATGTGAAATCCAAGATGGCCGCCAAATCTAAAAATAGGTTTTTAAAAAACAAGTTTGTAGCGACTACTTCTTGAAAACTCTATGGGATATTGCTATGGGACTTTTTCTAAAATGATCAGCATGACATGATGTTGGTCCTTGTCGAAAATCGTTTTGATTCGACGTTAAACATGGCTGCCAGTGGCCATCTTTGTTTACATAGAGTTATATAATGAAAACTTGTAGGGACTACTCCTCTGAAACTACTTGACCGATTTTCATGAAACTTCACAGGAATGTTGCTCTTGATGTCTTATTGATCCTAGCAAAATTTCAGGTCGGCCGGAAATTCAAGATGGCCGCCACGGCTAAAAATAGATTTTTAAAAAATAAGTTTGTAGCGACTACTTCTTGAAAACTATAAGAGATATTGATATGGGACTTTTTCTAAAATGATCAGGATGACATGATGCTGGTCCTTGTCGAAAATCGTTTTGATTCGACGTTAAACATGGCTGCCAGCGGCCAACTTTGTTTACATAGAGTTATATAATGAAAACTTGTAGCGACTACTCCTCTGAAACTACTTGACGGATTTTCATGAAACTTCACAGGAATGTTGCTCTTGATGTCTAATTAATCCTAGCAAAATTTCAGGTAGGCTGGATAGTCAAGATGGCCGCCACGGCTAAAAATAGATTTTTAAAAAATAAGTTTGTAGCGACTACTTCTTGAAAACTATAAGTGATATTGATATTGGACTTTTTCTAAAATTATCAGCATGACATGATGGTTATCCGAGTCGAACATTATTTTGATTCAATGTTAAACATGGCTGTCAGCGGCCATCTTTGTTTACATAGAGTTATATAATGAAAACTTGTAGCGACTACTCCTCTTAAACTACTTGACGGATTTTCATGAAACTTCACAGGAATGTTGCTCTTGATGTCTAATTGATCATAGCATAATTTCAGGTCGGCCGGAAATTCAAGATGGCCGCCACTGCTAAAAATAGATTTTCAAAAAACAAGTTTGTAGCGACTTCTTCCTGAAAACAAAATCAATCAGTAGAGCTTCAAGGTCATTGACCTCTTGTTAATTAATACTTCATTTCTTCATTTTTCGTCAATTTTTGCGCACAATATGACCTATTTATGTGTCGACGTGCCGTAAAACACCATTCACTCATTCATTCATTCTAACCTTAAACAGTTACAAGTTTTATAACTGCTGGAAGTTATTAAAATGCCGAAATATTTTCTCCCTTTGGTTTAGAGTAGCAGATACTTTTCACTAATAACCATTTGTAACCTAAATCAGTTACTAAGATCATTTGCTAATGATTTGAAATATCTGCCAAATATGCTGTGTTTATTTATGTCTGAATACTTATTATCAAGGATAAATACATCTTCATCAAGATCCAATTAGCAGTTGTTCAATAATTATCATGTTGGAGTCTACAAAATGATTTTTAATGAATTTTGTTGCATAACAGTAGGTAACTTGAGAGGTCTTGGTCATTTGATTTTCATGGATGCTCATAGAATTTTATTGCATGGTTGTAAAGTTGAATAATCACCCTATCTGGAGAAAATTGTCATATATGTAGGAAAATTCCTGTACAGAAGATAGAATGCATCTAAACTGGAGTGATTTTGTGGTAGTAACTGATTCTGGTTACTATACGAGTTTTAGGTATTTTTTAAATAACAGTTACAGGTTATGAAAAACGTAACTGTTTAAGGTTAGAGCTCTGACTGATATAAATTGGTATAACTCAACACAGCTGTATACATTGACTTACAAATTTATGGAATTAAGTGCATCTCATTCTCTCACCCACCATCTTCACCATTGTGTAGTTAGTTAACTCTGCAAGTAAATAGCATTGTTATATATCGTGCAGAAATATTTGAAAGGATAGTGACTATTAAATAATAGTATTAAATATGTATTAAATAATACTGCATCTTGCGTAAAATAACGTGTAATTACAGACTGTCTAAGATTTCCCGAAATAGTCAAACTGTAAATATAAAGTTACATCAACTCCTAGGCACATTAAAACAATTGCAGTCTTGATGTACCGTTGTTTTTATCACTGGTCTCTATTCTATCTGCTTGTTCTCTGTGTCCATCTCTTATCTCCTCGTCTTCTTCTTTTTTTCGCTTTCTTTACCATTTCCAACTTCAGTCAACGTTTCTTTCCTATCCACCTCTAAACCTATATGTTATTATGTATTCCTACTTCTACCTTTTCAATTTCTATACTATTTCTAACGTCAGGTCCATTATTGTATATATACTTGTATATTTTACTTGCTCTGTGAAGTCACTTTTCAATTCCTTCTCTGTGTCATCTACTACTACTTTTTTAGCTCTACTGGCCAAAGGCCAGCAGAGCTTATGGGATGGCGAGTTGTCCGTTGTCCGTCCGTCGTCGTCCGTTAGCTTTTGCCTTGTGAACACTCTAGGGCCTTTAATATTAATCGGATCTTTACTTAACTTTGTCCATGTCTTTATATCAATGAAAGCTTGAACAATTTCGAAAATCGGCAAGATTGAAATAATTGGCCCTTGTTTTGCTGAAAAATGCCATATTAAGCCTTGTGAACACTCTAGCACCTTCATTTATTATTTGATCTTTACCAAACTTGCAAAGATTGTTAATATCAATGAAAGCTCGGACAAGTTCGAAAAAACCAGCTAGATCGGACCATTAACAGCGGAGTTATTGCCCTTGATTTAGCTAAAAATGCTATATTTTGCCTCGTAAGACGATAGGGGCTTCATTGTTCATCCGATCTTTACCAAACTTTATCAGATTGTTAATATCAATGAAAGCTCGGACAAGTTTGAAAACCATTCATATCGGACCAGTAACAGAGGAGTTATGGCCCTTGATTTAATTCAAAATGCTATATTTTGCTTCGTTAAGACTATTTTTTATCCGATCCAAACTTTATCAGATTGTTAATGTCAATAAAAGCTCGGTCAAGTTCGAAAACCAGAGAGATCGGACCAGTAACAGCGGAGTTATGGCCCTTTATTTTGTTAAACATGCTATTATTTGCCTCGTCTTACGATAGGGCCTTCAGTTTGCATCTGATCTTTGCCAAACTTTACCAGATTTTATGACTTTCTTCTTTTTATATTTAATATTTTTTTTTTTTATTTTTTTTTTTACATTTTTATTTTTTTATTTTTTTTATTTACATTTTTTTTACATTTTTTTTTTTTAGCTCTATGTTGGACCAGTCGGACCAGTAACAGAAGAGTTGTGGCTCTTGATTTAGTTAAAAATGTTATATTTTGCCTCATTAATAAGGTAGGGCCTTCATTTTTCATCTGATCTTTACCAAACTTTACCAGATTCTTTAGTTATGGCCCTTGATTTAGTTGAAAAGCTGTATTTTGCCCAAAACTTTCCAAAAAACGTAAATGGCAGTCTCTCGTTTCATTGATGTTATAAGAGCCATGTTGGCCAGTAGAGCGTCCACAGGCTCTCTTGGGCCTCTTGTTAGGTACTAATGTGATAATATTTTCACCGGATGCATCCTTTCTGTCTCTTCTTTGGTACATGTCTCTGCAACTCCTCGTCTTTCTCGTCGTCGATTGTTGACAGCAAGTGATTCCTGTGCAGAGTTTGTTCTACTCCTGTTGTCTTAAACACTGGTTTTTCTTTTTTTGGTTGTTCTATAACTCATATGTATCTTCCTCAAATCTGTTCGCTATCTTATTTCTTCATGCGCTAAATTGTTCACCAACACTTTGTCACCTACCGATACTTTTGATGCTCTTGCCTTTCTGTCATAGTGTTTCTTTTGTTTAAGTCTCGCTTTGTCTTCTCGTTGTTTTGCTATATTATGGTATCCTTTAGTTCAATCATGTATTCCATTGTTGTTTTATTGGATTCTTTTCCGATATATGATGTTTCAAATTCTGCATCTATAGGTAGTTTGGGTTTTCGACCGAACATTCATTCGAAGGGTGATGTCTTGGTGCTCTCATGTCTTATGCAGTTGTAAGCATAGACTAATGATGAAATATATTCTTTTCAATATATATGCCTTTGCTGGCTCCAGTGTCTCAAGCATGTTAACCACTGGTCATAACCTAAAAACTACTTTATCCAAAATATACCTTTTTGTTTAAGTTTCGGCGGGGAGGGGGGGGGGGCAGGAAATAAAGTTTTTGTTATATCACCGCATTACCATGTGCGATCTTCATCAAACTTTAACAGCACCTTACAGGGTTTGACATTAACAGTTGTCCCCTTGTCCTGTGCCATGAAGATTCTAATGGGGACAAGTAAATTCACCCAGGTGACCTGTCCTAAGGACAACTAAATTTTATAAAAAGAAACGAATTTTACATCTTTAAAACATGTGACTGAAAAAATGTCAAAACATGAAATGTCACTTTCATGATTGATCTTATTGGGATCACTCTTCGTCCGTCGTCGTCGTCGTCCATCGTTAACTTTTGCTTCAAACGACTTCTGCTCAAAAACCGCTTGGCCAATTTTGACCACACTTCACATGGATGATCCTTAGATGAATGCTTTTTAGATTTGTTAAAATTAGGTCAGCACGACAACCATGATGGCCACCATTACCATATATGGTCGAAACCTTAAAAAATCTTCTTCTCAAGAACCGCCAGACAGATTTCGACAGTTTTTCTTTAAATATGACCGCCAACGGCTAGACTATCAAGTTTGTTCAAATGAAGTCCCCGGGGTCAAAAATGGCCGTGCCTCGGGGGTCCAAAGTTTGTATATTGAGATTTTGCATGTTTTTCATAGACAAGATAAATAAGAAAATACTTTAAAAAATCTTCTTCTCTGAAACCAAAAGGCACAGAGGTCTCATGTATTACATGTAGCATCAGCTTATGGTCCTCTACTAAGTTTGTTCAAATGGTGACCCTGGGGTCAATTTTGTCTCCATCCCGGGGGTCACAGTTTTACATAGACTTATATAGGATTTTTTTTTTAAAAATCTTCTTCTCGGAAACTGCAAGATCCAGAGGTTTGATATTTTGCATTTACTATAAGCTTATGGTCCTTAACCAAGTTTTTTCAAATGGTGACCCTGGGGTCACATTTGGCCCCGCCCCAAGGGTCATATGTTTTACATAGACATGTATAGGGGAAAACTTAAAAAATCTTCTTCTCTGAAACTGCAAGAGCCAGAGGTTTAATATTTTGCATTTGCTATAAGCTTATGGTTCTCTACCAAGTTTGTTCAAATGGTGACCCAGGGTCACATTTGGCCCGCCCCGGGGGACACAGTTTTACATAGGCTTGTATAGGGAAAAGCCGAAAAAAATCTTCTTCTCTGGAACGATATGGCACGGAGCTCTCATGTATTTCATGTAGCATCAGCTTATGGTCCTCTATTTAGTTTGTTCAAATGGTGACCCTGGGGTCAAATTTGTCCCCGCCCCGGGGGTCACAGTTTTACATAGACATATATGATTTTTTTTTTAAAAATCTTCTCGGAAACTACAAGAGCCAGAGGTTTGATATTTTCCATTTACTATAAGCTTATGGTCCTTTACCAAGTTTGTTCAAATGGTGACCCTTGTGTCACATTTGGCCCCGCCCCAAGGGTCACATGTTTTACATAGACATGTATAGGGAAAAACTTAAAAAATCTTCTCTGAAACTGCAAGAGCCAGAGGTTTAATATTTTGCTTTTGCTATAAGCTCATGGTCCTCTACCAATTTTGTTCAAATGGTGACCCTGGGTCACTTTTGGCCCCGCCCCGTGGGTCACAGTTTTACATAGGCCTGTATAGGGAAAAACTGAAAAAAATCTTCTCTGGAACTGCAAGAGCCAGAGGTTTATTATTTTGCTTTTGCTATAAGCTCATGGTCCACTACCAATTTTGTTCAAATGGTGACCCTGGGTCACATTTGGCCCTGCCCCGGGAGTCACAGTTTTACATAGGCCTGTATATGGAAAAACTGAAAAAATCTTCTTCTCTGGAACTGCAAGAGCCAGAGGTTTAATATTTTGCATTTGCTATAAGCTTATGGTTCTCTACCAAGTTTGTTTAAATGGTGACCCTGGTGTCAAACTTGGCCGCGCCCCGGGGGTCACAGTTTTATATAGACATATATAGGAAAAAAACAATCTTCTCTGAAACTGCAAGAGCCAGAGGTTTAATATTTTGCATTTACTATTAGATTATGGTCCTCTACCAAGTTTGTTCAAATGGTGACCCTGGGGTAAAATTTGACCCCGCCCCAGGGGTCACGTTTTACATAGACTTGTATAGGGAAAAACTTAAAAAATCATCTTCTCTAAAACCACAAAGCACAGAGCTCTCATATGTTACATGTAGGCTACAAGCCCTGGGGTCACATTTGGCTCTGCCCAAGGTGTTACTCTCTAGCACCTTCATTTTTTATTTGATCTTTACCAAACTTTGTCGGTGTCTTAAACTGTCTATATCAATGTTGTTATACACAACAGAGCCCACATTTCTTGAACAATCTTAACCAAACTTGCACAGATTGTATATGACCATAAGATTTCGAAGAAGTTCGATAATGTGCCAGTACTCAGGTGATCGCTTTAGGGCCATCTTGGCCCTCTTGTATTGGTTCAAATTAACTCAGGTGAGCGATATAGGGCCATCATAGCCCTCTTGTTTGTATCACTACATGAAATGCGGGGACAAGTCAATTTCTAACCCTGCCTTACTCCCATTAACCACTGACAATACCCTGAAAACTAGGTCACTGTGACCTACTTTAACCACAATATACCTTTTTGTTTAAGTTTTGGCAGGGTGTCAGGAAATAAAGTTTTTATTATATATATCATTGCATTACCATGTCCGATCTTCATCAAACTTTAACAGCACATTACTCCCATTAACCACTGCGTATACCCTGAAAACTAGATCACTGTGACCTACATTATCCAAAATATGTGGTACATGTTTTTTCTATATATCTCAGCATTACCATGTCCGAACTTTAACAACACATTCCTCTCAACAACCTCATATATTGCATTTGGACTCACTAAAATCAAGGTCAAGGTTGTTAACCTTTTTGTTTCACCTTCGTTTCAGCTCAATAACTTCAGCTAAGAATGAGATATCGTAGGTAACTTATATGAAATGTAACCTGCCATTGCATTTGTGGGTCACTGGGGTCAAGGCTTCTGATACTAAAAATCTTTTAGAATACTTACAGAATTAGCCTCTTGAATAATTTCAGAATTAGTCAGGTTTTATTACCATTTGCTGCAATTTACGCCGCTCCCCACCCCCAATCAATAAATAAACCAAACATGTACCAAACATCATGCGCTGAATTCTAACTACATTAAAGCATCCTTCCACTCCCAAAAAAAATCTATCTAGAAAAGCTCTATTAAATAGTTTCACAAAACACACAGGCTGTTATCTTTCACATCTTCGAAAGCCCGGCTTTAACGCCACCAGGCGTTTATCTCTTGTTTTAGAATATGAACGAATAGTGGCATCAGTCAGAAGTTATCTAAATAAATTTTACTTCCCCCATTTCTCGAGCAATAGTCTAACTCCTATAGTACCGCTTCATATAGGAATAATTCTTAAATATTATGCAGTGCTAACCAAAAAAAGATTAAAACTGCAACAGAGTTAGCAAGAAAATGGATAAATGATTTGCATATTACAAAAAGTATATAATGGTCTAAATTATTTCATCTACCTTTCAAATCGACAAAAGGCTCACATCTGCAATGGTTACAATACAGAATAAATTATAGAATTTTGGGAACAAACTATTTACTTAAACAAATGAATATTTCTAATACAGATCTTTGCTCTTTTTGCAACGAAGATATAGAAACAATAAAACACCTATTCTATGAATTATGTAGTAAAAGCTTTTTGGCAAGCGCTTGTAAATTTCTTTCATAATAAATATAAGGATATAAATACAGTATGGTCAGTAACTGACATCATCTTTGGAAATGATAAGTATGATATTGTTTTAAATAATCTCCTCCTTACTGCTAGAAAATTTATATTCAATTAAAAATTGAAAAACATTAATCCTACTTTAACAGTTTTTAAAAGCTATATTCAAATACTGTTTAAAGTTGAGAAATGTATAGCCTGCAAGAATATGAAGACATTTTTGAAAACCAATGGGAAAAATACATGATTTTATTATAAAAAAATAAAAATATATCACACAAAAAATAAAACATGGTGGACCTGATTTCAAAAAGTATCTTAGTTGGATTTGATGAATCCAACATCTGTTATGTTTTATGTATATTAAGATTCCCGCTTTGTATATAAGTTCTCCATTTACTCCATTAATGCACACTATTTTTTCTCCCTTTTATAATGTCATTTTATATGTTTTTCATTGAGTTTCTATGTTAAACATAAAAAGCTATTCCAACATGAATGACATGCTTCTAAAATTGTAACAGATAACTGTTGTAATGCTATTCATGTTATCTATTCATGTATACAGGGCAATATTATATCTAGATTTATCTCCCTTGCTAGTCATGACTGGAAATATACTTTCTGATTTTTAGCTCTACTGATCAGAGATCAGCAGAGCTTATGCCGTGGTGCGGCGTCCGTCGTCCGTCCGTCTGTCCGTCCGTCCGTCCGTCCGTTAACTTTTATTTGTAGCGACTACTCCTCTGAAACTACTGGATGGATATTCATAAAACTTTACAGAAATGTTGCCCATGAAGTCTAGTTGATCCTAGCAAAAATTCATGTTGATGTGAAATCCAAGATGGCCACCAAAGCTAAAAATAGATTTTTTAAATTCAAGTTTGTAGCGACTACTTCTTGAAAACTATAAGTGATATTGATATGGGACTTTTTCTAAAATGATCAGCATGACATGATGTTGGTCCTTGTCGAAAATCGTTTTGATTCGACGTTAAACGTGGCTGCCAGCGGCCATCTTTGTTTACATACAGTTATATAGTAAAAACTTGTAGCGACTACTCCTCTGAAACAACTTGGCGGATTTTCATGAAACTTCACAGGAATGTTGCTCTTGATGTCTAAATGATCCTAGCAAAATTTCAGGTCGGCCGGAAATTCAAGATGGCCGCCACGGCTAAAAATAAATTTTCAAAATACAAGTTCGTAGCGACTACTTCTTGAAAACTATAAGTGATATTGATATGGGACTTTTTCTAAAATGATCAGCATGACATGGTGTTGATCCTTGTGGAAAATTATTTTGATTCGACGTTAAACATGGCTGCCAGTGGCCATCTTTGGTTACATAGAGTTATATAGTAAAAACTTGTAGCGACTACTCCTATGAAACTACTTGACGGATGTTCATGAAACTTCACAGGAATGTTGCTCTTGATGTCTAGTTGATCCTAGAAAAATTTCAGGTTGGCCGGAAATTCAAGATGGCCGCCACACCTAAAAATAGATTTAAAATAAATAAGTTTGTAGCGTCTATTTCTTCAAAGCTATAAGAGATATTGATATAGGACTTTTTCTAAAATGATCAGTATGACATGATGTTGGTCCTTGTCGAAAATCGTTTTGATTTGACGTTAAACATGGCTACCAGCGTCCATCTTTGTTTACATAGAGTTATATAATGAAAACTTGTAGCGACTACTCGTCTGAAACTACTTGACGGATTTTCATGAAACTTCACAGGAATGTTGCTCTTAATGTCTAATTGATCCTAGCAAAATTTCAGGTCGGCCGTAAATTCAGGATGGCCGCCACGGTTAAAAATAGATTTTCAAAAAACAAGTCTGTAGCGACTACTTCCTGAAATCAAAATCAATCAGTAGAGCTTCAAGGTCATTGACCTCTTGTTATATAAGTGAACTACAGTACATGTAATAGAGAAGGACATTTGATACTATTCATGACAGATCATGTCGGCCATGTAAGAGTCAATAGTGCTTTTAAATCTTACATTGAATATTATAATAGTTATTAGGCCGAAACAGCTAAACAATGACATGTTAAGAGAGATAAAGTGCTGTTATGTCACCAATCCAGTCATTAGTTGTAACCATACTAGCTACATGCTAAAATTCTAATGATAAATATACTTTCATATATTACATGGTGTCATATAATATTTCCATATTGTACATTTAGAAAAAGAAATAATAACACGATACTATATTCACTAGATGCATGTATATATGTAGAAATCAACAATAACATAGTTAGGAATAGAAAAAATAAAAAGTTACAAAAAAAACTTTTGGTTTGGAATTCCTTATATCATTATCTAGATGGCCCTTGGGTGCATAAATAATGTAGGTGCTAATGAATCTTGGGCTTCCTGGGTGCCTGTAGAGTCCACCTTAACATAGCCTATGCAATGTACAATAATTAGTCCCCCCACCAGTCCCGGGGGGGACTATAGGTTTGTACCCTGTCCGTCCGTCCTTCCGAAATGCTTGTCCGGGCCATATTTTCAATACTATAAGACTTTGAGATACCAAACTTGGTATGTGGATACATCTTGGGATAGCGGTGTGTCGCGTAACAAAAAAAGTCACCTTGAACTGTGACCTCTGCATAGAAAATGCTTGTCCGGACCGTATTTTCAATACTATAACACTTAGAGATACCAAACTTCGTATGTGAATACATCTTGGGATAGCGGTGTGTCGCATACCAAAATAAGGTCATTGTGACCCTGACCTTGACCTGTGACATCTGTCATAGAAAATGCTTGTCCGGACCGTATTTTCAATACTATAACATTTAGAGATACCAAACTTGGGATGTGGATACATCTTGGGATAGTGGTGTGTTGCGTACCAAAATAAGGTCACTGTGACATTGACCTTGTCCTGTCACCTCTGTCATAGAAAAAGTTTGTCCGGACCGTATTTGCAATACTTAAACACTTAGAGATACCAAACTTGGGATGTGGATACATCTTGATCTAGCGGTGTGTCGCGTACCAAAATAAGGTCACTGTGACATTGACCTTGTCCTGTCACCTCTGTCATAGAAAATGTTTGTCCGGACCGTATTTGCAATACTATAACACTTAGAGACACCAAACTTGGTATGTGAATACATCTTGAGATAGTGGTGTGTCACGTACCAAAATAATGTCATTGTGACCTTGATCTTTGACTGACCTTGACCTTGATCTTTGACCTCCATCATTGAAAATGTCTGAAAAATGTTTGTCTGGGCCTGTGGGGGACTGGATTGCCCTGCAATTCTTGATGCTCTTGTTTAGGGTGATGTAAACATCTAATCTGTTGATACTGACAAAATGTTTTCTCTTCTTATTCTTAGCTCAATCATATTGGGGTATGCCACCCCCATCTCTTCACCACCCGAAACCCGAATTGTTTTCATATTTCTGTGTTGCTTTTCTTATTTATTCTTACACATAACTATGGTGCATGCTGCCCACCTAAATCCCAAATCCCCACACATCAATCATTAAGAGGGGTTGATGTTGGGGTGCATCAGGTGCTTTTTTCTGCTTCCCGAAATTTTCAGTGGAGTATATGTTTGCCATCGCGTCCATATGCAAGTCCTTATGTATCTCTGTCTGTCTCGTTTTCTTGTCCGCCTCACTCTTCCTACGCTTTCCATATGATTTTCATGAAACTTCACAGGAAGTACACGTGTATGATGTGATGGGCTTACCAGGGCTCAATCTACAGGGCGATTCGGGCGAAGAACGCGCCCGCGATCTCTTGACTTCGCCTTGACAGCACATCAAAGCGAAGTTCAAGTCGCCGAAATTTAAAAAAAAAAAAAATTAAAAAAAAAAAAAAAAAATTAAAAATTTAAAAAAAAATAGTTTAAAAAGGTACAGTATAGTAATAAATCGATTATCATAGAAATTTGCATCAATATTTCAAGCTCATATAATAGAGTAAAAAGAATTAGTGTGCATTACACTGTATTCACTGCATTGCAATATACATGGTGATGACTATTCAACCGTTGTCTACGTATACACGTCGCGTGAAGTCTCCCTAAATTCTCTCCACTTCTCCCTAAAATTACTTGAGGGAGAAGTGACTTCTCCCTAAATTCCTGGCCTAGATTGAGCCCTGGGCTTACATTGTGTCACTTTGGCACTCATTCCCTGGTATATTAATGCATGTTTCAAATCCTAAATTTTAAAAACCAGTTGTAAAAGTGTCTCTGCGATAGGGATTCAACATGCAACAATTACAAAGAAGCCAAATACTGTGTTTTAGATGTTTATAACCTATGCCGACAAAATAGGTTCAATACCTGATGCATAAATTGATATACTATTATGCTGTATCCCCTGAACGTTGTGCTCATCAGAAAACAGGTTTTGTGCTGGGCCAGATGGGTTATATACAGCACAGGTATTGTTTATGTTAATACAGATTTATAAAATTCGCAACAGGTTTAAGTTTAACCAGAGTGTATGTTTCAGCTGTGTGGTTTCAAATAACGCATAGGTACTGTACATCGGATGATTTAGTGCAAATATGATGGTAATATTACACAGTCAATTTGACACATCTATATAATAATCGTTTATATTTAGAATAACAATACTGATTTAGAATAACAATACTGCGACTTTAAATCTTTTATTATATGTATGTACAGTTACATTTTTTTTTATTTTTTTTTCAGAAATTAACACCGCAAACAGAACTCATATGATACCGAACAAAACAGCTTACTCCTTCTGTATCACACATTACATTTAAGAATGGCGATTGGAATGACGGCGATTGAAGCTGGGGCGTTGGATCGATTTCGTAGAATATTCTTCATCATCTTTCACTGCTGTACAACAATATTACGAAAGTTCACTATTGTGACAATTCAAAAGTCTACACCAGCATTGCATGACCCGTACCCATGGACGATAGATCAGTTCCTACAAAATCACGAACGAGAGATAGCTACTGCGAAAGGAATTACTGCATGTCAAAAGAGCATGTTATTGTCACGGAATGAGTCAGGAGTAGACATTGAACAGTTTGATATAGTGCTCATACGCTTTGTTTTACTTAGATTGTGTTCCGTTACTTCTGAGATGGTAATGGACCTGAATCTTTTAACCAGAATACGAAATGAACTATGTCATAAAGGAGGTCCCAGCCTTTCAGATTCAGAATATCATGGATATTTATCAATGCTAAAGATCATAATGGAACGAATATTGCAGCAAATCAACGACAGAGATCTTAAGCAAGACATTGATGCTCTAGTTAAGCGCTTAGAACATGGTGTCTTACTTATGGATGCTACTATCGAGGAAATGAAATATTGGTTAAATGGAGAAAAATATGCTATAGATAAGGAAGGACAACAACCAGGTACGTCACACACGCCAGAAACACTTATGGATATACTGGACGAGCTGAATAAAGGTATAAAATCACCTATGTACATAATCATTATTAATTACTCTAATGTCTGTGCTTAATAATTTATTTGGGAGGACATTCCACTAAGTCTTCTGAAATACTCCATCTCCTAACTATAAATAGTGGATCTTCCATAGGTGCTATTTAATATTGAATTCATTAAACACGTTGGATAACATAATACGATGCAAGTCTGTGCCGAACATCATATACATTGTATCCAACGTAGTGTTGAGAGTTAGGAAGTCACTTTAAACCGTTTATTTTTTTCTGACCATTTATTATTTTCCAGGTGAAATGAAAAACACAGATAGTGCAACACGGCCAATAGCTTCTCACGAGTTTAAGAAGGCCGTAGATGACACTTTGAGCCAAAGTGCTGTCCGCATTCTTAATGATCACATGGTGTCTGTAGGAGTTATCATAGATAATGCTGTCGATATGGGTACTGTGTTTCGAGTTGGAAGCAAATACGTCATGACAGCATGGCATGTTGTGAGAGATATTATAGGTATACAAATTATATAACTTCAAATTGCATTACGTTATATAACTTCAGTAGTATAAGAATTGGGGTGTCTGGCGCAGTTTTTTTCCTTGGGGAACCCCCCATGAACAAAAGGTAAATTTTCATATTGCAGCAGGAAAAACTAGTCAAAATCACCAGAAAAAAACGAAACAACTTCCAATCAGTTCCGAGCTAGGATGATACCATGTCATCAAGCCCCACCAACAAATTTTAAAACTCGTTTTGTTAACCTCTTCAGGTAAAACTTCCCCAAACACCTCAATTCCTATACTAGTACTACTTGTAGGGTAATTAATAATATGATTGGTTACTTTATTCTAACTATTTACAAATCTGGCTGTTTCCCAATTATCTAAACAGGAGGACGCTTCTAGCCAAATGACCAACCCTTTTTTTTTTACGAGCAGACCAACAACAGGAATAAATATTAAGTTTATTTTAGTTTCTTTTTTAAATCATCGATGATGGCTACATAGTCATAAGACAATACACCGCATTTTTCTATCAATTCTCTTATCGCTTTGTACTTGCGTGCTCTCGGGTGTTACTGGTTTAATCTGGCTTGTTTTTAAACCCATCCGAGATTTCATTGATATCAAGTCTGTGAAAGATCGAGTACAAAACGAAGGCGCTAGAGTGTTTGCAAAGCTGAAATGGCATGTTTAGATAATTTAATGGCACATAACTCTGATGTTCCTGGTCCGATATAGCGGATTTTCGAACTTGTCCAAGCTTTCATTGCTATCAACAATCTGGTAGAGCTTGATAAAGATCGGATGAAAAATGAAGGCCCTATCGTGTTACACATGTAACGAGGCAAAATATAGCTATTTTACCTAAATCAAGGGCTATAACTCCACTGTTACTAGTCCGATCTGGCTGGTTTTAGAACTTGTCTGAGCTTTCATTGATAGTAACACTGTGGTAAAGTCTGGTAAAGATCAAATGAAAAATGAAGGCCCTATCGTCTTAACGAGGCAAACTATAGCATTTTTAACTAAATCAAGGGCCATAACTCCTCTGTTACTAGTTCAATCTGGCTAGTTTACGAACTTGGTTGAGCTTTCATTGATTTTAACATTATTGTAAAGTTTGGCATTTTTAACTAAATCAAGGGCCATAACTCCTCTGTTACTAGTTCAATCTGGCTGGTCTACGAACTTGGTTGAGCTTTCATTGATTTTAACAATATTGTAAAGTTTGGTAAATATCGGATGAAATATGAAGGCCCTATATATCGTCTTAACGATGCAAAATATAGCATTTGTAACTAAATCAAGGGCCATAACTCCGCTGTTACTGGTCTGATCTGGCTGGTTTTTAAACTTTTCCGAGCTTGCATTGATATCAACAATCTGGAACAGTTTGGTAAAGATCGGATAAAAAATAAAGGCCCTATCGTCTTAAAGCATTTGTAACTAAATCAAGGGTCATAACTCCGCTGTTACTGGTCTGATCTGGCTGGTTTTCGAACTTGTTCGAGATGTCATTGATATTAACAATCTGGTAAAGGTTGGTAAAGATCGGATGAAGGCCCAATCGTCAACGAGACAAAAGTTAACGACAGACGGACAACTCTGCATCCTATAAGCTAACAAGAGGCCCAAGAGGGCCTGTGGACGCTCTACTGGTTTAAGATAAAGTTTATGTATAAGGGGCCATAAGTCTTTCAAAAATCATTCAACCAAAACATTGCAATGACAGGTGCACCAACTAGGCTTAGTACTGATCATTCTCGCCAAGATTCGCTGAAATCTGGCAAAGAGTTCAAAAGAGACTAATATGGACAAAGTTTGTGTATTAAAACATTTAAAGGGTCACAACTCTGCCAAAAATCATTCAACAGAAATATGGCGATGATATGCACAACTAGGCTTGATACTGATCATCCTTGTCAAGTTTCGTCTATATCCAGTGAAACTGGAACGTGACAATGACATGCACAACTAGGCTTGGTGCTGATCATCCCTGCAAAGTTTCATTGAAATCTGGCGAGGGGTTCAGGAGAAGTAGACCAGACAAAATTTGTGTATTAAAACCTTTAAAGGGCCATAATTCTGCCAAAAAAATCATTTAACCGGAATACGCTAATGATTTGCAAAACTAGACATGGAATTGATCATCCCTAAGAGCGTCGTTTAAATCCAGCCAGAGGTTCAGGAGAAATAGAACAAAGTTTGTGTATGAAACCTTTAAACCTAACTCTGCCAAAAATCATTCAACCGGATCACGGGGATAATGTGCACAACTAGATATAGAATCGATCATCCCTAAAAAGTTTTGTTTAATCCGGCCAGGGGTTCAGGAGAACTCAGTCAGAACAAAGTCTTAACTAGGCAAAATATAGGATTTTTAACTGAATCAAGAGCCATAACTCCACTGTTACTGGTCCGATCTGGCTGGTTTTCGAGCTTGACCGAGCTTTCATTGATATGAACAATCTCGTAAAGTTTCATAAAGATCTGATGAAAAATGAAGGCCCTATAATCTGAACGAGGCAAAATATAGCATTTTTAACTAAATCAAGGGCCATAACTCATCTTTTACGGGTCCGATCTGGCTGGTTTTTGAAATTGTCTGAGCTGTCCAATGACATTGATATAAACAATCAGGTAGAGTTTTGTAAAGATCAGATGAAAGTTGAAGGCCCTATCGAATTAACGAGGCAAAATATAGCATTTTAAACTAAATCAAGTGCCAGAACTCCGCTGTTAATGGTCCGATCTAGCTGGTCGTCGAATTTGTCCGAGCTTTCATTTATATAAACAATCTGGTAAAGTTTGGTAAAGATTGGATGAAAGATGAAGGCCCTATTGTCTTAATGAGGCAAAATATAGCATTTTTAACTAAATCAAGGGGAATGTTAATGGTCCGATCTAGCTGGTTTTCGAACTTGTCCGAGCTTTCATTGATATTAACAATCTGATAATAAAAGAAGGTGCTAGAGTGTTAACAAGGCTTAATATGGCATTTTTCAGCAAAACAAGGGTCATAACTCCGTTGAAATTATTTCGATCTTGCCGGTTTTCGAACTTGTTCAAGCTTTCATTGATATAAAGACACTAGCAAAGTTAAGTAAAGATCCGATTTATATTGAAGGCCCTAGAGTGTTCACAAGGCAGAAAATAGCATTTTTCAGAAAAAACAAGGGCCATAACTCCGGTGTTACTGATCCGATTTAGCTGGTTTTCGAACTTGTTCGAGCTTTCATTAATATTAACAATCTGTGGAAGTTTGGTAAAGATCAAATAATAAATGAAGGTGCTAGAGTGTTCACAAGGCAGAAAGTGCCATATTCCAGAAAAAACAAGGGCCATACCTCCGGTGTTACTGACCCAATTCAGCCGATTTTCGAACTTGTCCAAGCTATAATTGGTATTAACAATCTGTGCAAGTTTGGTAACGATCAAATAATAAATGAAGGTGCAAGAGCGTTCACAAGGCAGAAAACAGCAATTTTCAGAAAAATTAAGGGCCTTAACTCCGGTGTTACTGATCCGATTTGGCTGGTTTTCGAACTTGTTCGAGCCTTCATTGATATTAACAATCTGTGCAAGTTTGGTAAAGATCAAATAATAAATGAAGGTGCTAGAGTGTTCACAAGGCTTAATATGGCATTTTTCAGCAAAACAAGGGCCATAACTCCGGTGAAATTATTCCGATCTGGCTGGTTTTCGAAATTGTCTTAGCTTTCATTGATATTAACAACCTGTTAACGTTTGGTAAAGATCGGATGAAAAATGAAGGCCCTATGGTGGTAACAAGACAAAAGTTAACGACGGACGGACAACTCATCCCATAAGCTCTGCTGGCCTTCGGCCAGTAGAGCTAAAAATTGACGATGTTGCTGTGTGCGCTAATAACTTTAACATTTATAATCAATTTTTAATGAAACTTGAGATAATGTTTATTTGCAAACATATCTTGATCAAGATTAATAACCAGCCATATCGCACCTATAACGCCAGAGCTATGGCCCTTCGGGTTTTTTAAATTGACGATTTTTGCAGTTTCCGCTTAATAACTTTAACCATAAAAGTCTTATCTTGATGAGACTTCGGGACAATGTTTATGGTCAAGTTCGATAACATTGTAAATGGTTATATAAATAGGAATTCCTCGGGTACGACGGGCGTATATTGTGTAAATGTGCCACTCTTGTTTTAGAATGCATGTATGTGTGCCACCAAACATATAACCTGAATAAAATAGCCATTGTTTTAAATTGATATTTCTTAATTTACAGATCCATTGAATATTGGCGAAAACGCATACTCAAAACTACAAGATGACGACGTTTATATTAATTTTAACGAAAAACCAAGTCAGCAGTCGATACGCGTTCATTATATCAAAAGAGTCGAATTCAAAGACGAATCGTTAGATGTAGCTGTGCTGGAGATTGCAAATCCTAAAAATATGCCAGTACCTTTTGTTTTATGCAACACTGATATTCAACAAATGAATGATATATCTCTTATTGGATATGGTCATCCAAAGTCACTGAAAAAATATCTAGATCCACGATGTCCGATTGTACCAAAGAATTCAAACGATATATCCTCAGCCCGAAGCTGGTCGGATACACGTCTCGCATATTTTAGAAAACACCTACCAGAAAATGGTGAAGATCCAGGCTGTGGTTATAAAGGATACGACATCCCATCAAAAATGATTTTTCACTGCTACATGGAGAAAGGTGCATCGGGCTCACCAGTGTTGTGCACCAAATATCCAGGAAAATTATTGGTGGTAGGTTTGTTAACAAATGGTTTGCCAGAATTCTACTTTCGACTTCCAGATGATATAAGGGCACTATTTCCAAAATACTATAGATTTGAGATGGGGACTAGAATGACACATGTGTATAAGGCTATGTGTGAAAGCAACCAAGCATTAGCAGATGAGTTGTTTGATCCAGAGAAGTGTAGACCAGTTCCCTTTAGGACTTCATATTTCGGCTTTTATTGGGTTCTAAAAGCACTGGTGATATGTCTGATGGGAATTGCCATCTTCTATGTTATAGAACGAAACATTTTTACTCTTATGTAAAGACGATGTTTATATTGAGTTAGTATTACATTCGTCTCTGTTTACCTTGTAATGAATGGGCTTATAATTCTTATCGTTATCTGACTGGTTCAAAATAGGTGTATGTAGAAAAATATATATACTCCCGTAAACTGATCGTGTGACATTTATTTTTTTGAGTGAAAAGGCAGTTTTTGTGTGTGTTTTATGTATGTTTCAAAAGTCCCCCCCCCCCCCCACCCACCAAAAAAAAAAGTCCCTAATTTAAGTTACTGTGTCATTTTTTGTCAAATTTTACGTATTAATTATTCTTATTATTCTTATACAAGTATATTATATTATATATTTTGCATGGAAACTTTTTTTCTTTTTTCTTTTGGTGAAGAATGCAAGCACATTGGTAATAGACCGTGAGCCATACACTTTTTTGTTACCATCTCAAGGGACAAATTCTTACTAGTACCATGTCATTGAGTACCTTGTAGAGGAACAAAAAGTCCATGATAGCAGTGTGAACAGGGTAGCTGATTCCTGTTATTAGAGTTATCTCCCCCTTTTAAGCCAAACTCTTGTTTCTTTAAAAAATCGTTTTCGCTGACACTAGAAGAGCTACAGGCTTAATATTTTGCATGTGCTATAAATTTAGGGACCTCTACCAAGTATTATAAAATGGTGACCCCAGGGTCAAATATGGCCCAGCCCCGGGGGTAAACATTTTTCATAAGAGTTATCTAGGAAATCTTTAAAAATAAATAATTTTCTCTAAAACTGTAAAAGCTAGAGGTCCCATATTATGCATGAAGCATAAGCTTATGGTCCACTAGCAAGTTTGTTAAAATGTTGACACTGGGGTCATATCTGGCTCCGCCCCAGGGGTCATATATTTACATAGGGTCATATAGAAACATCTTTAAAATCTCTTCTCTAAAAAAACAAGAGCCAGAGGTCTACTATTTTGCATATTGTATAAGCTTATGGTTCTCTACCAATTTTGTTCAAATCGACTATGGCCGGTTCTGGGGTCAACGTTTTACGAAGAGTTATATAGGAAAGTCCATAAAATATTCTTTTTCTGATACTACAAGAGCTAGAGTTCTAATACGATGCATGTAGCATAAGAGTATCGATCTCTACCAATTTATTTTGTTTAAAAGGTGATCTTATGGTCAAATTTCGCCCGGTCCCGGGGGTCACATATTTACATAGAGTTATTAAGGAACGTGTATAAAAATCTTCTACTCTGAATCTACAAGATCTAAAGGTCTAATAAGCTACATGTAGCTTAAGATTATTGTACTGTATCAAATAATTTAAATGGTGTCCCTTGAATCAAGCCTGGAATCAAATTTGTCCCTGTTCCGGGGGTCACACTATAACATTGAATTATATAGGGAAATATATTCAAACAGCTTCTCTGATACTTCAAAAGCTAAATAATAGTTCGCATGTACCATAAGCTTATGATCCTCTACCTAGTTTGTTCAAATGGCGACAATGGGGTCAAATATGGCCGCTACGGGGGTCACAGTTTTACAGATTTATATAAAGAAATTGTTGTTATTTCATAAAACATGAGAGCACTTTGAGGCAAGGCGAGTGGGTCTCTTGTTATGGCTTGAAGTTGTACACTTTTCATTAAATCACTTCAAAAGTTTTAAACGTACTGAAATGTATAGAGAATGTGACTTTTGATAAGGTATTCAATTATATAGACTTAACCATATTTACAAATCGCATATTGAATAAATCCACGAACTAAAATCAAAAAGTAGACCACTGCATTTTCAACTAATTGCAAAAAAAACCCAGAAAGAAAACGAAAAGGCATTTTACGGTTTAACTCTTATTCTTTAGGTGTTTGTTATACAAATTTTAAAATAACAGTGCTCAAGAAATAGGATAGCCCGACGCCCGGGGCTCCTCGAAATCCATTCCGGGCCTGTCTCATTTTGCAGACGAGGAGCCCGTCGGGCCTGTCTTAAAAAAATAAAATAAAATAATAATCTCCCAAAAAATCAGTTTTACTGGATCTCAAGCTCAAGTTCCTCAAGACAAAATACACCCATGTGTATTGTGAACTGTGAAAACACTTGCAATAAAGTAATTAAAATGTGTTATACACACATTGAAACAATAAGAAGTTCGAATATTTTGCCTGGCTTCGTGTCGGCAGGTTGTCACAACTTTGAGGTCGACAATTGTTGACATAAAACTCATTATTCTGCTATTAGGGTTGTGTTTTCTTTCCTTTGTGATAAGAAATACCGTTTTTGTCATTAAAAACACACTAATGCATGAAAAAAAAATCTTTATTGATGGTATTTCGATTGAATGTTTGTGAAATGTTCGGGCCGTAAAAGTGCGGTGTCATAGTAGTTCGGATGGTACATAATTTCGGATTTTTTTTTTTTTTTTTTTTTTTTTTACATAATCAAATAAGAAAAACTGTCCTTTACAAATACATGTTGGTGGAAAGAAAAATATATATACTGTATATGTATAAATACAGATATAAAGTATATTTCTATTCATTATTTAAGGTGTAAGGAGTTCCTGGAATCCTACTTTTAAATGAATTCTAGTCTAGGCTCCTAATTCTTTACTTGGAGAAAGTGGTGACAAAAAGAAAAAATATAGCCAGAGGAGGCTCTGATAGTCTCATAAAACCTGATTAAAAATGTGGCTCCAAGTTTAGCTCCAGTTTCACCAAGTCGGCTCTGATTATTATCGTTTTGCAAAAGTGCTAGTACTCTCCTTTGCATTGGTTATAAATTACTATGTAATATTCTATTCTAACATATTTTAAACGAAATGGTAAATAAGTCCGCTGACCAGGGAGCATAAAGTGGTAGCAAAAAGAAAAATCTAGTCAGAGGAGGTTCTGAGCTTGATTAATACATACGTAACAAATGTGTGCTATAAAAGTGAATAAAGACACATTTCCAATAATAAAAAAATATTGGACCTTTCCATTTTAAATCAGGGCCTGTCCATTCCAAATCAGGGCCTGTCCATTTTCAGAAGCAACAAGCCCTGGGCCTGTCTCTTAAAATAATTTTCTTTGAACACTGAATAACCCGCCAAATTACGACAAAATTACACTACAAAAACAGTTTATCAAAACTCTATCCAGGTGTTTAGCTCATATAATAATGCATATGTGTCGCTTAAAAGTGTATGTTTATTTATGGGTTCTTATAATACCCGTGACTGAATAAGTGTAAAATGAATTTTTTTTTTTTTTTTGTCTGGCTGGTTAAAGCTTTTTATATTGTATCTATAGAGTTTTGATTCTCAAACGATTTAAGTTATGTATATAACTCGTGGTCAGTAGGTTTAGAAACGATGTACATATGTTGTAAAATGTGGCTGTTGTTGGCGGGATAGCTACTTTAACTGCAGTCGCACCTGTATGTCGGATATATCTTCAGTAAACTAACCGTGATCACTAAATGTAATCTATCTCGATGCATTGGATACCGATTTTTATCTGGAAACGTTTAAAAAATGTTATCTTATATGTGTTCTATTGTCACATTAAGTTATATTATTTAAATGAGATAGTATGTACCGAGTATTCTTAATTGTCTTTTTTTATCTCAAGGCATTAATTGCCACGTTTATCAAAACAGCAATGAGCTGGGCATATATAAGGCTTGCAGGCATATTTCAACTCGACATACATGGACTTGATGCTAACTTGCTAGATAAGAGAGACCGTTGTGAACCCAGCTTCTTGGATATAAACTTAATGACGGATTAACATTTTAGTTGTATGTATTTTAATGCAGTCATCCTGCTTGAGCGCATACAGCCTGTCGATGCAGTGGATAGCACGGGGGACTTTAAATTCAAAGGACCCTGGTTCAAGCCTCACTGGAGCCATTGAATTTTGTCGGTGTGTCTTGGGCAAGACACTTTCACCCTCGTCCATCGGATGGGGACGTAAACCAGGCGATCCCGCGTGTATCACTTGTTTATTTTCTCCCATCGTGTTAAAGTAACATAGGTGTCTACACGTCAGTAGGCAGGTTCCTAAATGCCTATATACTCCCCCCCCTCCCCCCCCCTCCCCCCCCCCCCCCCCCCCCCCCCCCCCCCCCCCCCACACACACACACACCACACAACTCCATCTCTCTCTTCATTGACAATACACCTTCTTTTTTAGGTAATAATCATTCCACTTGCATGCGCAAAAGTAGGGTTGATGCTTACTGTCCTAGGTTTATTCCATACTCTAAATCAAGTACGGAGAACATCACAACCTATGTTTAGATACATATCCTAAGCAAGTGATATTGTAACAACTGCAACAATACTAACAAATAGTTGCCATGGTAAGTAGTTAGTACAGTGATCTGGGTATCACCCTAAAGATATTCTTCGTCGACGCCGTGTGGTTCCCGGGCAAGAATATGACCACTGCATATCCAGGTAGAGGGGTAAAATTTCCCCGAATTCATGTTCATTTTGTTCATTGTTTTCATCATGCAACCTGTATTGTTTCAGGTGCTATTTCAGTGGTGGCAGTGATCGATGGCTCCAGCGAAAAATGGAGTGTTTACTAGAGAATTTGCAGCAACTCTGCAGTTCTGCAGGTAAGAAGGTTCTAGGCACATTCTGCATATTTTTATCTAGGTGTTAATGAAGAGTGAGCCGGATCGAATGTTCATTCCTGTTGGCGCCATATACATGTTTGTGTTGGTGTGCCGTAAAACCCCAATTCAAATCAATTCATCTTCGTCGATTCTTTTTTCAGTAACGCAAAAATGGTTCGTGCAAATGCATATACTATTAATTTTACATTTCACATGCAGAATTCTTCATTGTGTTGTATATGGGTGGTGTAATTCAGGTGTAAAAATCCTTAAAACATGCATCAATTTTAATTAAAAAGTATTAAAATAGACAACTTTTAAGAATTCATGTATTTATGTGTAATACATATCCAAATGTGTAATCATAATAAGTATTGCCATGACGCATACACCTCAAATAGACTTTTGTTTAAAAAACACACGTTAAACCGCACATTTCCTTTATCTAGAATCCTTTGGACTGTGTGTCGTCTGTGCAATATATGTATATATCAGAACATGTTAATACTATTTATGTTGCAGTTACTTTGAGGAAGGCTTATACTTCCAGTTTGGCATGTGTCTCAACTTATCAGCTTACTGAACACATATGTGCAATGCCATGACATTGCTTAGTACTTATTTTATCAATCTATCATAACAATCCCTTCTTCATATTATAATATTATTTAAATCATGTAGAAAGGTTGTAAATTACTGATTCTTACAAGTTTTACACATAATGTAAAAAATACTGACTAAATATGTGTCAATAGTGGGTGTGGTAAATTGACTTCTAATTTGAAGCAAAATAGAGATTTTAAACTGAATTCAGTGCTAAAAAAGAGCTTATTTACGCTTTATGTAACTCAATGAATTGTAAACTTAAGTGCATCTTTAAAAAGTACATTAATAATTATTCACACAAGCATGACATTCAAAAATGAACATCCAAAAACTTATATGAAAGCGCTACAATGATAACTTATTAACGTTCGATTTTTTTATATAAGCTACCTGTTCCAGATTGCTATCATGGAAAAATGTAATCTATATACATTGCTCTTTTCAAAAAGTGATGGTAGAATTTGTCCCTTGAGTTGGTAACAATATCGAACAATTTGGGTCCTGGCTCAAGGCCTATAACACCGGCCGTCAGTAAAATGTTTTCATTAATGGCACTTCCGTGTCTTGCAGTTTGACTGTCTGTAAAGTGTTTTCATTTACTGGGTTAAACATGTCATTGTTTAATTGAAGTCTGTGTTAGACAAAATAATTAAAAGTAGAGTCAGCAATTGACTTGCAACTATTAAAAATCCGTAGTGGATTTATAGGCATATATATATATGTACTGTCTTGTAGTAATATAACATGATATATGTTAAGCATATGCACTTTAAATAGGTCATTGTCGTCTTATTCAGATATATGTTAATATGATATTACCTTTCATAAGTTTGGAAATTTTTCTGTTTATTGTAAATAAATTATGTAAAATCTCAAATATAATATAAAGAAATAATAATAAAATCATGTAACTTCTGCCAGTAAAATATGATGATGGAGATCGTGTAGGTAGGGTCAGTCCCGGTCGCTCAAACTCGTCTTTGTGATCTTTGTTGATACAGTCGAATGCGAGTTATATAGTTTTACATAAAATACCAGAAAGATAAATGCTTTCTTATTAATGCATCTTCCATGTTCCAATGTACTCTAGCACGTGTATTATTTAATTAATCTCTTTAAAATAGCAAATAAAGAGAATAAATAAAAGTTCATTTACTGTTTGTTAGTACATGTACTGGCGTATTTTTGAATATTAAGTACCTAATCATTTCTATTACCTTATAATTACTCACCCCGTAAATAAGCACGTTCTTGTATCATACATTATTGAGCCTAAACACGCGAAAACGACCCTTCAGACACAATTTTGACATTTTATATTGTTTTATGTTTATGAAACACGATGATTTTCTCTTTAAAAATCTCTTTATTTTATGTTGATATCTTATTTAAAATTGATTTTATTTCAATTTGAAAATTAAAGATTGTACTCGCCATTAATTTTGACATTGACGTCGGCATCTTAGACTACGTCGTTTATTAAATAACAACAAAAAACATAAACAATTATCATTTTCTATAGCATCAACTATTTATATTTAACAAAACACATTCCCTATGATATAATAAGTAAAACACGGAAGTGATGAGAAATTTGACTAGTAAGTAATTGATTACCGGCCGACGTCATAAATTGTTACTTTATGACGTTGTCGTCCAAATGTCCGAAGGGACGTTTTCGCGTGTTGCGGCCCATATATATATGTTTCCAAACATAATCATGTGTTGTTTGTTGTTTTCTTGTATATATTGTGTCTCATGTTCATATGCTCTCCATATTGGAGGTAATGAAGAATAAAATCTCAAAATTGACAGATGCAAATCTATGAATGTGCCTGGTTGGGAAAATACAGTTATTAGTGATATAAGCAATGCACTTGTTTTAAAAAAAAAAATCAGCAAATGTCTATTCACACATTGCATAACGCCTACTGTTATTAACCTGTGTTGTTTATGCATGCCATAATCACCGCTTATTTCGATGTGTTGAAAGTTGTTAATTGTATCCAATCGAAACCGTTATCTGTATTCAGCACGCCATTTGGCATTAAGGAGGAACGTCTGTACAAACTTGATGTGCATACTTGTATCGTTTTACTAGTTCAATCTTTATCAATAAAAAGCGTTCTCAATCTCTATGAATTCTACTTATTTTTGTGTCGCTTGCGTAGCATGGCAGACACTTAGGTGTCACTTATTCCGTCATCCGTTGTCGTCGTCCATCCGTCCGTCCGTCACTCTTTAACCTGCAACATAACCTAGGTCATAACTTGAAAAGTTTTTGACCTATACTTATGAAACTTCACACACACATTTATCTTAACCAAAGGAATGTTGTTACACATGTCCAATAACTCTGATTTTCATATGTTCAGATTTATGTCCATTTCATTAAACTTTAATCTGCAAACTAACCAAGCTCATAACTGATTGTACTTGCTGAAATAAGCACACGGCAGGCGACACAAGTGTTCCGTGGAACACCCTTCTAGTTAATACATATTGTTCATTTGCAAAGTTATATTGTTCGAGTTTCGAAATGAAAAAGGGACCGCGGTGGCCTAGAAGAGAGCATGTTTGACATGCTTGAATCCGGGGTTCACGATTACGAGCCTCAATGGCGCTACTATGTTAGAAAATTTCTAAGTGACACTGCCGATAGCTCGCTTGTCGGGATGTAAATCGGGCGGTCCCGTGAGCACGATAACAAAACATATAGTCTAGTGGCCACTCGACAATCTTTGAGTCGAGTTCAACATTTTGCAAGGAGTCCAGCGACAGGTTTTACTCGAAAGGGCATGCCTCTATGGTTGTATCCTTGTTAAGCCTTAATTTTGTATGTGACAGGGTAAATTGAGGTCATAGGTCATGACCCTTTTTCCTAATTATACCCACGTTTTTGAAATCGCCTCCGTTTGTCCGTCCGTCTGTCCGTTACCGCATCTCCTCCTAAACCGCTGAAAGGAATTCAACCAAACTTACGGTATGACCCCCATATGATGGCGGCGTGCAAGAACAACATCATGTTTGGTTCCGCCCTTAGAGTGGGTGGTGGGGGGGGGGGGGGGTCAAAAGGTCAAATACACTTGTCATTTTTCCATATTTTTACACAGAGCTTGATGTATGTAATCGTCTATGAAAGATAACCAACATTTCAAACGATTTTATTATTGCGAAGGAGGGGGGGGGGGGGGGGGGGGGGGGGTATTGTTTTTCTTTTCTTTTTGCAATTATGTCTCAAATGAAACATTATGATGATGGCTCCACACTCGGGGGTGGTCAAAAGGTGGTCTATGAGAGATAAACAACATATCAAACGATTTTATTATTTCGAACTCGGACGTCTGCACGTGGGGCAAGGGTGGGTGGGGCGGGGGAATTTGGAGTATTTTTTCTTTTTGTAATTATGTTTCAAATGAAACATTATGATGATGGCTCCACACCCAGGTGCCCTCAAGTGGGGGTGGGGTACGCCAGAAGGACAAGTACACTAAAAATTCAATTACACTGTCATGTTTATATATTTTAGCACATAACTTGGTTTATGTAATCGTCTATGAAAGATAAACAGCATATCAAACGATTTTATTGTTTCGAATCCGGACGTCTGCCTTGGGGCCCAGGCTGGGTGGGGCGGGGAGATTTGGGGTATATATTCTTTTAATTATGTCTCAAATGAAACATTATGATGATGGGAATACACTGTACACATTTGTTTCCTCCTACGTCATCGGTGGGGCCTGGCGGCAGGGGCATCAAATACACTAATAATTCAATTACATTGTCATTTTTCCATACTTTAAAACTCTGACGTCTTTCCTGGGGTTGGAGGGTGTAGGTGGTGGGGGGAGTCAATTAATTTTTAATTACGTCTCAAACGAACATTTTGTGGAAGGGATTACAGTGTATATTAATATGCTTTTCTCCTGTATGTTTGTGTTGTGGTAGTGGTTGTGGGGGTGGAGGTTGTAAGGGCTGTCATAAGGTCCAATATACACAAAATTCAATTGAAGTGTCATTTTCCTATTTTTTATTTGTTTTTAACTTGGCAAATATACAAGTATACTCCTCTGCAAATACAAGCATATCAAATAATTTCAGTGTTGCCCCCTTAGAGGTGGGGGAGTGGGGCTGGTGTGTGTGTGGGGCGGGGTGAGGGTGTGGGTTGGGGGAGAGAGTTAAATTCGGTCAAATATATTTTTTTCTTTCTCAATAAAATGTAATGATTTTAGGAATATGAGTATAATTTGCTCCAGGGTCACCATGGGAGTTTGGGATAGGGGTCAAAAGAAACATTTTTTTATTCATTTACAGTGTCCTACATGTCATAAATATCATAAATAGTACTATTTCTGATCTGAATATCAATTAACGATCAAAACAATTACATGTAGAATGGATACAGGGTTTAAGGGAATTGACCTGTGAAGCAAACGTGGGTATTTTGCTATGGCGCGCCGTCGAATTCGCATTTAATTGAGCAAGAGGGCCAACATTGCCCTGAATCAATCACCTGAGGATCTTCTCAATGATGAAAGAATGCTTTAAATTTTTCCCTATGTAAGTCTATGTAAAAACATGCTAAATCTATATACAAACTTTGGACCCCGGAGACGCGGCCATCTTTGATCCCAGGACTTCAAACTTGATAGTTCAGGTGTAAGCGAACATTAATAATAATAAAGGACAAGAGGGCCCGTGGATGCTGTACAAGCTAAAATGGGTCTTATATCAAGCGGTTTCATTACTAAATTCCCTTCAATCCTTTTCACAAGTGCAAAACACAACAACACCCACAACCGAAATTTAAACAAACGACCCCATGCTAACAAAAATAAAATAAGTAAAAACAAAACAAAAAACAAGTTTAAAAACAAACAAAGAAATAAACAAAACAAGAGGTCAATGACCTTGAAGCTCTACTGATAGATTTTGATAGCTAGATCAGCATTCCTGTGAAGTTTCATAAAAATCTGTCAAGTAGTTTCAGAGGAGTAGTCGCTACAAGTTGAAGTTTTTACTATATAACTCTAGGTAAACAAAGATGGCCACTGGCAGCCATGTTTAATGTCGAATCAAAATAATTTTCGACAAGGATCAACATCTTGTCAAAGAAAAAGTCCCATATCAATATCACTTACAGTTTTCAAGAAGTAGTCGCTACAAACTTGTTTTTAAAAATCTATGTTTAGCAGTGGTGATCATCTTGAAATTGTGCTAGGATCAACTAGACATCAAGAGCAACATTCCTGTGAAGTTTCATGAATGTCAAGTAGTTTCAGAGGAGTAGTCGCTACAATTTTTTACTATACAAACTCTATGTAAACAAAGATGGCCACTGGTGCCCATGTTTAATGTCGAATCAAAATAATGTTCGACATTGATCAACATCATGTCATGCTGATCATTAGGCGGCCATCTTGAATTTCCGGCCGACCTAAAAAAAATCTGGGATCAATTAGACATCAAGAGAAACATTCCTGTGAAGTTTCATAAAAATTCGTTAAGGGGTTTCAGGAGTAGCCGCTACAAGTTTTCACTATATAAATCTATGTAAACAAAGATGGCCGCTAGCGGCCATGTTTAAAGTCGCATCGAAATAAATTTCTTATACAACAGTAGCCAGCTTCCGTAAGGTTCGCACCGTTGCGTTATCAATGATTTATGACATCACAAATTAAGCAATTATCGGAAAAGATTGATATGAGGTTAAAGCTATTTTTCGAATCACGTTTTCAAATTGTTTGTTAAATTGTACATAAATGGATTTATAGCCGTTGTCTATAAACTAAAATCATTATAATTATGTATATTTGAGAATAAAATAGTGTTTAACATAAAACGTCTAGGGTCACTTGTAATTGCTTAGATGTTGTTGACATCCTTTACCCAAACCATACATAATCAATATATGGTCCTGAAATTGGGAAGTTATTGTGCAAATTGATGTTTGAGATACCCAATATGATGTGTGTGCGTACGTGTACCTTCAGGGTGAATGAATAGAGGTCCCTGTATTGAAAAAAGGAACAGCTAAAAACAAAACACAAAAACAAACAAAAATACAGCTGTATTGCATTCTTTTAATACAATTTGATATAAACAATGCATGTTTAAGCATGACCATATACCTTACAATACGTTTTAAACACACGGCAATACTGAGTATTAAAAACACTTATGGCGGATGGTTTTTATACAGTATATTTACAAATAATACTTTATTTTTTCAACATTATGTTGGGGAAAATGAAAATGGTTGAGTACGATGCTATTTACTGTTTTTTTGTTTTTTAAATCTTTGCTGTCTGTCATTATCAAATTTAATTTGCTGTAATCCTGTTATGAGACACTCCCTTGACCCTCCTCCTTTTAAAAGATAAAAAATGTGAACTTGTAAAACAGGTAAATAATAGTTGACTTAAAGAGTCATAAAATTGACCATTTAAAAAAAGAGTATGATAATGGACCTTTGGAAACGGCCGAGAACGACACATACGAAATATTGCAGTCTCGGTTTGATTACGACTGTTCATGAGCGGTAGTGAAATATGCCGGGTTGAGCAAAACTCAATATTCATAAAAATCAACAGTACAGAATTGTAACCATCCCAAAGATGGCAAGCATATGGCGGTGGATATTGCAATATTTGTATCTTTATTTCATCCCCTATATCCAGCGGCGTATGGTCCCAGGATCTAATAAAATTGTATGCCCCGAGGAGCGAAATAAACAAAAGAGAATTTAGTTGGGAGCAGCGGTTATGAAGCCTGCGTATCATAAGTAACAGCCAAAAGACTAAATTAAAAAGCAAACAACATATCCTATGAATGGTTAAACAATACCCATAGCCTTTTATCGGCCGGAGTAGTGGGACCACCGAATCGAAAATTAAGTTAGAAAACTAAAGAAATTGAAAATGTACCACCGATCACTAAATATAAGTATCGGGCTCAGCGATCTCCAAAGATCGAATAAATAACAGTACTGATTGCAAGCGCGGGGAGACGTTTTACTGCCGCCACACCGCACAAGCAACGCCACTGTGCTATAAAAAAAGAGTATGATAATGGACCTTTGGAAACGGCCGAGCATGACACATACGAAATATTGCAGTCTCGGTTTGATTGAGACTGTTCATAAGCGGTAGTGAACTATGCTAGCTACCGCTCACGCCCTCTAGCCCCTGGTTGAGCAGAACTCAATATTCATAAAAATCAACAGTACATAATGCTAACCATCCCGAAGATGGCAAGCACATGGCGGTGGATATAGCAATATTTGTATCTTTATTTCATCCCCTATATCCAGCGGCGTATGGTCCCAGGATCTAATAAAATTGTATGCCCCGAAGAGCGAAATAAACAAAAAGGAATTTAGTTGGGAGCAGCGGTTATTAAGCCTGCGTATCACAAGTAATAGCCAAAAGACTAAATTAAAAAGCAGACAGCATATCATATGAGTGGTTAAACAATATCCAGAGCCTTTTATTGCCTGGAGTAGTGGAACCACCGAATCGAAAATTAAGTAAGAAAACAAAAGAAATTGAAAATGTACCACCGATCACTAAATATTTATCAATTTAGGAACGAAATATATTATTTTTTTGTATTTGTATTATGCTATATACCTATTCACGACAATAGACTACTTGTTTACGACAATAGACTACTTCTTTTGTATTCGCTTAAGTAGTTTTTTTTTAGATCATCAAACTATTCGATTCATTTTCATGTGATACCATAGGAGCTTGCTTGCGCTCGCGACGCCAGCTGTGCTCGCCTCGCTAATAATAATAATAATAATAATAATAATTCTGACGTACCGAGTCCTCAGCTAAGACGGCCTATTTTTGAGAAATCGTGGCTAATGTTACCTTTTTAGTAATATAGATGCCAGTTGTATTTATTAATTAAAATATCAATGCTTTTCTTCACCGTTTCTAAATCTACTGACGACGGGGTATATATATATAAATTTCTGAAGCAGACTGTAGTTTAGGGGTCATGGTTTGTTACTTTCTAAATTGGGCCTGCGCCACAACTAACTCTGTCGTATGGTTCATCTTTTATTAACACATATAGTCATATACACAGTTCATATTTCTCCATTCCAACAGATCCAAACAAATGTGGGATTCTGCAATACATAATACATTGTATAAATATCAAGCAATCATATATTATTTGTACTTTAACACAATACTATCTTGACACAACATTATAACCTTAATATTGACAACATTTGCTAATGTTTACACTCGAATATAAATAGTTCAACTGCATATAAGATGTTCTTGTGCGTAGTGGATACGATATATAGTCCTTGACATAGTACATAGACATTAATATATATATATGTACACCATTACAATATCTTACCAGATTGTGGATCCAAGTCCCTATCTGGTTCTAGGTCACCATCCACACTCACATCGTTCACTACCGTTCGTCCAGTATGTGCAACATGTTGGTTAGCTATATATATAACAAACCACATCACTACATGCATGATGTTAAAATAGATAATACAGGTTGAACAGTCCTGGAAGCAACTCGAATCCGAAACAAACCACAGACCGATACGAACACACTGGGAATGAATCGAATACACTCGCAATACATATTACAGCGCGAATGAAGCATAGTAAACATCAACCAATAGGCAAATACAAACCCATATACTAACCAAATAGTAAAACCCTTCTTCAAATTAGTAGCGTTGCCCTCAAACTTTCAGGTATTACCACTTCCCAAGATGTCAACCTTCTGCAATCTTTCCACGGAATTTTCCCAGAAAACCCCAATGCGCGGGACTCTTCATCCAAACAATCAGAACTAAACGTTATCCGAATATACCTGAGCATTGCCGAGCAAACCGAAAGTAGAAACGTTTAATTGAGCAAAACGTGTAATTATGGCTCCCCCACACGAAGTGTGGTAGGGGAGCCATATTGATTTTGTGCTTTCTGTCTGTCTGTAGGTCTGTGTCACAAACGATGTCCGATCAATAACTAGAGAATGGTTGGACCTAGGGTCCTCAAACTTGGAAGGATGGTTGGTCATGACAAGTAGATGACCCCTATTGATTTTGGGGTCACTAGGTCAAAGGTCAATGTTGCGGTGACTCATATTGTTTTTGTGCTTTCTGTCTGCGTGTCTGTAGGTCTGTGTCTCAAACGATGTCCGATCAATAACTAGAGAATGGTTGGACCTAGGGTCCTCAAACTTGGAAGGATGGTTGGTCATGACAAGTAGATGACCCCTATTGATTTTGAGGTCACTAGGTCAAAGGTCAATGTTGCGGTGACATTGACTATCAAAACGATGTCCGATCAATAACTAGAGAATGGTTGGACCTAGGGTCCTCAAACTTGGAAGGATGGTTGGTCATGACAAGTAGATGACCCCTATTGATTTTGGGGTCACTAGGTCAAAGGGCAATGTTGCGGTGACATTGATTTTCAAAACGATGTCCGATCAATATCTAGAGAATGGTTGGACCTAGGGTCCTCAAACTTGGAAGGATGGTTGGTCATGACAAGTAGATGACCCCTATTGATTTTGGGGTCACTAGGTCAAAGGTCAAGGCCGTAGGTCTGTCTGTGTCACAAACGATGTCCGATCAATAACTAGAGAACGGTTGGACCTACGGTCCTCAAACTTGGAAGGCTGGTTGGTCATGACAAGTAGATGACCCCTATTGATTTTGGGGTCACTAGGTCAAAGGTCAAGGCCGTAGGTCTGTCTGTGTCACAAACGATGTCCGATCAATAACTAGAGAATGGTTGGACCTACGGTTCTCAAACTTGGAAGGATGGTTGGTCATGACAAGTAGATGACCCCTATTGATTTTGGGGTCACTAGGTCAAAGGTCAAGGTCGCGGTGACCTTGACTATCAAAACGATGTCTGATCAATATCTAGAGAACGGTTGGACCTAGGGTCCTCAAACTTGGAACGACGGTTAGTCATGACAAGTAGAGGGGTCACTAGGTGAAAGGTCAAGGTCGTAGTGACCTTGACTATTAATACGATGTCCGATCAATAACTAGAGAACGGTTGGACCTAGGGTCCTCAAACTTGGAAGGATGGTTGGTCATGACAAGTAGATGACCCTATTGATTTTGGGGTCAAAGGTCAAGGTTGCGGTGAAACGATGTCCAATCAATAACTAGAGAATGGTTGGACATAGGGTCCTCAAACTTGGAAGGATGGTTGGTCATGACCAGTAGATGACCCTATTGATTTTGGGGTCAAAGGTCAAGGTTGCGGTGAAACGATGTCCGATCAATAACTAGAGAATGGTTGGACCTAGGGTCCTCAAACTTGGAAGGATGGTTGGTCATGACCAGTAGATGACCCCTATTGATTTTTTTTTTTTTTAATTTTGATTTTTTTTTGATTTTTTTTTTTTTTTAATTTTTTTTTTTTTTTTTAAATATTTTTTAATTTTAATTTTTTGTTTTATTTTTTATTATTTTTTTTTAATTATTTTTTTATTTTTTATTTTTTTTAATTTTTGCATAAGAAGTTTTAGGGTCAGCCCTTTAAAAAAATAGGGTCGGTCGGGTTACTTGAACCACACATATTTTTTTATGTGGCCTTACTGATACAGATAGTAGATACAGTCACAGGGATATTGAATATCAAACGATCTCAGATCAATAAAGAACAGTTGGACCTAGAGTCAATTATGTCTGTTCGGGCGAGTGGGGGAGCCATACGTATTTGTCCCATGGACAATAACATTTTCTAGTTATTTAAAGGAATGATAAAATCGTGTCTGCTACATTATATATTTTGAAAATCCAAACTCTATAGTGTCGTAAAATGTCACGGGTAGAGCGTATTGGTCGTACATAGCCCTTGTAAGCACCTGTTAGTTGCACCCTAATCCATGGTTCAGTTGTAACCAATTCACAATGTCCATTGGTGTCAGACCAGTCAGGAAATACTTCCGGGTCGTAGGGTGCTGAAATAGTTCCTTGAAAGAATCCAAAGTTTCTAGTTTGCATGTGTTTTTCCCAAGATTAGTTTCTATTTCATTGTTAAATCTTACCTGAGGTTAAAGTAGTATGTCTGTTGTCATGAATAGTAAGTATTTTACTGTGTTTGTCAGGATTATTTCTTTGGAGAGTATGAGCACAGAGGTTAGGTAGAGATGTGGTTTTGACAGATGTTTATTTCAAAATACGCATAGTGTGAATGAATGACGCGAAATGTTGAAAAACTGAATCGGTGTTTTATTCCAGATATGGGACCGTTTGCTAGCCAAATGTGTTTAATACACAGAATAAAAGTGTATTTAAGCGAACGAATGTTGTGGAACTTGTGACTGATCTCCAAATATAGCCTATATTGCATTGTGTTCAATGGGCTGATTTTGACCGGTCTGACACCTAGATGGACAAAATGCATTTTTCTTATTAATGGCCAAATCCAGTTGATTTTTTCTGTGGAAGCTTGCAGCTGAGTGAGAAAAAAAAGTTGATGTTAAATTTTTGAATTTTACAACAGAACATGTTTTTTGGCAATTGAAATAGAATGTGTGTGTTTTAGGGTGGAATTTGGGGGTCCTAGTGATTTGGAGTGGCCCTAAAGCACTTTAAGTAGGCTCTCAAGTGTCTTTAAGTGGATTAGTGGCAAAAGGTAATAGATCTGTCACAATTCCTACAACAAATGGCAATTTTATTATTTTAAGGTACTGTATGAGGCTAAAATCTGAAAATGTATCGGTACTGACATTTTGACATGACGCGACTATAGGAGGAGTCTTACTTTGTATCGAAAGCCTGAGAATGTGTAAATTTTGAACGCGATGATGGATTTTACAATCTGAAACTGAAATATACAGAAATTTGTGGAATTTAGCATTTATTTTAGTTTTTTGTTAAACATGGTGTAAATCCCACCCATTTTTCTTCATTAATTCAGATGAAATCACTATGCAGTGGCATACAATTGTAATTTAACACATTAATTTGGTATTTTGTTAGAGATAATGGTATAATCCACTGAAATATATACTATTCTGGTGTGTGATTCAGTTTGTCTTGCTGTTGCCCAAGACTTGAATGTTTTAGTGGCCTTTAAAACTGCTACAGGCATATGGGGTAGGCTTAGCTTTTGAGTCATTACTTCAATTTTGTCTCTTTTTTCTGGCATTTTATAGCCCAACTGTATATTTTATTTGACATTGTGCATGTAAATGTGCTCCAAAGCAGCCTTATGGTCTATTGTGTGCCTCAAAAGTGTTGGAATTTAACAGAATGTCTGTTTCTCCATGAAAAATGAAGAAATTTTATGCATGAGTGATTTTGATATCTATACCTCACATTATGTGTATATTTTAGTTTGGTATATAGAAGGCAATGTTTGAAAACTTAACTTGATGGAAATATACCAAACGGTTAATTTATTTTGGCATTTTTTCTAGTTTTGTATAACGCGTCTTAAAATCCTTGATTTCTGTTAGCCGAATGGGTCTTTGCATGCAGGAATTGAACTGAAAAGATAATAGGTCCTTGCCAAAGCATCTGATTTTCCATTCGGTCAACCTTATTGGTCAGTTAGATGTATTCGATAACTATTTTTGACAAATGTCGCGACTCTTTTAGGTGTCAGACCAGTCAGGAAATACTTCCGGGTCGTAGGGTGCTGAAATAGTTCCTTGAAAGAATCCAAAGTTTCTAGTTTGCATGTGTTTTTCCCAAGATTAGTTTCTATTTCATTGTTAAATCTTACCTGAGGTTAAAGTAGTATGTCTGTTGTCATGAATAGTAAGTATTTTACTGTGTTTGTCAGGATTATTCCTTTGGAGAGTATGAGCACAGAGGTTAGGTAGAGATGTGGTTTTGACAGATGTTTATTTCAAAATACGCATAGTGTGAATGAATGACGCGAAATGTTGAAAAACTGAATCGGTGTTTTATTCCAGATATGGGACCGTTTGCTAGCCAAATGTGTTTAATACACAGAATAAAAGTGTATTTAAGCGAACGAATGTTGTGGAACTTGTGACTGATCTCCAAATATAGCCTATATTGCATTGTGTTCAATGGGCTGATTTTGACCGGTCTGACACCGTCCATGATATATTCAGGTAACCCGGAAAAGCGTGCCTTTTTTAAGTGGCCACTAGAGGGCGTCCGGAAGGGCCGTTTAATAAGTTTAGTTTTGTGCTAATGCATGTAAAAGTATAGGTCTATCTCTTTAAAGAGCAAAGTTGTTTAAGGGTCCTTTCGTGTAGACATGTTGTCACGTGTGTCACGGACTGAACGGGGGAAATAATGTTTTGGGCGTAACGTTTGCTATAAAATCCATTGTCTTCTAGTTTTGGCCGGGATTGCTTGATAGTTGCTTTGTTTGGAGCAGAAGTTGGACGGCGAAATTCACAGGCAATATGTAGACAGTATTTATTTCATGAACTTTTATCGTGCATTTGTATTCAGTGGGCGGCGCCATCTTGGTTGGCGGTTACGACATCCGGTTAGATTTTATGTTTCGCAGACTAGCATATGATTTTGAAGTTACTTTATAAGATGTAATTATGTTAATTGATCATTAATTGTAAAACAATATTAATTTGATAACGTTGTATTATAGGTACATTAGTTAACGTTGGCGTATAAAGAAATATAAAAAGATCGGATAGGGAATGTAGCATTCAAAGAGGACAGTCAACCACAAAACACAGAAACAAACACGCAAACAGACAAACAAGAAGGCAAAAGTAATAATAAAAGCAAACGACATCACAAACACAAACGGGTTGACAATAGGGCTACCGCCTTGGAACGGTCAGTGGCAAAGTAGGCCACGGGGGGTTTAAACCGGTTCTAGGGTGCACCAAACCTCACACTTACCCTACTGTCATCCCATTAAAACAGGAAAGTGTAAATAAAGAAATCCTCGCCATGATCTTGTATATGACCTGAACACGTGGATAGTGTTGATAAACGGCTGTGCAGTGTGATTTTGACGTTATTTGACAGGTTAGTTTGTTTACATCATCTAAATTATTTATTAAAATTTGACATTAGATATGTCAGACACAAGTATTTAACTTACAACGGAATATTTACTAAACAGCCAATTTATAAAAAGAGTATGAAATGAGAAATTTGGAAATCGCCGTGAACGATAATGCAAAATGACTGTTCATGAACGGTATTGAAAAATGCTTTATACCGTTCAAGCCCTCTAGTCCCGGCTTGAGCAGAACTCAATATTTAAAAAGTCAACTGTACCGGATTTTGAGCCATCCCGAAGATGGTATGCATGTGACGGTAAACAAGGAACCTCCAATGAGGTGTGTTCATATTCAATGGACAGCGGCGAAAAAACGAGCAAACATTGTTATCCTTTTTAGTAATATTGAATTGGATTCAGCGCCGTTGAGCGTTCGCCATTTAAGTACAGAACCTTTACCGTACACACCGGAAGTCAGTTTAAGGTTAGCACTCTTGAGTACAAGCTAAGAATCAAGTAAAGTATGTTGCTATTCAACACTTGATCTGACAAAGCGCTATAATGGCGACATTTAATTACGTGTGGTTGTAATGATGATATATGATTAAAAACATTCTTAACGATTGGAAAGTATCCTTGCCTAAGACGTGTACTCGGTGGAGTGCGTGGTCCAGGTAGAGCTTTGGTCTCCAGATCGAAATATCGTGAGTTCGATACTCGCCTCGGCATGTTATCTATCCTTTATCAAGATAATTAATCCACATTGCTTAGTACTGGTTCTACCCAGGAAGCCATCGAGAGTAATTAATATAAGTTGCAAGAACTTGTTTCACAATCGATTGAAAAGAAATATATTTAAACTAAAACGTATACGCTTTGTTACAGCCTAATTCCCCCGAGCTCTATGAGGCATGGTTATACAGTAAGTATTGAAGAGCAGATGTTCTTGCGTACATTTTGAATGTTGATTGATTCTATTAAGTTTATATTCCACGACAGTTTGATTACGTCAATATATTTTGTCAACAATTTATATCACCCATGTTTGGAAAGTACCGATGATAACTATTACATGACTTGTTATTTATTTTTCATTTGAACTTGACACTGTCTACGGTCTCTACAGACATATGTAGCAAATAGTCGTCAGACTTTCTTTGTCAAGACCGAATATTTTGTCAAAGAATCGCTAAGGTTCGTGTAGAATTCGTGCATTTTATGGATTTGCACACCGTCAGCTGAAGGAAACTTTCTTTTGAAACAATCAATTGTGTGCTATGTGTTTATGTTCAGAAATCGAAACTGCTTACTGGGCAACCCTTGTTATAAGGCTTGTGATGTTTGTACTTGAGATAAAGAAGTGTGATCTCACAGTTCATATCCGTACGCTCTTCATTTCTTTAAGTATACAAGCTACCACCGCGATTGACGTTGATTCCCGTATACAATCATTGGTACAAGTCACGCGTAACTAACAACGTATTATCGGTTGTAGGCATACGTCAGCTGTCAATGTATGTCGTCAAACCTTAAAGGACAAACACCCACACTATAGATCATTAAATACTGCACATATTTACAATTTGTATTTAGTATGGTCACTGGCTGAACGTTTACCACACGTACAAGTCATACACACGATTGTGTACCATGAGCAATGGGAGACATACGTAACCAGTAAATTATCTCTCTTTCATCCTAATCATCACTCAAAACTTGGTCCAATTATTTGATCTCCTTTGTGTTTATCATTGTAATACATTAAGACGACGTACTATTTCAGTTAGTTATTGTACACATATGATGTTTTTAAACAGTTTGATTTTCATTAAAAATACTTGATATGGTACTTTCATTCAGATCAGGCAATAATAATTCAAACCAACGAGCCCAAATTAGGTGGCATTGAAGTAGAATACCGCTTAAGCCGGTGCTAGGGGGCGTGAGAAGTGTTGCTTCTTTCATTACTTCTCATGAACAGACTCAATAAAACCGAGTCTGCTGCTTTATTCTCTTAATTGTGTTTGTTGCTCTCAAAGATTCACCTTTATCAGTATTTGTAAAGACATTTTATTAAGAAAAAATAGTTTTTAGGGTTTCATAATTAGGTACTGACATGCATCCTGATATAAAAAGCAACTTATAAAACTGAGGAAAACCAAATAGTAGGTACAATTTGGTCTGGAGGCATGACACTGAGGACCATCAGTGATATGCTCTCCTGGTAACCCTTGTCGTGTCTCAGTACTGCAAGAATGCAGGTACAGCTGTACCACTAATACATGCTCGAGATAATGCAGAAGAAACAACAGTATTGCATATCTACTATTAATTCACCATGCACGGCCAATGTAACAACAACTAAGTACATATCACTGGAATGATCGTAATTAACGTAGTGTGAATAACATGTCAACACTGAACAACAATTTACAACAGTAAATTATTACAATTTATTGCGCGAATGACGGTAAGTGACAGAGTGCATTCGTATATAAAACATGCGGTATGTGCTTAGTATTTTATGTAATATTTATATAAAGACAAATAAAAGATTGATTCATCAACCACATAAATAACACTGTATCGTCTAACATAGTACGGATGTCCCATGTTACATGGAACCATAATTATACATGTAGTCTTGAAATTGAAAAAAAACTGTAGACGTTTTTTAGTACAAGCAAAGACAGACGGATAATATAAATGACAACACACATTATGTAGTACGTCTATGTGTATTTATTTTTGTGTCAATTAATCATCAGAACGTACAGTACCGTAAAACATTTGCATTAGAACATCTGTGTAAAAAAGTGACCACAATTCGGTCACAAAAATTCTTAACTCGTTAGGCTAATGTTCTCGTCCGTGCGGTATTCTAATTATGCAAAGAGTTACACAGGTTTTGCGTTTGATAATTGATGATCTATAAAAAAAAAGCAATGAAATATGGGGTTGATAATGGACAACCTTGTAGAACTCCATTGAAATAAACATCACTACGATGTTAAACCGGTGTTTAACATATTAATTTTGCAATAACGTTACAATTTACGAATAATCATGTTGTTTAAACCATGAATCCATTACGTGGTCCGAGTATTAACGTTCATACCTCATCCAACCCATTCTCCAAGAAGCGAAAACGGGGTTGGCTTGGGTATGAAATAAAACTTTAATTTCGGATTAAAAAGTTGGCATATTGTGAAATTAAAACATTTAATGGGTAATTTTAAACAGGTTATCGCATTTTTTTCATTAAAAAATGTTTTTAAACTTGTTTTATTGTCTAAATATCCGTTATAAAATCCTGCTAATATTAGATAATAACATTTTCGATCGCTTATTGGAATTAAGGCGGGACAACGTAATGAGTATAATGTTTACAAAAGTTGTTATCACAGTCGTTTTTATTCAACACAACTAAGACTATCTATTAAACTAACATGTTATGTTGAAATTAAACAAATTACGTAGGTATTTAAAAAAAAACAATGTAATGTTTGTGTTAACCCAATCAAAAACGGGCGCATGAGGGTGAATACATCAGCAATTGATGGATTGTGGTAATAACTGTCTAAACTGTCTCACTGGAAGCGCAAAGCGTATCTTTTAAGTCGCATATAACACCTGTAAATATGCACAAGCAGCTACAACTAGAACACACATGCGTCTGATATAAACAAATTCAAACGAAATAAGAAAATGTTTTAGTGAAACAGGCGTTGAATATTTTAAAACAGTATAAATCATTCAATATATTAGGTGATACTACTGTGCACACAGTTTGGATTTATTGTGATAAAGCAAAATAAGGAATTATAAGTTGGAAACAATATAGATAAACGTAGAAGGCTTGACACTGAAGATGACTTTACAACAGTGTTTAAGTTTGAAACTGGTGTGTGTTTGTGCAATCACTTATTTCTCCGGGGTGTTATCACAGAGTCCAACCCCCGATAGAGCACCAACAGCAAAATATCCGCATGTTACGAATATGGATCAAGAAGGGGAGTACATTTTGAGGTAAGATATAAAGCACATGTATAAGACAGAGGCCTAAATGTTGATAATAATCCACAATACATGATAATACACATATACTACAGACATGATTACAACGTATACACGAACTGTAACAGTTAATACTAATAAATACTGAAACGGGGATCGCTTGGAAGCAAAAACACTAGAGATAAAAGTAGCAGGCTCGGTTGTATTGAGTCTGTTCATGAGAGGTAATGTAGTGTGCAGCACCTTTCACGCCTCCTAGCACCGGTTTAAGCGATATTTTACTTCTTTCTTTTTATTTCTTTAAATTGGTGATGATGAAGATTCATATAATAATGACGAGAACACTGATGATAATGATGATGATAACAAAAGACAATATAGGATGCTTATACTTGTAATACCGTCATTGATGGTGATGAGTCTGTTGATGAGGATTATAATTATCATGATGATGTTATTGTTGATTATGATGCTGACGACGACGAAGAAGACGACGATGATGATGACGACCATGATGCTGATGCTGCTCGTCTCACACCACAATTAATTGTCCATAGGGTCCCATTGTAATGTTTTTGTTCGTGGCATAGAGATAAAAAAGATTTTGCAACATGTATTTATGCTTAAATTCTTCATTGATCCAATATCTGCATGCTATTAACTTTCAACGAATATTTACCAGATTGAACTTTTTTTAATTTCATGTTTGCACACCTATCACACCTATCAAAATTTAGACAAAAATACAACCCCGTGGAGATTAGACCCATGATGTGTAAAATGAGGCAGAATTAGCTAAAAATCTTATATCAACATACATTTTTCTGGGATCTCTTCCTAAAATGCTGTAGATTTAGAACCTGGTAAAGATAAATCAATGTATCCTGTAAAATGTAGAAAAGCGAACTTGTTTTTTTATCTACCTCCTTCAGCTGTAGGGCAGGAGTATTCAAGGGAGATAATAATGGTGTGAGTCCTGCTGTTGTTGTTGTTGACGATCTAATGATGATGATGATGATGAAAATGATGATGATTATGATAATGATTATGACACATAACAGCTGCTGCTGCTGCTGCTGCTGATGATGATGATGATGACGACGATGATGAGGATGAAGATGATTGATGATGAGAATGATAATACCGATGTGTAATAATACCATATCATACAAATTACAAAATATTAGTATAAACAATGGCATTACTGACTTCTCGATGTAATACGGAGACAAACCAACATGCAACGGACATCTGCATTTAAATCTACGTTATGTGGCATTTCTGACGTTATGTGATGAATGGAATCTCACAGTCTTCACTAGTATTTAGAATTGAATTTATTAAACTCTTTGGATAAAACTGAGACGATGCTTGTATAATATACTTGTATCCAACTCGTTAAAAAAAATCAATATTAAAAAGGCACTCGTGTAAGATCGTCTATTAACATATTACACAATTATAACGTTTAAACATGTTATTACAACTTCTATTTAACTTTAAATATCAAGTTTATTTTTTACATACATGTTTACTGAGTTTTCTATGTTAAGTCTATGTGAGATAATTAACCTACAATCAGGAAACGAAACAGCGTTCTTGACTATGATAACCGACGATGACATATAACTTGGAGGGCGTGAGCGGTAGCTAGCATATTTCACTACCGCTCATGAACAGTCTCAATCAAACCGAGACTGCAATATTTCGTATGTGTCGTGCTCGGCCGTTTCCAAGGGTCCACTATCATTCTCTTTTTTGAATGAGGTATAATGCAATGGCATCGTAGGTCCGCACTGTACTACAAACAAGGAGCAATATTTAATTATACCTTAAAAAGACAAAATACAACAGAAATAGTGGTGAAGACAGGGTTACCACATGGCACGGTCAGTAGGCATTAAGGCTTACAAGTTAGCTCGAATCGATTTTTTTGTGTAGACAATCCTCGCTATTATCCTGTTTTCAACGCCCAAATAGACAAGACAGTGTAAACTAAACTACATCCCATCAAAATGAATTCTCCAACAATAAAGTGCACATCCAGAGGAACTAATAAAAGAAACACTAAGATGTTGTTGTAAAGCTATATAAAATACAAATGAAGAAACATCTCAGGATGTACCCAGAATGTTACTGAACAACCACAGCAGTTGCAGCCAATCTAATCAATCTAGGGTTACGACCAGAAAACCCGAGGGACGAAAGCTCATGCACCTAACTCCCTTGGTCGGGTTTTCAGTAGGTGCAGTCATAGAGTCCCAAGAGGTTGTCTAGTCATCGCACAAGGGAAAAGTGAAGCGTAGTGACTGACTGTAGAGTGGTCAATCACTAAACATGGAGTGCATTGTAACGAACTTCACAAGTTTGTAAAATGGTCAGGAAACCGCCAGATCCCTTTGACTTTCGAAGTTTATTGACCACATCTCCATAAAATAAGTGTTGTGATATTCCTAGTCGCAGAAGTGTTTTAAGGTTGTTGTTGTACTTCTTCATTAAGTCTTCGTTGCGGCGGTAAAATTTTGAGAAAGATCTACGTAGTTTGTGATAAAAACAAACCTTCTGAAGAGGTTTACTGTAATAACATGATTTCGATCGCTGAGGTCTATAACAACATTACAAGCTCTAGCGAAACGAATGAGCTGGGAGATATAAACCCCGTATGATGTAGCACGAGGTACATCCCCATCCAGGTGTGGAAAGTTAACGATGTTAAATTTTGAATGTCAAAGTTGACTTATTTATATAGGAACGCAGGAATGCATTTATACGCTAATTTATTAATATTAATGCCCCATAAATCATCTGTGATGTGTTTTACATTTAAAGTAAGCCATTTGTCGAAATAATTTTGATAAAAAGCTTCATTCATATTTGAATACGATCAAAAACATAAAGAAACAAGACCCCCGAATGGCTCTGAGTCTCTCCCCTGACAACATAGCATAGAGTATATTGATTATTTTTGAGTCTTTCCTCTGACAACATAGCGTAGAGTATACTGATTATTTCTGAGTCTCTCCCCTGACAACATAGCGTAGAGTATACTGATTATTTCTGAGTCTCTCCCCTGACAACATAGCGTAGAGTATACTGATTATTTCTGAGTCTCTCCCTTGACAACATAGCATAGAGTATACTTATTATTTCTGAGTCTCTCCCCTGACAACATAGCGTAGAGTATACTGATTATTTCTGAGTCTCTCCCCTGACAACATAGCGTAGAGTATACTGATTATTTCTGAGTCTCTCCCCTGACAACATAGCATAGCGTATACTGATTATTTCTGAGTCTCTCCCCTGACAACATAGCGTAGAGTATACTGATTATTTCTGAGTCTCTCCCTTGACAACATAGCATAGAGTATACTGATTATTTCTGAGTCTCTCCCCTGACAACATAGCGTAGAGTATACTGATTATTTCTGAGATTCTCCCTTGACAATATAGCATAGAGTATACTGATTATTTCTGAGTCTCTCCCCTGACAACATAGCGTAGAGTATACTGATTATTTCTGAGTCTCTCCCCTGACAACATAGCATAGAGTATACTGATTATTTCTGAGTCTCTCCCCTGACAACATAGCGTAGAGTATACTGATTATTTCTGAGTCTCTCCCTTGACAACATAGCATAGAGTATACTGATTATTTCTGAGTCTCTCCCCTGACAACATAGCGTAGAGTATACTTATTATTTCTGAGTCTCTCCCCTGACAACATAGCGTAGAGTATACTGATTATTTCTGAGTCTCTCGCCTGACAACATAGCGTAGAGTATACTGATTATTTCTGAGTCTCTCGCCTGACAACATAGCGTAGAGTATACTGATTATTTCTGAGTCTCTCCCCTGACAACATAGCTTAGAGTATACTGATTATTTCTGAGTCTCTCCCTTGACAACATAGCATAGAGTATACTTATTATTTCTGAGTCTCTCCCTTGACAAGATAGCATAGAGTATACTGATTATTTCTGAGTCTCCCCCCTGACAACATAGCATAGAGTATACTGATTATTTCTGAGTCTCTCCCTTGACAACATAGCATAGAGTATACTTATTATTTCTGAGTCTCTCCCCTGACAACATAGCGTAGAGTATACTGATTATTTCTGAGTCTCTCCCCTGACAACATAGCATAGAGTATATTTATTATTTCTGAGTCTCTCGTCTGACAACATAGCATAGAGTATACTGATTATTTCTGAGTCTCTCCCCTGACAACATAGCATAGAGTATACTGATTATTTCTGAGTCTCTCCCCTGACAACGTAGCATAGAGTATACTGATTATTTCTGAGTCTCTCCCCTGACAACATAGCGTAGAGTATACTTATTATTTCTGAGTATCTCCCCTGACAACATAGCGTAGAGTATACTTATTATTTCTGAGTCTCTCCCTTGACAACATAGCATAGAGTATACTTATTATTTCTGAGTCTCTCCCTTGACAACATATCATAGAGTATACTGATTATTTCGGAGTCTCTCCCCTGACAACATAGCGTAGAGTATACTGATTATTTCTGAGTCTCTCCCCTGACAACATAGCATAGAGTATACTTATTATTTCTGAGTCTGCCCTGACAACATAGCATAGAGTATACTTATTATTTCTGAGTCTCTCCCCTGACAACATAGCGTAGAGTATACTTATTATTTCTGAGTCTCTCCCCTGACAACATAGCGTAGAGTATACTGATTATTTCTGAGTCTCTCCCCTGACAACATAGCATAGAGTATACTTATTATTTCTGAGTCTCTCGCCTGACAACATAGCATAGAGTATACTGATTATTTCTGAGTCTCTCCCCTGACAACATAGCATAGAGTATACTGATTATTTCTGAGTCGCTCCCTTGACAACATAGCGTAGAGTATACTGATTATTTCTGAGTCTCTCCCTTGACAACATAGCATAGAGTATACTGATTATTTCTTAGTCTCTCCCCTGACAACATAGCATAGAGTTTACTGATTATTTCTGAGTCGCTCCCTTGACAACATAGCATAGAGTATACTGATTATTTCTGAGTCTCTCCCCTGACAACGTAGCATAGAGTGTACTGATTATTTCTGAGTCTCTCCCCTGACAACATAGCGTAGAGTATACTTATTATTTCTGAGTCTCTCCCCTGACAACATAGCATAGAGTATACTGATTATTTCTGAGTCTCTCCCCTGACAACATAGCGTAGATATATTTATTATTTCTGAGTCTCTCCCTTGACAACATAGCGTAGAGTATACTGATTATTTCTGAGTCTCTCCCTTGACAACATAGCGTAGAGTATACTTATTATTTCTGAGTCTCTGCCCTGACAACATAGCGTAGAGTATACTTATTATTTCTGAGTCTCTCCCCTGACAACATAGCATAGAGTATACTGATTATTTCTGAGTCTCTCCCCTGACAACATAGCATAGAGTATACTGATTATTTCTGAGTCTCTCCCCTGACAACATAGCATAGAGTATACTGATTATTTCTGAGAATAAAAATAATGATATTTTTTTTTATATTTATTTTAGTTTTTTCCTGTACATCTCCTTAAGATGCAATTGTTCAACCCGAAAAGAAATATTTTGAACACAATTTGTACTAGTATGTACTTTTTAACGAAACTGTAATGAAAGCAATGCCTAGTGGTTTTTGAAAATGTGTATACGTTAGATCCCAGGTTGATACTGTAATTGACACCGGTATTCAATTTATAAATATTTAAAGTTCTCCGGCCATGTTTTGTTTCATGAACATGTTTATGTTTATTTAAATCGAAATCAATACACAACAATAGTTATTTAGAATTCACACATTGCAATATCGGTGAAAAGCGAGAATAAGATTTCATTTGATGGCGTAGAAAACGTTGAACAGGTAAATTAATCCACAGGTAAATGTATTTATCAATTATCTGGCAGTAGTTGTACAGCTACACAATTCAGATTAACCACATTTCCGCGTGCAGTCACGCAGTGGTAGAAGTAGCATCTATGTCATGCAAAAAGTACTTGTTTATACAAACAACTTATTAGCGGTTTTAAATATATGTTTCTCTCCGGGACTATCAAGAAATGTTTATATGATGTTTACGGGTTAATTTTGTGTAATTGATAATTCTACAAAAAGGGTGGCCATTCATCTTTAACATATTCTAAGTTATATAATTTTCTATTTATAATTTCTAAAACATAATTATGGAGATCTAAAGGAGAAGATTATTTAAATGTTTGGCTATTTTAAGTAACGGCGGCCATCTTGACATACAGTTTACTAAATTCAACGACACTGACAATATGCATTATTTAGTCAACAAACGTAAGTCAATTAAATTAAACGTAAACGTGTTTGTTTATTTTTCCTATAAAGTTCTATGTTCTATAAAGTTCTATATAAAGTTCTATGTTCTATAAAGTTATATATAAAGTTCTATCAAGTTCTATGTTCTATAAAGTTATATAAAGTTCTATATAAAGTTCTATCAAGTTCTATGTTCTATAAAGTTATATAAAGTTCTATGTTCTATAAAGTCATATAAAGTTCTATGTTCTATAAAGTTCTATATACAGTTCTATAAAGTTCTATGTTCTATAAAGTTCTATATAAAGTTCTATCAAGTTCTATGTTATATAAAGTTATATAAAGTTCTATGTTCTATAAAGTTCTATATAAAGTTCTATGTTCTATAAAGTTCTATATAAAGTTCTATCAAGTTCTATAAAGTTCTATAAAGTTCTATCCTTATACTAACGTTGGATCCCATGGCGTGGTCTTTTTTTACCCTGGGATTTATTTTGTACAACTATGATAGTTTATTATCTAGCGATCATTTCTGATTAGCAACTGTTGAAATCTGTTCGGAGGGTCTTGAGAAGGGGGCGTCCTGTTTACCTAATTGTTTTCTATAAATTTGAAATCATCATTCCTGCAAATTTTGGTCAAATAGGGTAAGCGGTTTTTGACGAGTCGTTTAAAGGATGAATTACCATACATCTCTATATACGAATCACATTGATATCCCTGCGTGAGGCCATCCTTAACCATGAGGACAATCTTTGTTCATGGGAACTACTTTTTACCTACCTCTAGATACAGAACACTTTGGTATTCCTGGGCAAGGCCATTCCTAAACATGTACATATGTGATGATACTCTGTTACCTTTAACTAGCAATAAGTAGTCTTCTACATTGTATTCAAAATATACTCAGTTGCAAAAGAAAGTGTACACTGAGTTTTGTTCAGATTTATTTGTATAATTTGTTTTAGAATTAAATTGACAAATTCTAAAATGAATATGCCATGTTTGGTACCAACGTTTGTATCATTCCATTGCCAATATCATGTTGCCATTTGTTTTTCAACAGGTTGAATCATTAAGGTACTGTCGTTTTATAAAGAGGATAGGGTGTAAAGTAACACATTTTGAAAGTGTACACTTTCTTTTGCTACTGAGTATATATCGAGTGTTCATGATCAGATGTTTTACGGTTTGTGGTATTTGTGTTACCACAGCCAAAATGAATGGATTTGACCTAATCTAAACTGACTTGAAAAAATCCGATCGTTTGAGTTTGAAAATTGGCCTTACGTTTTCTAAAGGGAATATGATGAAAAGCAGAGGGTCACTGGTTTACGTACCAAGGCTCTAACCACTGGGCTATCGAGGACATACGGTTAGGAATCGATTATTCACCATTTACCTGTACCCGGTTACAGATCTAACAATGCTTCGAAAGTGCATTTAACGTATTTCACCAAATTGTCTTTATTTATGCATTATTTGAAGTTATATTGATACTTACATTGCATCAGAGATTTGTAAATGTGCATTGTACCTGTGTAAACGTGTATAACGGGTAGATCGCGGTATACATATAACACATGTTGTGCATGATCTCCAAATATAATCAAATACCTGTAATTTCAGATGGGGTTTCGACGACACGAAAATATGGTTTGAAGTCCAAGTGCACACTCTGGGTTACGTAGGATTCGGTATTTCCGAATCTGGACTCATGGTTCCAGCTGACGTTGTAGTCGGATATATCTCCAATGGTCAAGTTATCTTCAGGGTATGAATCGCCTTTATGTACGCTTGTTGAAGAAACTAATCCGATAAATAACGGCAAAATTACATTACAAAACAGTTTATCAAAACTCTATCCAGGTGTTTAGGTTATATGATAATGTATATGTGCCGATTAAGAGTATAGGTTTCTTCACGGGTTCTTAAAATACTCGTGAGTGAATTGCGTAAAATAAATTATGAGTTGGTAACTCTTAATTCGATGTTCCAGGTTAGGGTTTGGCCTGGCTGGTTAAAGCTGTTTATACTATGTATATATAAAAGAAACGCATTGAATCACACACACAAAACGAACAAAGTATAATGTATACAATGCTAACAGTATATCCTTCCCCTCTCTCTGGGATGGATCTAAATAACCTATACTGTGTTGATGAGCCGTTAAACAACATGTGTTGATGAGCCGTTAAACAACATTCAATTAACAATATATCGATAACAAATTAGTGGATTAACCCAGTGTGAAAGCGTTGTGACTGTCAATCCAGAAGTCATGGGTTCGAAACTCGCATAGGCTATACTACGTTTCAGTTACACGCCCACCACTAGCTTTATATTCAGCTATAGTAGCTTTAAGCAGGTGTAAAAGACAAAACTGTATTAAATTATAAATTCGGGCTCCGTTTTATGAAACATCTTACGACCGTTTTGATCGTAAATACTTCACTTTTAATTACACTTTTCCAATAAACCTGAATTCATTTAATTTTCTTATACATGTGATATTTCTGTACTAGGTGCACACATAATTGTCCCATTGACTGCTTAGGTGAAAAAAAAATGAACAATTTAGACTTATCGTAAGATGTTTAACAAAACAGGGCTATGAGTGTTAATTAAACGCTTGATAAATACGCGATACCATAGTGACAGTTTACTCAAACAAGCAAGGGATAACCATGTGAATAGTAGTTGGTATCATGATACAGGCGTGATATCCAAGCGTTTCCTACGAGAAAACAATAAATGACTTGTTACCCAATACACGTGATTCTCATCAAACAACGTTCATTATAACCGTAGCTGAACAAACAGGTGTATCTAAATATTAACGAATAAAATGTTTCTAGATAATGTCCTAAGCTATGATCATTGCTGATACGGGCTGTTTATAAGCAATAGGTACAAATGAACCAAATGTGTTGAATAGTTTAAATAAAATAGCATTGTATATGATACTACGAATAATTGATATATTGCAAGTGTTTATGATATATGCACCGCGTTGCAGGATTACCATACAACGGCGTACAGACATCCAGTGATAGATGGCTCCCAAGATTGGACCATAGAGTATGGTTTCGAGGAGAACGGATGGACCGTGTTAGCCTTCAATCGATCCCTGGACACGTGTGATACAGACGGGGACAGACCAATCACGGTACTATCAATATAATTTCACAATTATTACTCAGAGTGTTCAATGTACTTTGTCCTAACCCGGCAACTGTGTAGGGAAAACTTAACAATTACACATGCAACATCAGGGTGGTGAAACCACGTGACTTTTTGATCGGTTTCACGGCAACATATGCGTTAAACAAATAGCTCAGGTAGGTGTTCGCTTCATAATCGTCCTAATATTTGCCGAATTTCATTCAGTTCAAGTGCACATACCACTCCAAGTGAGCTCTTACCTCCACCACAAATAGTAAAAGGTAATTTGATTTATCGATTAGCCCTCCCGAAGTCTTGAAAACGAAAGAAATATATGACCGTGTACATTTTGGGAGGGCTAATCTCAGAAAGTACTGAATGAATCACACCGCCTTATGCGGCGGAGGAAAGAGCTCACATTGTAATGGTATGTGCGCTTTATTTGAACAAAATTTGTTAAATATTACGAAAGTTATGAAGAAAACCCTACCTGAATCGAGCGCTTTGCTTACATAGTTTGCCGTGAAACCAATCAAAATGTCACGTGATTTCGCCACCTTGAATATGGCATATAAAGGTATGCAGAAACATAACTGACACACGGCAACCAGATAGTGATATGTAGTTTTTCATGAACAATTATCTAAAGGTTATAGCAATATAACAAACAATAAAAAAAATATATAGTATGGTTCTATCTGAATTTTGGAAAGGGATAACATTCGCAATAATAATCAACTTTTTACAATGTTCTTTCTTTATCCCTTCAAGCAATTTCGGGAAATCATCATTTTGATCTAGTCAATGACAACAATATATCATTTATTTTGTTAAGTCTATAATGCGGAGAAATCAAATTGCTTTAATACATTGTTTTCAAAACTTTAACAAAAGCTCAAAAGTAGTGTTTAAGAATATGAATTGTTTAGTTAGTTAGTTAGTTCGGGACACCATAGGTTCACACTTTTGTGCTAGTGCGTAAACGCGTGCATAATCCTCAACAATACTGTACTTTTTAAATATTCATATATCAGCACATCAAAGACATAGACTAAGTTATTGCTTTGCTAAGCATGTTAAATTAAAAGCGTATTTTCTTTATTTTTACATATTATGCACACTGAAATTCAATTAACAAGCCCGTTGTAAACGTACTCAGCTAACACGTTTTCTTTTAAGCCGCAATATATGTTTCTTTGTCCTAAACGGATATTATAAAAAAAAACTGTTTGTGAACTATTATTGCGTTTTATAATACAACCGTAAACAGTGCATTAAATCTCCCTTTGTCCCCAGGCGTTAATTTATAATTTAAAATGCATTTGAAGCATTTCCTCGGGAGCAAACACAATATATTTACTGATCTTATACCACTATTGCTTTTCCCATGATTACATTATAGCCTTTTTGCTTACAATACCTATTCCTAAATCAAATTGGATGAAAACACCTATCTTAGAGACACTCAAAAATGACCAGCAAATTGGGAGTGGTGGGGGAGGAGGGTGTGTGTAGTATTATGCTTCCAGTCGCTAATAGCTCACTAAAGGTGGGCACCCCCAGAATGGTAGTAAATGAATTTTACTTTTACAAGTATATCCTCAGTGCACTTGTATCCATAAAGGTAGATATGCAAATCGAACAGGAAAAGTAACATTCAAGGACAACAGTCAACCACAAACACACAAGGAAGAAACACATGTGTACATAAAAATGCAAATTTTCTTATGAACATGGTCTATGATGGAAATATATTATTTTGATGTTTTATGGGTATATGTCATGATTTGGATAATTTTGGATAATTTATCCAATCAGATCCCAATCAGAATCTACCTTGCAATCTGGCAGGCTTTACGCTTTAATAGACCATATACTATATATTGTTTCAACCGATCAGAAGCCCAAAATCAATAGTGGTATCTGACCTAAATTGTATTAAGCAAACCACTTCCATTTTTATTCACAGTGGCGTGTTATTTATTTCAGCGCGATACCCTACAAGTGATATATTCCTATTCCTCTGTGAAACCAAGCAGTCCAACAGGTTTGTCCCAACATGAGAAGCGGGGAAGCAAGGCTATTTCTCTCATCACAAGATCACCACCACCACGCTTCCTACCGGCAGACAGTCAGACTATCGACTTCTTTCTCAATGATAATGTATGATCTACTGCAATATAAGTATTGTATGAATAACAAATGCAGCCGAGAAAAGCAGCATAACGAGGTCGGACTGCGTAATTCCTTCGACTTCCAAATTTCGTCGACTTTCTCCGTTTACGTTTCAAAAAATAAATGATGTTCTGTCTTTAATATACACAGTTGTAATATTTATCTATTCCTGTATCATGTATAGTGATGTCTAACACGGAATATTTGGAATAGGAAAAACAACAGAAAATGCACAAATATATGATATTTTTGGTTAAATATATTAGAATGTACGTGCAATACGTCTTTACGTACTTATTTGACTTTTTATTCTTTTCTTGATTTTTTTCTACTTGAACACTCGTTCTTATGATCTATCAAACTTGTCACATAAAAGGCATTTTGTTTCGTTATTCGATGATTTATACTCTAACTGTGTTTATACAATCATCAAAAGATTTATAATAATTACACTTCCAGTTTACTATCCCATCAGACAGTACCTCGACGTTCCAATGTAAAGTGTTTGATTTATCCAGTGTTGCACAGAAGTACCACATTATCAAGGTAAAAAACATGTACAGTTCATATGTGATTGATAAACGTGTACGCATGGCTCATTTGACGTACGGAAGTACCACATTGTCAAGGAAATAATTGCGTATTTGAAAACGTGAACGCTATGTCTCAGGTGACGCACTTAAAAACACAGTTTGCATAGTGAATTAATAAAAATGTGACCTATAGGGATATAACACATAGACTAAATACCACATTTTCATTCAGAATTAATAGAAAATTAATATGATTTATAGAGTTATAACCAGTGCATATGTGTCGCACAGAGCAAAGGCATTACAAACAAAGGTAAACAATTGCATCATTACCTACAATGCATCAGAAACTGCATCTATATGCAGTAGCTTAATTGTCGTAAAATGGCTTCATTTCCAACTTGATACAAACCAAACTCACCGCAGTGGTTACTTCCCCTTTCTGTGACAGTAACCACTGCAACCACACACATTTATAATAGCTGAAATCCAGCTAAGTTTAATTGTTTAGTTAAATATTTTTTAGATCAATAATTCCAATGCTTTGTTCATAATATAGGAAAATAGTGTGAAAACGGTATCTGGTTACACAAATAATTTATTTATAAAAGAAAAATCAATTTTAGCGAATATGCACACCGGTTACTTGTAAACAAACATGTATTCCGTTGAGAACGTTACAGACGCAGCGCGTAAATTTAATAAAGAGATTACACCCAAGCCAAAACAGTTTGAATCTTTTCAACATCTCCTTGAAGGTGATGATGTTATTGCCAATTGCCTGTTGGTTACGGCAACAGTTTGCTATACTATGCATTACCCATTCTCGCACTTAATCGATAATTTGAAAAAAACGGGATGACGTCAGTATGAGCATTATTTAGCGTATCGTCATTTTTGTTTAAAACATGACCTCAGCTATCGTCACGTGATTTGTGTGGTGGCAGGGATTTTGGCTACAATATCACTGCGCGGAGGTTGGATACAAACAAGTAGATAAATAAGTAGTCTCGGCCAGCCAGACCGTATTATGCACATATCTTATTGCAGATATCGGTCTGGGCAGATTATGCCAATTAAAGCGTCCACTAGCGATTAGCACAATTTATTCGCGCGTTTTTATCTCGCGCATAATGTCAACGTTTGCGTGACAAACACATTTACAACATTGTCATGTTGTAAGTAAGTAAGTAAGTAAATATTTTATTATAGTGACATGAGTATACGGAAATAACAAACATTTAATACAAATGCATAGAGAAACACCCGGCCCAACGGACCTATAAGTCACCTTATAATTATAGTTTACAAGTAGTCAACATGGTTAAACATAATAGTAAATACTGTTATGAGCTCAAAATGTACAATTTAAAATACAATTAAAGTTACAAAGGGTTCATTCATAAATATTATATATATTGCGATAAATAGTGTCAGTTTAGTTCAATAATTGCACCACATTTTTACAGTTATAAGTTGTTGTAAATAAACGTACAACTTCAATTGTTGATGTATCAGTTAAACTTTTTAACGTCACCTGCTGCTTCTCATAAGTTAAAAACAAGAAATTATTATTAAATTAACTTAAAAATATGTTTTTTTGGCGAGACGTTGAATCTCTCAAAATTTCGCCAAATTCGCCAAAAACGATTGGGCGATTTCAAACGTCCTATTGTCCCCCGGCCCTGGTTCTGGATCCGTGTAGCGTATCGTAACGAAGAAATTAGAAGCGGACCGGGTGACCGAGGCTAATAAACAAGTGGAACGGGAAATGTTGCATTCACATATCACAGTCAACTAAACAAACGCACATGAAACAACACATACACGGATAAACAAAAGGCAAGGTATATGACATCACAACATAAAATGGTTGAGCTTTCTCAATAAAATCGAATCTGCTACATTTCTCTCTGGTTTGTATTCGTTGCTTCGAAAGTATCCGCTTTTCAGTTTTTATTTACATTCAAAGCGATACTTCTACATGAAAAGATAAAGCATACATATTCACACCATCTGTTTATAATTGAGTGATTACATCAGGAAAAAATACAACACAGGAAAAGGAAAGTGGAGCGCAGTCTTAATAGTATGCTACGATTGTTGTCAGGCATTACGTGATGACACCAGAAACCAGAGTGAATGTACTTTTATCACATAATGTCCCTTGTTAGCAGTGTCGAACCCACATTTAATATTCTATTGTATGACACACGTGTAATTCAACCTGGAACGATTTTGAGTGGTTGAGTTAAACCTGTAACACTACGCAAGTTTATTAATTTAAACTATTTTATTTATTATAAATTCACCCAGATCTGAGTCATAAACTTATTATTTGTGACAGCTTATAAAAATAGTGCACGTTATACAATACATTTTTTTTTTTTTAAAAAGTTTCCATAAACTGCTATTTTGTAAAGTGGTAAAAGACGAACTATTTTATACTCAACGTTATGTGTGATACGCGACGTTATGACGTCACATATTTTATGACGTTTTGGCGCTAAAGTGTGTCTGACGTCGTGGCGGTTTTATGTTCATCTGGATTATGTTGCAATGGTATGTGATAAAAAGGATCTTAAACTCGTTCCCATTCCATATAAGATTTGTATATTTATGTTCATCTGGATTATGTTGCAATGGTATGTGATAAAAAGGATCTTAAACTCGTTCCCATTCCATATAAGATTTGTATATTAATTATTTTTAATTTAAACTCGCCAAAAGGCTCGTTAAAATTAAAATAATTCATAACTCGTTCATAAATCTTCTATGAAATGGGAACTCGTTTAAGATCCTCTATATATATGATGTGTAGATGCATTATTCTAATGTAATGCTGTAACGATGTAAATTATTATAATGTAATGCTGTACAGATGTAGATTATTATAATGTAAGGCTTTAATTCTGTCAGGCATCACCAATTTTGACGCCACAAACCAGAATGAATGTACAACTGATGGTGCTGTACAGATGTAAAATAAAAGACCCACAGAAACTGCTTCAGACCACGAACAATTTCCAGTGTTTCACCGACGCTCCAGACGACATTCAGTTCTGTAGGGAATACGTCATAAGTTTCTGGCGCGGTTCGGAGGTAAAATAGTAGTCTTACTAATATCTTGTTTCAAACATTTGTCCTGATTGCTAATTTAAGGTTTACAAGTAGTATCAAACTCAAGTAAATTATATATACTTTTGGCGTTAAGGGATTTGTATCAGGTACAGTCATCATACTGGAATAGTAATACGCGTCTATAATAAAATCAGTCTGTAAATAACGGTGTTTTGTTATGTACCGGTTGATGGTAATAGTTGAATTATTCACTTTTTCAAATATGTGTTCTATGGATACCAGTCTTAAGACCCTATTGAGTATTTTCTGTTTAAATGTACGTTCACTACTCCATTGTTACAGGACGTGTATTTCCCAGATGATGTAGGTATCCCTTTAGGTGGAGCGGATGAGGCGAATGTATATGTACTCGCAACACACTACGACAACCCCGATTATCTTACAGGTAAGTCATTACGAGTTTGTGCGCGTGTGTGTTCACTTGTTTTTGTAACGTGCCATTATAAGTTTATAAACATGTTTGATATGGAGATTACAAGTGACAATTTTAAGTTAAATAATATCCACATAATCTGCATACATGACTTCTTACACATCCTTTTCCGCCTGAAATACGAAACACCCCTTAACAGAGAGGTTGGCATACGGAATTCCACTTATGGTAAATTTTGTTTACCGCTCGACGGACGCGCAAAACCGTATTTTGGAAATACATAGCACTTTACAAAAAAGTGAACCACGGAATAGTACGTTTCATAGGAGAGGGTTGATGGGTTAGACAACTGAATAGCACGTAAGAGATGAATGAAATACGACTAACCATTTGGGTTAGTTGGGGTTAGAGTTATCTTCCCTGTCATTATACTCATTTCTGAGCAGTGAACTAGTTGTGTTGAAACGATACATAATTATGTACTTATAATTATTGTAAATACGTTAAAATTCTATTTTTTATAATTCTTATTGATCAAATTCTGGTATGCAGTTTCTCATCACCAAACTAATTAATTCATTTCAGGCTTGGTTGACAGTTCGGGAATCCAGCTTACATACACTTCTCAGTTGCGTACTAACGAGGGGGCCTTCCTCAGCATGGGTAATATCATCAGCCCAAATTGGTTACAGTTCATACCTCCAGGGGAAGAATCATTCACACAGAAGGCGTATTGTTCGCAAAGATGTTTAGCATGGGTAATGCGGATTTGGTTGCTGCTATATTAGTAACATGAGCCATGCCGCTCACTCATGTTAACGCTTCTGGCCACAGACCAAAGTAATTGATGCAAATGACCTTCAGGAATTGTCCGTATTTCAGTGTGTCCATACAAAACTGATTTTGTCATTATTGCTTAGCAGGGGCATTTCTCAAAATGTCAAGTTCGTAAAAAGTCAAAATTCGACTTCCGGTGTAATCCAAGATGGCTGCCACATCTTAAAGTAAACTTTTTTTTGAAAATGTATATTGCATGTCCTGACCTAGAAAATCAAAAGGAATCGATCTATGATTATTTTGCCAAAGTGAACGGTATGATTGTAGTAAATTAACTGCACAATTTCATTTTTGTATTTGATCACGATGTTTTGGTTAAAGAAGCTAACCCGCCAAATAACGTCAAAATTTCACTACACAAGTGTTTCTCAAAACTCTATCCAGGTATTCAGAACATATAATAATGTATTAATGATGATTAAAAGTATAGCTTGTTCGCGGGATATTAAAATACCCGTGATTAAATATGCGTAAAATGATTTATGAGTTGGTAACTCGTTATTCGACGCTCCAGTTTTGGTGTTTGGCCTGGCTGGTTAACCCCGTTTATATTGTACCTGTAGAGTTTGGATTCTGAAAATATGTAATTTGTATATATATCTCGTATATACCTCGTCGTTAGGGCTGGCGTGGCTCAGTCGGTAGCGCGGCGGAATTATAACCGGTGGCCCCGGGTTCAACTTCCATTGTGCTACTGAGTTTCGTCAGTGTGTTCTTGGGCAAGACACTTTCCCTTAGCCTCGTCCGTCGGATGGGGACGTAAACCGAGCGGTCCCGCGTATCGGTCTATCCTCCGAGCACGTTAAAGAACCATAGGAATCTATTCGATAATAAGATTAGGGCACGGTTCCCGGATTCCTATGTATTCTTCCCCTCTCTCTGGGGTGGCTCTAAATAACCTATACTGTGTTGATGAGCTGTTAAACAACATTCAATTCAATTCGTCGTTAGTAGGTTTAGAAACGGTGTACATATGTAGTAAAAGTTGGCTGTTGTTGGCGGGGTATCTACTTTAATTGGTTGCGTGTGTTTGACATTTGTATTGTAAATTGTAGTTGGGTTTCAGTGTATTACTCTTTTTGTTCATTCTTATACTTTTTGTCATAACAGGGAATGCGGGGAAGTAGAAATTTCAGACCAATCACAGCCGTCGGCGTCCATTTTCATTCACACAGTCTAGGTCGGGCCATGAAGCTTCGCCATTTTACGTATGTAGCGAATGACACTGTGACAGAGAATCCATGGTTAGCAAACGACAAGACGATCGATTTCGAGGCCCAAACATTCCAGGTTTTGAAAAACAGGCAACAAGTTGGCTATGTAAGTATTCTTGGAGCGGTTATCTATGGTAGTAACGTTTCATACCAAAGCTGTAGATAAGATGAGTTTTTCAGTATTTTACTGATACATTTGTTTACAAAACCTCACATTTTTAAATGCTCATAACCTTTATAAATCATGACTATATTTGTATGTATTTTCCTGTGGAACAGTTTATTCCATATGTACATGATGAAAATTGTTACAAGCATGTGTCTATTTAATCAGAATAGTTGTTTCTTTTAAAGTGTAGTAATTCACATGCATTTTGAAAGCATGAACTATTTAAAGAAAGCGTTTACTCTTAATGAGTTCCTTGTTACTAATTCATTTTGAATCTGATGACTAAATACCCGTTGCAGTCAAAGATTATCTACAGTTATGTTGATACATGTAATGTCAGACTGCCTATTTACAAAAGAAGCGAAATCGCAACTATTAGAATTGAAAAAGATGTATTCATTTATATAAATGTTCTAGTATAAAAATAGGTAATCTACATGTATATGACATAATCCGTCTACATACATAGGCGAACAGCTGAATTAATTTGATATAATACTCTGAACAAGTATACGAACATATGAATTATATGACAAAACAACTCTACCCAGGTATCATACATTTCCGTTTTATCATAAAAATTCTACACATACATATGTGCAAACAGTTACTTTTATTTAAACAAATCTACACTTGTATCAGAACAGTTATCTTAATATAACAACTCTACACACATGAGAGATCAGTTGAATTCTATCCATGACAACCCTAAACCAACACATGACATAATAAACTCTAGAAAATGCATGAAATTTATTCAAAATGAATGTATACTTCACCAATAAAAATAATCTAAAGGCTATCATAAATATGTAAAAGACTAGATTACCTTTTTTGAAACTAGTATGTAAAATGTAAATGCGATTTTGCTTGAACATGATGATTACTAACCTAGTGATGACAATGATTGGTTATGACTACACATACAATGTTATGTAACATATAAACAATTGTTGTATTTGCAGTGGGATCAACTTCTTTTAGAATGTACCTATAACTCCGCATCAAGAGACAGGCCGACCGTGGTAAGTTAAGCATACCTTTACATTGGCACGTTTAAAGCATTGCATAATACTTGAACTGTGTATAATATCATTCGTTTAAACCATGCCTTACTGTATAATTATGATAAATACATCAGCTTGCATTTTAGGACCTATTTCGAGACTATTGTATTTAGTGGTGGGGAGAAAAATTGTACTGGTAACTGTAAATCACTGTTAGACATACAATTGCATGAGCAAATGGTATTATTCAATGTTGTATTACATGACGAGGCTCTCCTAGGTCCTTAAGTAAACAATATGTGTTCGATAATTCATGAACACATTTATACCTGATTTCTATCATTTTGTGCTATATGGACCTTCAAACGTTGGCCATTATTTGGTTTAAACAATACTTATTCAAGAAATGTGGTGAACAGTCAGATAATACATGGACAGGTTTGAAAACAAGCTTTTAATTAAAACTTATCGGATGGGGTTACCCTTCGGGTGACCAATATTTTTAGGAATCGTGGTTTATTAAGATTCAGTTTGAAGTATATTTCAACTGTAAATGAAAGGGGTTTTAACAAGTATAACCTACAAAGAGCTATTAATATACAGGTTTACTGTATTTTGCAGGTTTTCTGGTGTTTTAAGGGATAGGGCAGAGAGATAAAAGGATTGGGGGTCAATTAAGGAGTAGGGGAATTAGGTTTTAGAATCATGGGATAGGGGAAATATGCACTTAAATGCCCTTCTATGTATAATTCAAATTCTTATATCAATTCATGACCATTATTTAATTTATTTACGTAAGTATGCTCATTGCTAAATGTTATTTTAATGTGTGTGTTTTTCAGGGAGGTTGGACTCCGTACGATGAGCTATGTCGAGCGTACGTTCTCTATTATCCCCGCAAGGCCATCGAAGGATGCATGAGCTGGAGTGACTACGATCAGCTTCACGATGCCCAAGGTCAACGAGTAATGAACGGGACTGACGTATTCCCCACCCTCATACAAACAGACTGGCCGAACAGTCCAGTAATGAGAAAGAATCTGAAGGATGCGCTCGACAACTCTGTCGAAAATGGCCAGTGTTGGTCATCACGTCAGACTAAAACGGTATAGAAATTTTGTTTTAAGTTCGGCATCTAAATATTACAAACATGATTAGCTGATATGGAAGAATTATAAAATTCTACTAATGTTACCATCATTGTGTGCTTTTAATTGTTCGAGTACACATACTTTGTCTTAGAGTTTCGTCCGTTGTTCAAGTGTTGTTTATTGTTAATGTGAGAATTTGATCTGAAAGTGATTATTACGATGTGCTAGAAAAACAGTATATTACAGGAGCTTGTACCAGCCCAAATATTTATCCGAGTCGTTTCCGTAGTAAAAACACCGCTAAAGTTAACGACCTGTAGAAAACTCAGACCATATTAAAATTCTGGAAAACTTACTTTTTCATCAATCCAAACGTTTCTGCAAATGAAAATCAACCGGAAACATTGTTTGTGTGTTGGTTGGTGGAGGAGGAGGGGAGAGATTATAAGAATCTTTCATGGGTATCCGGTAAAGATAGGGAATTCCAACCCGAGGTATACGTGTTTTTATCGGAACCGAGGCTCTGCCGAGGTTCCGATTAAAACACTTATACTGAGGGTTGGAATTCCCTATCTGAACCGAATACCCATGATAGATTCTTTTTCTTGCATATCAGAGAAATGTTGTGCGTTGACGCCGCCAGCTATTGACGTTTTGCATGTTTTCCTGCATACCGGATGTTGGCGCGCGTGAATTTTATCTCGACCCTAGGGTGAGATGGAAATATCTAGCCCCGGTAAAATGACGGATATCCTTGTCCGGTATGCAAGAAAATTAATTCTATAATGTAGTTCATCCGTTGTATACTAACACTGGGACAAATTTCAATTTGTGTTCGACCCCTTGCAATAGCATACCTTTCCTTCTTTCACTTTTAAAATGTACATATAGAAATAGATATAAAAGTCGAAACAGGAAACTGTCAAAAGCATTTCCAAAAATCAATAACATGTCCAAAATACTTTATAAAAACAAGTTTAGCACCATTACGTGGTCCCGCCTTAATTCCATTAACCGATGGGAAAGCTTATATTAGCAGGATATTAAAATGGATATTTCGACAATAAACCACGTTTAAAAACATTTGTTTAACTCAAAAATGTGATAACCTGTTTAAAATAACCTATTTAATGTATTAATTTTGCAATATGCATACTTTTTAAGCCGAAATTAAGGTTTTATTTCATACCCCAGCCAGCCCCGTTTTCGCTTCAACGCAACTTAACACGAACTACGCAAGAGCTACTCTTACCAAATTGCAAAGCTCATGTTATTGGTTTTCTTTTTACAGCATGCGGTTGACCGTTTCAAACAACCACGAATCATGCAGCCGTTCCAGGAATCTACAAGTTCGTCATGTCTTCCAGGCACTTCCGGTTAAGCAGCATACATGATACATACGTTACTGTATTTCTTTCACTATTGCATTGTTATATTGATTTTATTTTGTAAACTAATTTATTAAACCAAATATTCAAATATTTAATGTGTTTGAGTATCCTTGTGTGCATTTAACCGACTATGTTATAATTGTATTAATACCTATGTATGTTAGGGGATATGATTCAAACAACTACGCTGAGTTTCTGAACGTCAAATATGACTGACGGTCATTATATATTAGGGCAATCTTGTGGAGACTACTCCTCTGAAACTACTTCATGGATTTGTATGAAACTTTATCGGAATGTTAGTCTTGATGTCTAGTTAGTCTAAAGTAAAACCCGGGTTGAAAAGAATATATAAAATGGCTATCAGACACAACTATGCACCAGTTATTGTCCAGAGTGTGTTGATATCTAGTAGATGCACAGTTGTAACGCGTTCTGATTCATTACGATTATCCTAAAAAATAATTCATAAAGACGTCGAATATGAATCGAGATTGTTTTATTAATTGCTGTATGTTTCCATACCTGATATGATTAGATACAATGAAAAGCCATCCGTTATGCTTTACAAAGTTCATTTTGACCCCCCTGTTTACAAATGTTAAAAAAAACCACACAACATGGCGGCGTTATTTTAAGAAATTGTCGTCTGCGCATGTCTGTTTTTAGGGTTCGGATGTACCGAGTAAAACATATGCTATGCAGGGCGGTGTTATTTTTCAATGTTTAGCACCTCCAGCCATCGATCATACTTTATTTTTATTTTGGAATAAAAACCGTTTTATCTAGCAAATAAAAGTTGGTTTATATTTTGTTATTTACACCACTAATGGTCTGATTTTTTAAAGTCACCTACTCTAAAAAAAATGGAATGTATATCCGTCGCCATGTTGGTTTTCGGCTGTCAATAAAATTACACGTAAACATAGGGGGTCTAAAGGAATGATTGGCTTTGCAAAGCTTAGCGGATGGCTAAGACAAGATTGCAAACAGATCCAGCAGCTTCTGTTTTCGTTCTATTCAATCATATCAGGTATGAACACATATAGATAGTAATAAAACAATCTGGAGTCATAGTCAACGTCTATGCACTCTGAAATGCACAGTAGAAGTCTTGTTGTGTAAAGTTTTGTTGAAAGATAGGATTTGTGTTTACCGAACTTGTTTGTTACCAGGTAAGGATGGATAAGAATTGTTGTATCATTTTAAATACTTTATAGTCACGGCAATACACACGATGATGTTATGTTAATACAATGTAACATGTTTTATTAGTTATTTAAATATTATAGAATATTCTAACGCTTACAAGGGGTCGTCGGTAGAGAGTTGTGTGTGTGTGTGTGTGTGTGTGTGTGTGTGTGTGTGTGTGGTGGTGGGTGGGAGTGGGGAGGGAGGGCAAATGTAATCGCTACTTCCCCTAAAAAGCAATTCACCCGAATCTGCATTTCTTTGCTGTTGTATTGGGTTCAAGGACGTCCATGGAATATAGTTATTTATTTAGCAAAAGGAAATCGACCGTACTGCGTTACGGTAGTGATTGTATACCGTCTATCGAACAGGCTTCATCACGGACGCCATTTTTAGTTTCAAATTTACAACGACTTTATCACGTGACATATTACACACCATTGGTTTCGTAAACGGTGTCACGTGAGATCCACAGTCACTTTGGAAAGTCCACGCATACGTTGTGTTTTAGAAAGCTTATTATTCCGGTTGTACTTTGAATATTGTGATGATATCAGGTTTGTATCACTCATATTAGTTTGGCCTTTCGATTACCGTGAGTTTTAGTACGATATTCTTCCGTTTGGCTGTAAAATACACTTTCAAACATGATCCATATTTCAAAAAGTTGCGGTCTTGCAACAAGTGTAGCCTTCATTTATGGGCCTATTACTTTGCGAGAATGGCAGTATTAATAAATATATTCCAACTAAAATATCAATAATATTATTTACTAGCAATCGGTCATAGTTTTAATTGTTAATTGCGTTAAATTTTATGCAAAATGCCAATTAAAGTTAACGCATTTTGTGTCTTCGCGTGTCTTTGTGCATGCGTCTTCGTGTTAGTTTAGGTTAACTATGTATACTGAACCTAGATTAGTTCATTTTTGACGCATGCGGGAGGTCGTGTGTTTAATAACCGACCGGGACATACGCATAATATATGGACGGATTTTGCAAAGAAAACATGTCTTTAGCCTAATTACATTGACACTTATTATATATAATTTTATGTTATGTTTAGTGAGTCTACTGAACATGGATTTGGGTAGAGTAAACTTTATTCTATCCACAGTGTGTGTGTAAAGAAGCAACTTCTACTGGATAATTAATACTTACCTGCGTGGCCGAGGGGTTAACGACGTTGCGTTATAAACCTTCTTGCCTCTCACCGCTGCGAGTTCGAATCCCACTGGGAATCCGACTTGTAAGTGAAAAAGTGTCGATTCTTACGGATGGCGGGAGGTGTACAGTACTTGACCTACCCAGGAAAAGTGGGTTGTCCGCACCCACCACAAACAGGCGACCGTCATATAATTTATAACCTTATAAGTGTTGAAAATCACGTAAAACACCATACAAACAAACTGTTAGTGTTACATGCAAAACCGTGGAGTTGGGTCTACTTTGTAATATAGTGTGTTCAGTCCCCGGCTGGGCCATTCCAAAGACTATATAACAATGGTACTCCCTTACTTGAGGCTCGGCATATAACGCGTAGTGCTAGGACAGGTCGGGCCGTTGTCAGTGTGTGACTGGTTGTGGTATCATTTAACGGCGGGGTATTCCAGAGGGGTAGCAATATAAAGTTAAGTTGAGCACAGAGCTAAGCTCACTGCTAAAAAGTATTTATTTTGCTTGCAGACTGGAAACCATGCCTAAAACTCTTCTTACGAACTTCTAGAATTTCTTTACTTTTTTTTCTATTTTTAGAATTTCACGAACTCTACTGAACATAGATTTGGGTAGAAATAAAGAAACTTTATTTGTCTCGTCATAAGTGTATGGAGGTTGGAGGTCATCCTCCATAAACTGAAAAAATGTACATATACGAGTACAATGTTGCAATCAATCTGAAAAGATCCTTGGGCAAATCAATCAAATACATACAATTTCACCACTCAGTATGTTATAATACCACTTGACACTCTCTCTGGGGCGGCTCTAAATACTCTATATTGTGTTGATGAGCAGTTCAATTACATTATCTAGTCATTATTTCATCTCTCAATATAAAGTTGTAACACCAAATTCCCTAGTATAAAATCCAAATCAAGTAAAAAGCCGACCATAAAACATTATTATATAAAATATATATACACAAAAAAGCTGGCTTTCCCCGTCATTAGCGCATGTGCATGCGTTCTGTATTTTATAAATATTATGTTATTGCTCAAGCGCGGATTTAGGGGGTTGGTAAGCGTAAACATGGGACGAAAGCAGCTGCGATCCAATAAACTACGAAAAGTACACTTAAAAATAACAATTCTTTCCACAAACACCCCATCCACCTCACTCCCAACATTGCGCTCCACCCTGCTAAGCTAAAATCCTGGATCCGCACCTGCTGTAATATATGTTTTATATATGTATCATATAAATGAAAAGAAATCAGTCAATTGTATTGAATTATTGTATTCTTTTAGTGTATCTATTTATCATTTTACCCTGTTAAGGCTGATTTCTAATCAGCCACATCCTATTTTCGTTATATTATATTATTATTATTATAATAATGCAGCTATTATAAGATGCAAAACATCCCACAAAACATTATTTTATTTTAAAAATAAATTGCCACTTTGAAATAAAATCACATGTGGCATTCTAGACCATAATTACTTTGCTAAGCATTATTATTACATACACACACACACATAGAAGATATGCGTTAAGGATTAGCAACATTCTACCAATATTATCACCGTCACAGTGGGCTTTATTGTTATATTATTTTATCAAAAAGTTCAACAGATAATTGAAAATTACCAAAAACGTATGATTCACATATTATATATACTCCATATATCATTAAATGCATACTTGAAATGCGTGTTAATCTCACGTGTGAATCTCATGAACCCCACGTGAGATGTGTGGATCTCACGTGACAGCGGTACTAACTAGGTATCTCTGGTGTTATAATAATACGAATAATAATAAATTCTTTATTTCATGAATATACAAGTCATTTATATTAACACTTATCTTCCACGAGGCCTTCTAATAACAAAAGCAACAATACTTATTCAAACTCTAGTGAATACATGCACATAACATATGTTGGAAGCTGGCAACTTAGCTTGAGCAGAACATCTGTTATCGTGAAACAGAATAATTATTATAGTTTATAATAAATTATTGTATTTGAAAGCATGTCCTGATCTTTTTCTGGGATTGAAATGAGTTGGATTGAAGTCCGCATGGCAACAAAGGTAAAATATGTTTTTTTAGTTCAAGGATGTTTAATGTCATGTTTAACGCATGATTATATCTGTTATTTTCAGAAAATTTGATTAATTTACTTATGTATTGGTGTAAGATTATGAATTGCTTTATAAATTAAAACACCTACTTGAAATTTACATCTTGTTTCAAATGACATACACTTTAACTATATCCAGTCTATCATCACTGGATGTATCTGAATCATCTTCACTAACCGTGTCGATTAATTATTTAGACATCGATCACGATAAGTGCTCAGTCCGCGCATTAATATGACATAAAATAGTTCGCCTATTGTTCTTTCGATTTGTTTAGTCAAAGAATACGAAGCGACACAGACTTTTTATATGAACGTGTATTACTGGCCTGTTATCACGGCGGTGGCGTTACGAAGTTGAACGCTTATCCGTTCGACTCGCATACAGGGGGTTTAGGGTTCAATCAGCGACCGGGTCAAATCAAAGACTTTATAAAAATGGTATTAGAAGCTCGTTTGCCTGACGTTCAGCAAATAAAGGGTAGTGACTGGTCGGCGCAGTGTCATTTTAATGTGACTGGGCGAGAATCACTGACCCTGATGGCGATGTATCATTTTCATTACTATATTTTCAGCACTGCTTATTTAAATTCATTCAAATGTTGCTTATGCCTTCAGTATCACCAATGCCACTCAAAAACACAAGTTTCATAACACTGTATCGCATTTTAGAAAAGTTCTGTCCCTTATAGATGAGACACTAATTGCCGATGGACTGTTTTTGTTGTTAAACATCCTCATCTATTGTAATGGCAGTTCAGATCAGTGCAGTCAAATAATTTTAAAACATGATTTAAACAACACATATTGTTTACATTAACGAATGGACAGTATTAAATATAGGTATAATAAGTACCTTATAGGTAAGGTAGCAACAGTTCCTTTACATTTTTCACTTTGATAACGCAATATTATAATTACACATGGTAACAGTGAACTAACGCATACGTATCCCTTACATGTGTACAGCTGATGTTACAAGGTAATTGTAATCAATATTTAAGGCATGTCAAGGTATTTGAACAGAAAGAATCGAGGTCGCCCACATTGATTAAAAATGTTTGGTAGGAAGAACTCATTATAAAAATCGGGAAAAATGTAAGAAAAAACGGTCGTGGCGTGTTTATGTCTCCGTGACAACATTTATTTTATTCAATATTGTTTTAACACCCGCTACTTGATATATTATTATGTTAACTTCTTGTCTCTCTGCAGCTATTTTACGCTTGCGTAAAACCTTGCTTGTTGTTTTCCTCATATAAGTAAAGAAAGCTATACCCTAGATAATATTAAATAGAACAATGATATTCAGAGAAAAACAAATCGGGCCCCAATTTATTTACCTGAAATAAATATTCATTTTGCAAGTTAGCAGTGAACACGCAAGGCTTCCATGCGTTGTCATTGACCAAGTAGCAAACCTATTCAGTTAGCAAAAATATGCCTGGGTTGTGCGTCTCTTAAGTTAAATGTATTCATTAAACTTACTTAATATACTGTGTTTTAATAACGATTTGGTCCAGCTGCAGCTCAAATATGTGAACTATATACTTTTGCCATTTATCTTACCGTATGTTGTTATTTGTTTTAGTGGAAATGTCATTTATTGCTTTTTATTTTCTAAAATAAATGTATAAAAGAACGGTTTCAAGACAACAATTGGAAAGAAATCGTGTTTTAAACTAGCAATTATAATAAACAACATGAGAGAACTAATATAAAATAAAATGCATGTAAGCAGAGAAAATTAACCAACTATAGAAATGTTGGCTTTAATTTCTGCCTTGTAAATGTGTTATTATCGAAGTCTCTATAAAACAAATCCTGCTGTACGGAACAGTTCACCAACATATTCCAAATGTCCAATACTTTCTGGAGATCAGTAGCACCAAAGATAACAATTTAGTTCAAAAGAATGTCGTGATTTACTGAAATGTGATTCCATGGTTAGATACGTTAACATAGTTACAGGACAATTGCGAATTGTTCATACTAACAGCATTGATTAGAAGCTTTCTTTTATGTTGATGATGGGTACGTGCTTCGGATTGTGAAGGTCACAGTCACACCACGGAGTTTAAACAAACCAGGACATTAAATAAAAATTGAGACAACGACATTGACTTAGGATTTCTGGACCCAATTTATGTGAGTGTAAAACTAATGCAAACTATTCAATTACTGAACTATTAAATTGAAACTTGGATTAGTTTTTTACCCTGTAGTTGATGCTATATTAAATTTTAAAAAATCTTAATCATTTCAGGCATACAATGCATTTTGTGAAATTTAACACAGTGAGTTGGGATTAAGGTGATCAAATTTTCAGTTTTAGCGTAGTTACAAATAAATGATCAGGATTTCATAGACACAAATAGATAGGTTTTGAATTATAGATGACAAAGCGTTCTTTATAGGGTATGTGGATGCCCTATCAAAACACATGCATATTTGGATTAATTGTGTTTTCTATATTTTCTGAAATATTTCATTGAAATAGTTAATAACAGATTCAAATGCTGGAACTATGGAAAATCACAGAAATTATTTTATTTCAAATATATGTTGTTTTTAAATTCCATTTAGTATGTAACAATGATATTTCAATCCATTTCTTCTCTTATATTACTCTTCTCTATCTTGTAATGTCCTTCTTTACCTTAACTTTCATTCAGACATACTGTTAAATGAAAACAATGTATATGGTATGGGAAGGACCATAGAAAACATACTGTTAAATGAAAACAATGTATAGGGTATGGGAAGGACCGTAGATATTGTGGTTTGAATATATTACTATATAAATATATCTAGTATAATAGTTTTAAGCTACTGAGGAGTTGTTGGTGATATTTTGTATCATCACTGGTTGAATATTGAACATGTTGAACAGTTATTGCATCTCAGAATGTATTGTTATCTGCTGGTTATATTAATACATGGTCATACATGTTAATGCAGTAATTGTGTAAATTACGTGAAACACTGTAATGATATCTTACGTGCTGTTTGTCTGTATATGAAGTAAAACAGTAATGATATATGACGTGCTGTTTGTCTGTATATGAAGTAAAACTGTAATGATATCTTACGTACTGTTTGTCTGTATATGAAGTAAAACTGTAATGATATCTTACGTACTGTTTGTCTGTATATGAAGTAAAACTGTAATGATATCTTACGTACTGTTTGTCTGTATATGAAGTAAAACTGTAATGATATCTTACGTACTGTTTGTCTGTATATGAAGTAAAACTATCATGATATCTTACGTGCTGTTTGTCTGTATATGAAGTAAAACTGTCATGATATCTTACGTGCTGTTTGTCTGTATATGAAGTAAAACTGTCATGATATCTTACGTCCTGTTTGTCTGTATATGAAGTAAAACTGTCATGATATCTTACGTGCTATTTGTCTGTAGATGAAGTAAAACTGTCATGATATCTTACGTACTGTTTGTCTGTATATGAAGTAAAACTGTCATGATATCTTACGTACTGTTTGTCTGTATATGAAGTAAAACTGTAATGATATCTTAAGTGCTGTTCGTCTGTATATGAAGTAAACTGTAATGATATCTTACGTACTGTTCGACTGTATATGAAGTAAAACTGTAATGATATCTTACGTACTGTTCGACTGTATATGAAGTAAAACTGTCATGATATCTTACGTACTGTTCGACGGTATATGAAGTAAAACTGTCATGATATCTTACGTGCTGTTTGTCTGTATATGAGGTAAAAACTGTCATGATATCTTACGTGCTGTTTGTCTGTATATGAAGTAAAACTGTCATGATATCTTACGTACTGTTTGTCTGTATATGAGGTAAAACTGTCATGATATCTTACGTGCTGTTTGTCTGTATATGAGGTAAAACTGTCATGATATCTTACGTGCTGTTTGTCTGTATATGAAGTAAAACTGTCATGATATCTTACGTACTGTTTGTCTGTATATGAGGTAAAACTGTCATGATATCTTACGTGCTGTTTGTCGGTATATGAAGTAAAACTGTCATGATATCTTACGTACTGTTTGTCTGTATATGAGGTAAAACTGTCATGATATCTTACGTACTGTTTGTCTGTATATGAGGTAAAACTGTCATGATATCTTACGTGCTGTTTGTCGGTATATGAAGTAAAACTGTAATGATATCTTACGTGCTGTTTGTCTGTATATGAAGTAAAACCGTTATGATATATTACGTACTGTTTGTCTGTATATGAAGTAAAACTGTAATGATGTTTGTCTGTATATGAAGTTAAACTGGAAATGAATTGTTCGATAGATAAATAGTGTATTTACATCTCATCGCAGTATAATATTTTTTTACAATATAACAATACATATACAAATATAACAGTGTCATTCTTTTTAGAATTACAAGAGACTACGCAATATAAAAAGCCTTTGATTTAAGAAGCGTATCTGTATATACCGGT